>SNVD02014965.1:600000-949676 GCA_013180625.2 Boswellia sacra | reverse complement strand
CATGAGATCACCTATTTTTTTTGTATATATTATGTTTAGTTAAACAAAATTGTTTTTTTTTTGTTTTTGGACACTAACACATTATTATATAGTACATGTTTTTTATAGTAGCACATGGTTACGATGTATAGTTGTACGAAAACTTGTAAATACACAATATTCTATAGTGACATTATTTAATGGACTAATCACACATACCTCCCCTGGGCTTTAGCTTAATTTCATTCATAAACACTGTTTACCATTTTCAATTATACGATACCCCTTACTTTTTTGAAATTAATCATCGAAACCCCTTCCGTCAGTTTTGCCGTTAATTGTATGAAAATAATTGTAATGAATAAGGGAAAAAAAGTAAACCCATCTAATTAGTTCTGCTGGCCAGTCCACGGGAGCTGCTCACAGAACCCAAGTGCTCTTCGCTGCCTCCCCTGCACTGCGCACGCTGATAGCAAGAGTTCAGTTGAGTTGAGTTGATGCAAAATGAAGTTTAACATAGCAAACCCAACCACTGGTTGCCACAACAAGCTTGAGATAGATGACGATCAGAAGCCCGAGTCTTTTTAGATAGGAGGAGCTCCCAAGAATTTAGTACAGATGCTCTGGGGTCTACAATTTATGGATATGTTTTTAAGATCATGGGAGGCTGCGACAAGCAAGGATTCCCAATGGAACTGGGAGTTCTGACTCCTGGTCGTGGTCATCTTTTGCTTCAAAGAGGAACCTGTTGACCCAGGTATGGCAACCCAAGAGGGGGGGGGGGGGGAGGGGTGATTTGGGTTTTTATTTATCAAAATGGATTTGTAAAACTTTTCTTGAATAACCAAAATTAGTTTACTCTATCTTTATTAGTTTACTCTTTCTTTAGGAATAAAGGTGTAGAATATGAAATTAGAAGTTATGAAAGATGCAAAGAGAATAACAATAACGAACAATCTCAAGTGCAAGTAAATATAAAGAGATAGCGATAGAGAGAGTGCAAACTCAATTTACGTGGTTCAGCAAATCTTGCCTACGTCCACGGGCTCCTAGCTCCAAGCTAGGCTTTCCACTGAGTTGTAAAAATCTTTACAACTTGCTTGATGAACAACAACACCAAGACTTTTTCTTCAACTCTTGACAACACTACACCAAGAGTTCTTCTTGATGAACAATCTCACCGAGGTAACTTTCTTCAACTCTTCATAACACCACACCAAGAGTTCTCTAAAGGATAACTTTTATCCTTTACAAGGAGATCTCACTCTCACCACAGTACAAGAACGAATAAAAAAACAGCAGCCACAAAAGCACAACTCTATTCAAAGAGTAGATAAAGAATATAAAAGTTCTGTAGACTTGATATTTCTCTTGTTTTTTGCTTGCTAGATGCCTCTCTTGCTCTGTTTGAATGCATGGGAGAAGGGCTCCTTTTATAGGCAATTTGATTGAACTTAATCAAGTGAAGACACCAACTCCAAATTTTTTGCCCACCATAAAAAACGTAATCTTGTCTGCCACTTTTTTCAATGTTCTGTTTGAAATTTGAAAATCTGCAAGAACCAAGTCATTTGGATATTTGTAGCTCAAGATACGGCCAAAACACCATTCGGCGCTCATGTGAATTGATTTTTCTTCCATATGTCAGTCCACCGACTTGCATGTGTATTATGTCAGCCTTCCGTTTCAAATTTGAATTTCTTCAAAGAATATGAAATGTGATCCATTGAATCATCTTTCCAATGCCACAAGAATCAAGTCATTTGGATATCTCTAGCTCAAGATATGGATAACAAATCATTCGGTACTCATATGAGTTGATTTTTCTTTTCTGTGTCAGTCCACCAAATTGCATGTCAATTATGTCGGCCTTCCATTTTAAATTTGAATTTCTTCTAAACATATAAAATGTGCCCCATTAAGTCCTTTTTTCAATGCCACAATAATCAAGTCATTTTTATATTTCTATCTCAAGATATGTCCAAAAGAGTATTCGCTGCTCATGTCAGTTGCTTCCGTTTGTCTTTCAAATTGCATAATAATTTGGACAACCTTACACTTGAAATTTGAATTTCTTTAAAACGTATGAAATGTTATAAATTGAGTAAACTTTCCAAAGGGTCAAGAATCACTTCATTTGGACATCTGTAGAAAAATATATGACCAATTGATTGAACATTGCTCATGTAACGCATTCCTTGAATCAAATCTTGTTCTTCAACTTTTGTGCCTTTAACATGTAGTATTCTCCATTGGCTTCAACACTACTTTTGTGCCTTAACATGTAGTATTCTCCTTTGGCTTCAACACTTCATTTTAATAAGCCCCATCTTGATTTTGCAATTATTTCAATAATCTTATTCTTGCGCATAAATATAATCTCAATGAATCAATGTGTATTGTTATCATCAAAATTATCATGTAGCCTTAGGGCAAACAATCTCCCCTTGCTTCAGAGGTTATGGAAGGCGCAATGGAGAGCGAACGAGGAAATCTGTTCGTGGATGCATTGTAAAACAAGATCTGTCTGTATTGAACTTGGTTATAGTTAAGAAGGATGAGAACGATCTACCTGGGTTGACAGACAGTGGAAACCCAACGATGAGCGGTCCAAAAAGGGTATCCCAAATTAGGAAGCTTTTTAGCCTCTCAAAGGAGGATGATGTTCGGAAGTATTTGAACACCTACCACACAACATTCACAACAATATCTGGCAAGAAAGTTAGGGGTACCGTATGATGTCACTTAACGGCAAAACTGACAGAAGGGGTGCCCATGATGAATTTCGAAAAAGTCAGGGCTACCGTATCATGAAATGTAACAAACAGTGTTTCCGAATGAAATTAAGTCAAAACCTTTGGTGGGGGGGGGGGGGTGTTTCTCGTGTTTTCTGGTCGAACAACCATTGTATACAATAAGTATGTGTAAACTTTCCATTTCCTGCATGATTGAGACATATCATATCATATAAGTTCCGTGGACAAAAAATAATTACGAAATTGCTTGCAAAAGTCCAAAAAATAAGTGTTCTGCCAAACCGCTCGACGACACTCGACAAATTCACTCGACACTCGACGAACTTCCTCGAAAGCTCGACGAAATAGTGTCACGGCTCACGAAACACTCGACATGCATGGTTCGAGACATCTACAGGTCTGTTCCCTTCGTCCGACACTCGACTCTCTACACTCGACACACGAACTCTCGACAATCCACAAGACCCTCGACGAAACTCGAACTCGCGACACTCGAACCTAGAATTGACGCAATTTCGAGACACTCGAAACAACCATCGGACTTGTCGAGATTCGGTCCCGACAGAACTTCTCGACACTCGACTACACTCGACGACACTCGAACACAGTCGTCTTCTTCGACCTTAGACTGCGAAAACCCATTTTTGCACACCGACAGCCAATTTCCAGCATTTTTTTACACAGACGGCACTATCTCTATCCTTAGTTCATATACATAAGCCATTTGTAAGGTATATAATTCGAGCTGTTACTGGTTTCCGTTGTTCTGTGTCTTGCTTTACTGTCTTTCTTAAAAAAATTTGTCCGAAGGATATGAAATAACAAGGTTTTGGGAATTTATTTTAGGACAGGGGTGTTTTTGTCTTTTAGACACAAAAGTGTCTATGGGATGAAAATATTTCAGAACATGTCCATTTTTCAAACCAGCCCCCTAAATTTGTCCATTTTTTCAATTTTCCCTAGATTATGAGCCTCTTTTCTTACAGGAGAAGTCCTTAAAAGTCAAATTAAAGGATTTTTTGACCTAAAACAGAACTATATCTCCTCATAATATCAGTTGATTTCTACCAGACAAGAACAATTAGGTGATTAGCAACCTACTTAACAGTTACCGTGAATCTCTTGTTTGCTTAATCATCATTGATGAGTGCCACGAAGCAATTGACGTGGGATTCAACACTTTGCCTTTTGTTATACTAATTATATGATAAGACATTTTACATTAACAAACCAGACGTCTGTGATCATAATCGTACTCTTACCTAACTTCAAGCTTTGATTCAAGGATAGACTTCCAGCAATTAGCACTACTCTTTGGTAAATCCAAAAAATACAAACCCGTCCTCAAAAGTTTTGCTTTGTTGGAATTAACTAGATGCTACCAAATCGGTACATAGCGTAGCAAGCCAAAGCATCAACTTGTAGCATTAATTGACATTATAGTTGAAGGTTAGGATCTACATTTTTCTTTCTTTCTTTCTTTTTTTTTTTTTGGTTAATATTTCAATTTTAGAAGATGTCAATAAAAGGATACATGAGGAAAATTATAATTTCTCTATCGAGCTCCAGCCACCTTCAGCATCCAATTCCAGCATCCTAAAATTAGGCCTACACATTCGTCCCACAATGATCTTGACTTTGGTTTCGCAATACATTTTGAGCTGTGGTATTCTCTGCGTCTGAACGATCTATTATTCAAGAATATTTTCTTTGGTCAAAGTATATATTATTTCTTCTGAGTTTTCCTTGTCATTATAACGCCGTTAACTCCCAAGGCTGAATATTTATTCCTCCTCCCTTTCTGTACGAGAAAAAAGGAAAAATACTCTTTCTACAGAGTGGAAGATCGGATCGCTTTTCCTTCTTTATTTTGTGTCTTTAACTTCCACACAGAGGCATAGCCCTCATTGAAAAGAATATCTGTTAGTCTTGATTTTCCAATTAAGAGGAATACATAGATGAAAGAAAACATATAAATAAATAAATATACCCTTAATATGCTGCAGGGAGCACCGATTGACAATTCTGTTATTGGCATACTCTCTGATTTTCATTTTTATAGGATCATTATGGAAATGCTCCTAAGTCACCTTGGCTGCACCTTTTGATTAAGAATCCACGGTGATGAGAATTTAGTGAAGAGCCGCAATTGCCACTAGTATTCTACTACACTAGTCAACATTGCACAAAAACCTGACAAATGCACCTAACCTTTGAGATTGAAATCAGATCATCAACATCATGAACACAAAATTCTTCAAAGCAGACGCTAGGTTCTTGAATTGAATCATCAATAAGTATGAAGAAATCAAATAAACAAGTATCTGAAATACAAATAATATCCGCACGGTTAATTCATGATCTCACATGAAAACTGATTTGCTCGCTGCAAATATAAGTTTAAACATTTGTCTAACCTATCTTAGGGTTGCCTAATCAATTGTCACCTTTCTACCTGCAGCATTCAATTAAATCTGAGTATCCTATAAAATCTCCATGCTTGGTAGGCTATAGATCGCACTGAGGCATGAAGGCTCATTTGCTAATTTTCCACATACCAGTCCTGTATCCTACTGACATAAGTGCAAGCTCCCAAAGCATGTTGGGTATGCTTAATGGATTCACCTTGGATCCCGGAATTTCAGACCAGTTTACAGATATCTCAATCATTGGGATTCCAAACCTTTTGCACAGATAAACTAACTCAACATCAAAGCACCACCTGCACAACGTCCGATTTTCTCCAAGTTATAGCAAATTAAAAAATCATTACTTATATGCTAAAGTGGCATACCGGTTTTACATGCTATTCAATTACTGTCACCAGACTAGACATGATGCCTTTACTACTTCTTTATTATTCTATTCTTGGAAATTTGGATTTGAATCTAAAAGAGGGAATCAATAGGTAAGAACGGTTCTAGTCACCTTTTCAGGCGGATGTTTGTGAAGAGCTTCCTTGCTGCAGCCCTGGTGAACATCTTGAAACCACACTGATTCACCAAGATGTCCACATCAGAAAAATGGGAAACATTATTACTCCAATTTTTCAGTACATATAACTAATTAATAACAAAAGAAGTAATCGGATCAACAATGGTGAAAATTTGAGGTCCATAAAGAAAAGAAGCAACGTGAAACATACCTGCGTATCACGAATTCCAGGACCAGCAGTCAAGAGAACCACAACATGGAAACCCTTCATCAAAAAGTTGCGGTGCCACTTCCTCTGAAACCAAGTAAACCAGTTTCAACTAAAAGAAGAAAGAATAAATCAAAATGCAGAGATCCAAAGTAGATCTAAAGCAGCAAGTGGCATTAACAAAACTGAACTGTAGCCAGAGCTTTCTTTTCAAGATGAGCACGAGAACCAAATGCAGCTATTGGAATATCAGATATTCTAAAACTTGAATCACCAGCAGCTGAATCTCCATGATGATACTCCTTTCTGGCAACTGCATGGATCTATAGGTATAACATCAGGTAATCTGCAGTAACATTGCTAATATTTCCACATAACTTATATTAAATGTTTGACAATAACTAATCAACTAATAAAAACTGCTTCATTATCTTACAATATAGATAGTCACAGCTAATACAAACCTGGCTTTCAAGTTTTTCTAGGTCATTAACCTTGGTCGCACCATCAGCATCCAGCATTAAAAGTAATTCCCCACGTGAATGAAGCATTCCCTGTTTTACAATGCTTTCGCAGAAGTAAAGAGCTTCAATCAATTGTCGTCAAAAGTAGCAGTAGAATAGCATTACCCCTTAACATTAGAAAGAGCATTCACAAGATGAAATAATTGTTAAGCTTAGACTCACTTTTCTAATAGCTTCTCCCTTGCCATGATTTCTACCAAGAAGGATGACCCTCACATTATCCACCGTGTGTTTCCTTACAAAGTCAAAAGCTACCCTTTTGGTCCCATCAGAACTTCCATCATCAACAATCAACACCTATACATGAATTCATAGATACATAAATGGAAAAATATGCAGAAAATGTTGGTGTAAATCCTCACTTCAATTGATGTTTAAACCATAACCTATAAAACCTGTTGGAAGTCAACTCATATTGAGTGCATTTACAAAGATTTAACATTAGCTTATCAATGATAATGTGTTCTCATAAAGAAAAAGGAAGTACAAAATCATTCCAGTATCATAGAAAACATAATTTTTCAGCAAGGATTGCTTAGTTAGGTCTAATAAACAGACTCAAAAAAATCATGAACAAGGGCAAAGATAAAGACAGGAAAAAGTGGCAATATGAGAAAAGTGAGCCAAAGTAAATAGATTTTAAAAAAATTGATTAATCTCTAGATAAATTGAATAATGTCATTCCGCGTCACTATAACAAACCATGGAATAGACAACACTATAATTTTTCTTGTCTTAATTGACATTTTCATTTTGCAGAATTTCATAAAATCCTCTAGGGCCGCCCTATAGAATTAAATTTAAGGCGTGCAATTCTTCACAATAAGCTCTCATTGCTATGAATTGACTCAGCTTCCAACAAAGGAAAGGAACAAAATGTACCTCATAAGAGAATAATTTATCCTTTGCCGCACGATGTTGAAGATAACTACAAATCAAGATGCAGACATGTTTGTTATCTCTATGCAATAACCATCAACAAAATCATTTTAATACATCATATAACCAAATCATTCAAACTAATGACAGAAATGTAGGCTATAGTATTTAAGCTACGCCTTGCCCTAATCAATTTTCAATTACAAAAATATTCAAATATCTATTAAAAAAAATTAACTTCTATGATTCAACTTACTTCAAGGTTTCAGTAAGAGCTCCAGGAAGTCTATGCTCCTCGTTGAACGCAGGAACTATCAAAGATATGTACTTCTCCGCAGGATCAGCAACAGAAGGACAAGGAACCTGAAATAAATAAATTAATGAATAAATCAACAATGTTGAACGTGATTATGAATCCACTAATCAATTAATTTGTTTCACCTGTTTCAACGAATTAGGATCTTCAAAGATCGCAGGAACTTCAACGTGGCTGTTAAAATTAGAAATCAACAATATCAAAAGTGATGAATTTGAAGAAAAAAAGAGAGAGATCGAAAATTGAAATTAGGGTTTTGTAATGAGGAAAAAATACGCGTGGTTGTGTCTTCTCCGATAAGCTTCGAGAACAATTACAGAAGCTAATCCAAACAACACGATCAGGACTAGAGCCACCATGAGCTCGATAATCGTCCATAGCAACGCCATTTTCTTTTCTGTTTTTTTTTTTTCCTCTGCTGTTATTTTGGGTCTTCGACTCTCACCTTGTTGATTCAGAACATATCAAACTCCTTTGTCGTCTAGTAGAACGTGATGGTAGTTCTATAATTGATTTTTATTAAATTAATGTCGGAGGAAACTTATCAGCTAGCCCGTCTAGCTCAGTCGGTAGAGCGCAAGGCTCTTAACCTTGTGGTCGTGGGTTCGAGCCCCACGGTGGGCGTACTAATTGTATTTTTATTCGTGAAATTATTATTATTATTTTTAAATAATTGTCGTTCGTTAGGTTATTAGTTTTGAATTACATGATATTGATACTCGAGGGAATGTGCCAACTGCCAACCCTTTTTAAATCGGCAATCTCATATTCTCTTTAAAATCGTGTTAAACATACAAAATCTCTGTTCTTTTTTATTTTCTAAAAGCTGTTTTCCATTTTTAGAGTACATAATTATTACAAAACGTGTTTTTTTCTATTTTTGTAATATGTTTTCACAAAACATTATTTTTAATATTTTCGGAGTTCAAATTCATCCATCCCTAACTCTTCTCTCTCTGTTTTCATTTTATATTTTCTTCTTCTCTCTCCATTTTATATCAATAATTCATTTGCAAACACATATCTTGTTTTTGTTTTCAAAATTTCAGCTCAAGGATTCATTTCCGAACACATATTCTTAAAACCATTTCTATATTTGTATTTTATAAATTCATTTTCAAACGCATATCCTTTACTTAAAATACATTCTCTAAATCATAGAAATTCATTTTTCAAATCATTTTGGAAACAAAAACACATGAAACAAAAAAAAACACACCATAAGTGTTCCAACCGTTTTTAAATTGCCAATCCAATATTTTCTTTAAAATCGTGTTAAACATTCAAAATCTATTTTTGGAAAGGCATAGACTTTTAGGACTTAAAAGTTGAAATAGAGTCCTAATACTATATTTATATCTGTATGTAGAATAGATAAATAATAATGATATTACTTTTTATTAAATTATTGAATACGTTATGTGTTTTGTCAGAAGTTATTTACCTGGCTTCTTCGAAATTTCATTTCCGTCATAGCATTTTTCAGATAAAAGATTTGGCAGCTAATTATTTTGAAGATTCTCTCCATCATGGACATGGTCAACTGCAACTTCTGTGGGTTATTTCTGCACTTCAATGCCAAATCTTTATCATATTTTAAGAGTTTTTGTCTCACAGGTTCAGTCCTTGTCATGCAATGCTATTATAAATTATAGTTTCAGCTTTTGTTCCCATGCCCTTACCTGCTCCCACTCCAATCTCACTGTTCTATGACATTTATGATAACATATACATTCAAAATGCAAAAAGTAGGTTGTAGAAACGGATTAAATATTTTCAAAAATTACTGGAGCCACAATGATCCATCTTTGTAACGCATTTCAGATAACTTTAGGGCCGAAGTTTTATAAATAAACTTATATATAATTAATGGATTTTTTTCCAAGAAAAATGGTTTTCTAGAAAAATAATCAAACTTAATACAATTGACTATACTTGATTGATCCAGTTTCCACGAAGTCAAAAGTGATATCTGCGTCGTGGTACTCCACTATAATTACAATTGACGATGGTTCAACTTGTTGTCAAAAGTACTTTCTGCATATAGCACGTGACACTGTTTCCTAAATGATGGAAAACGCAGTAGCACAGCTGTTGAGTACCCAGTTGTTGCTCAGCGACCCACAGGCATATATATATACACACACACTACATGCAATTGGAGAGACGTACCTAGTTCTTTTATTAAAAAACCCAACTGTATATACATATAGTTTGGGCTTAGAGATGATTCAGTGCTGTAAATAACAATACTATCAAGTTAATTTATTGTCTAATTAATTAATATATTATAGCTTTAATTACTGCAGAAGATGGTGAAAATAAAAGGCAGTGTAGTTAAGTTGAGTGAAGATGAAGGGGTGACATAAAGAGAGATGGGCGTGACCCGTGAAAAAGTTGGGTTGGGTTGGAATGTGACCTTCTCATAGTATGATTAAAGGCACTGCAGGAAAAGAAAGGTTTCTTCTTTTACTCCACTTTAGTAGACCATAAAGCTAACTTATCGTCGGAGAGGTTGGCCCTTCACCCTTCACCCTACCCCATTTCACCTCTCCATCATGCCTCCCACACTACTTTTCTTTTTTTTTTTTCCCCAATTTTTCATTTTTCATTTTTCATCTCAGTATCATCCAGTCCTGTACTCACCATACAATACATAAATATCTATACATTAAACAATGAATTTATGTGTGCAGTATTTATTTATCTATTTTAATTTATTATCGACCTCGAGTCTCGACCCTATCTTCACTGGGATTTAGATGAACTTGTGACATGTATCGTTAGTAACACAGCAATTTAATCATAAAATTATCATGTGTATAAAGTTTCCTTTTTATACAAGTATAATATTGTTTTAAGCCCGTTTTAACCTTTGGAAATATTAATGCAACATGTGCACTAAGTAATATAAAAATAGTTGAATGATAGCAGGACAAGATTTACCGAACTTGCAAGCGGTGCTCACGGGTTAGATAGCATCACAATTTACAAGAACACAGTGTCTGTGTTTCGGACTTGAGACGAAGATTGTGGATGGACTGCAAATGCATATCCATGAAATCAAGAAAATTAAGAGTGATGCAAATTTCGCCTCAATGTGATATTACGACATTAATGAGACAGCTGTCTGAGTGTTAGTATATATTATAACTTAACATATTAATCTCTAAAACAACTATTTCCAGAATGCTTACAATTTAAATTTACTAATAGCTTGCAATTGGGTCATATCATGATAATGGCTTCCTAACATGTTAAGTTTTCATGAGTTATCAAGTCGGTAAAATAACAAATCCCCTTCATAATTACTTGCATCATTTCACTGGTTTCTTCGGAATGTGGCAACATCCGCTGCTACAGGACTAAGATGGCAAATGATGCAGAAAGATACTGAGTGCACAAAAATAATGAAAGATATTACAGAAGAAAAATATTTTTAAATGAGAAGAGTAAAGATATGAATTTATATTTTATAATTAAAATGTTCCCATGTCATCCTTACCTGCTGCTCTTCAGAATCGCCCAGAAACATGTGCTAATGCAAATGACTGAACACAGAAGCATTAGTGAACAAGTAAAGAGAGCTTAATTCACTACGACTGTAAAAGACTTCAATTTATTAATGATACTAAAAATACAATTTTTTTCAAGGAGAAAAATTACATAAACAAGATCCCAACAAATAAACCAATTCCCAGGCCCATCATAAGAAAAAAATAATATTTAACAAAAATAAAACCTAAAAGAAGATGATGATAATGATATATATTGATGATGATGCGCAAAAAGAAGATGAATGTGTTGATGTTGATGATGATGATGATGATGCGAGAAATATCTAGTGAGCCATGGCCACCGGCGGAGGAGAGTAGTTAATGCTTCTCTGGTTAGGCATGGCAAGCATAGCTGTGTGATCCAAGAAATCGTTGAGTGCTACTACAGATTGCAATATTGTTCTGAGATCATCTGCACAAGAGAATCCCAAGTTCCCCACGCGTCTCACTGCATACACATAGAAAGTGATGCAGCCTTTTCTGAACTTGAACCGAGCCATTTCACACCCACTTAACCCTCTTATAAGCTTCTTGTTCACTTCTCCCAGAGGAATCTCCGGCGGCCATATCCGGTCCACAGCCAACTTCATTGTCTCGGATTCAAAAACAAAGAGAACTACTTTAGACTTTTTGGTGCCAAGACCAAGTGTAAGTGTATGCCAAGCATGGTGCGCCAAGATTGTGAAGTTTGTCGGCAGGAAACCTGTCGTTGACGGAAAAGGGACTTTGTCGCTGTTGGATTTATTTACTGGTGGATAGGAGAGGAGTTTTAGAAGCTCAGGAGGCCTTGCTCGCCGGATTGTGAATGATTTTACTATGAACTGGCCGCCAAACTTGAGACCTTTCACTTCGGAGCTAGGCTTGAAAGCAATATCTGATGTTGGTTTTGTTGTCTGCTCATTTGGGTGTTGGTGCTTTTGCTTCTTATTGTTCTTCTTCTCCTTCTCTCCCATGGTTTTGTGGTTTTCTGATGGTGGCGTTGGTAGGTTCTCTGTGGGTTTTGTTTGCGTATGATAACAAACCAATCTAAAGCTTTTGATAATTTATTGGCTTTATTTTGTTTGAGATATTGCAGTCAAAAAGAGAGTTATCACTTCACATAATTTTCTTTTTCTTTGTTTTATTCTATCACTAATTAAAAATGCTATATATCTTATATGCATATATCTATATCTCATTCTATTATTGAATTTAGGTCTCTCGCGAGATTGGAGAAGGTAAATCTCTACATATTAAATTGGTTTACCTTTACTGTAAATATATATTGTCATTTTTAAAATCAAATATGAAGGTCAGTCTAGTATTTAAAGTGAGTTTTTGTGATGAAAGTAGTTGGAGTTATTGAGTACTCTTATTATTTGATGTAATATTTTATAATGCTCTCACTCTTTTTCTTCTAACTTTTCCCTGTGCATGATGCCTTGGAATGTACTATTTTTGTATATAAAATATGTTCAAGGACGAGTATGGGGAACAATTTTACCAAATGATGTTCATGCAGCGTTGTAATTAGGTGTTGAATCATTGAAAAGTTGAGTGACGATTAAGATCCTTAATACCAACACAGATCATCAAGATCATGGATGACAGATTTATAAAATTTTGAGAAAAATACATCAACAAAATAGTCTGAGATACATCTGATTCCAATCCATTCCTAAACCAAGGCTGCAGAACGATACATAATTTTATGCTTTCACAAATTTCAGAAACGTAACATGTGCCACTTAAAATAAGATATTGGACTTTCTCACTTATGAATGGTTGTAATTAGACCGATATTTTTGGTATTATTTTAATGAACAAACCTAAATAGATTAGTTTTCTAATTATGATGACACTCATAAACTAACATTTGATAAAGCTATCACTTATCAGATGAATAAAAATTATCAAATTGGTTAGGATTAAAGTGATAATTAAAAACTATAATAATTCAGACATATTTTAACTAATGCCCTACAACTATTTTGCTTATTGACGTTACTCATTATGTGAACAAAGCTATATGGTCTTGACTGGAATTGGCCCCATATATATATAGTTGTCACAAGTTTGGTAGAGTTGTTCAGAAAAAAAAAAATAATAAGAAAAAAGAAATGGTTACCTTTGGTTCTCTTTGTTTGAGAGAGATAAAGGTTGGCCTACCTCATTTCACAACCAATAAGTCTTCTTATTAAAGTTGTTTCCTTCTAAAGGCACCATGGCCTTTAATCATTTCCTGAGAAAAGAAAATATTGAGCTCTTTAGAAGACCAACTAAAAGCAAAATTCTCGCTGTTGGTGTTGGGGCCATCCTGGCCCTAAAATAATATTCCGCCTGCTTTCATGTCCTATAATATGTGTTGCTTCTATTTATTATATGTCATCCTTTAGTGAAAATGAGGCTTCTATCCAACTTGTAATAGAGACACAACTGGAGGGTGGGGGTCTCTATATTCTCAAATCCATATTCAATCTAGAGGTAGCCTCTTTAATTGGGTCCATTATCCCATGATCGATTTATATATTCATCCAATATTCCAAATTTATCATGAAAATCAAATTCATATATATTTTTACTTAACAATATTTACCCATCATGACATATTTGACATACTTGAATTTTTCTTCTATTATGAAAACTCCTAAACACCAAATGCAATGAAAATTTAATTACTTGAAAAGGAGGGCTAAATTCATGCGCACCTGAGGCTGAGGGACACCAGAATGGGGTAAAAGGAGGTCTCTCATCATTTTGGCCCTAATCCTATCAATATCAAGCACCAAAATGATAGGTAATTAATAAGTGGTTGGTAGTGAGAGGATCATAGCAAAGTGATGAGAATATCATTTAGTTGCATTGATGTAATGGTGAATTAATTACTGATTGGAGAGATCAGTATTCAACTAACAGTAGTGGACCAAATTATGAAACAATTAATTACTTCGGAAAAATAAGAAACACTTGATGATAATATATAATTGCCAGTAACCTATAAGTTTAATTAAAAATAAAAAATTGTCCGAATCTTGGAGCAACTATATTCATTTGAACAGATATAAATCATTATGTAACGCAGTACTATACATCCTATAGCTAGTAACGAAAATTTCAAAACAATAAATCATGCATTACTCGTTCACAGGTGATGTGAACCCATCAACCAAGATGACTTTCTGCAGGTACTTATTACTCATTGGAGGAGCCTAACCAAACTCTATTAAAGGTCCAAACGGTGCTGAGAGACAATAAAGTATATGGTAATTGCTATAACACTTCTGAAATTCTTATAGAAGGGAGTTAGGTTAATAGTATATATCTCTAGCTGGCGCCCGCTTAATGTTAAAAACTTAATAATCAATTTTCTCTTCTCATCAATATTCGCGACCATTCCCTTAAATTATATATTGTTATATATTGTCTAATTCTCTAACACGTGATCGATTCCAAAAGTCACACATTCATAACCATCAACAGTATTTTTTTCATGTAATTTCATGGTACATAATTGTTTGTCAAGTATAATGTCACAATCAAATTGATTGAACATTAATTGATCTTAACAATACAAATAAAAAAGAGTTCCTGAAGCAGGCAGGCCCGATAAGATCATCTTTCCAATAGGACTTCACAGGAATTTGCATTTATCCTTGCCTGTATTCAAATACATCCACAATTACAAACAAGAAGAATATTAGAAAAGTTACGAGAAAACAGTCTCAAATGAGTGTAGGTGATTTTTTTTTTTTTTGAAAACTTACATGGATTCTCTGGGACTAGATTACCACTTTGACTGAAGTCGCAAGCTAAATCAACGCGATTATTGCAATTGAGGTACTGATGCATGGCATAGGTTCCGTGTAACCAAGGATTGTTGTGTCAAAGCAACCACCACCAGGTTGAATAGACTTGCAATCAATCACACCATTGCCGCAGACAAAGTCAATATTCTTTTGCAAGTTTTGCGGACTTGCACGTTTGGTAATTTTGGCACACACCATTTAGTCAACTGACCCTTGAACTTTTACATAAAAGCTGCCTTTAGCTTTCCATTTCCAAATAGCTGGGCTCCGCCTGCGGGACCTCCTTGTTGACCTCCAGCCTACAATATCGGAAAACAATTATTCAATATTAAGAAAAAGTTCTTTTGAAGTTAACAATCACCTTAAAAATGTCATTTGAAAAATGAAGGCTTTGATCACCCGCTGGAGCCGAGATGGTAGCAATGAGATTGAGAACCACAATGGGGACAAGGATGATGCTGCTCTGCTTGCACGGTCACAATTTAAAGTGGTAATGTAATGGAAAGGCTTAACTGGAAGTTGTGGTAAGATGTGATAAGTGTAAACTATTTATTTATAACGAGAACGTGAGCAGGTGGTTTTTCTGGTTAATAGGATGGTGTGAACTACATATATTTTACAAACGGATGTATGTGATTAACGATAAGAGTAAAGCTAAGAGTAACAACGATTCGGAGGATTAGAATTTGGACTTTTGACAAAATTTATTAACTATTATATAATAAACCATGTCTATTAGAAGCACTCACTACAAGAAAAATGAGAATAGATAACTGACATTCTATGATAGAAATCCTTCTATCATCAAAAGATCATAGAATCATGATAAAATTATGATCTGTCAGAAATTTAATGATGTAAATATGATACATTTTTTGTCTATAAAGAATTGATGATAGAACAGTGATAGAAATTAACTCTATCAAAAACTTTGTGAAAGAAAATTTTTATTGACCATGTTTGACCAATTTTTAAATTAATATTTTATTAATTAAAAACAAAACACGGAGTTTTTGTGGTCAAAAAATTTTCTTATTAAAATATGCAAAATGAAACAAAATCCTTTGCTCCTTGTTTTTAACTTTCCCTCGCCCTCTTTAATCCTTAGCTGCTCAAAGAAGCTTCGTAAAAAACAGAATCTTTCCATTTCCAGCTTCTCTCTTCTCATTCAATCACTTTCCCTCCCTATTCTATTTTACATTTCCTTCAATCGCTCACCATTTCACTATTTCTTTTCTCCTTCAGCCGTTCACCCCCCAAAACTCTCCATGGATATATCCTTTCATTCACTTTCAGGTTTGACTCTCGATTTTAGATCTTCATCTTTTGATTGATTTCATCTTTCATGTTTTCATCTTGCTTTAATTGTCAACAAGCCAAATGCACAAACAAACAATTGTGGCCCTCAAGTTCTTTGTTGGTAATACCTGGAAATCTGTAAGTCTCGCTCTCTGTCTATCCTCTCAATTTACTTCACATTCTACACCGCTTCTTATTTAAATATTTTCGAAAAAATAAAGATAAAAAGAAGATCAATCCCTTTTTTACAAATCATCATGACAACTTTTCTTTTTCTATGATTCTGATTCAAACCGTGATTCATTAGATCTTGTGACTTTGTCACAAAGTTTTAGCTGTTTCAAGATCTAGTAGTTGTATTTGATTAAACAACTTGCAATAACATGAGGCAAGATTTGGACAAAATTATTTTGTAAAGTTGAGAGTGGATTTGATTTCGTTGCAGAATGGAACAACTGTGGAAGTGAAGACGATTGCTACCACTTTGAATGAAGCTGCTGTGCCTTAAGAGGACTTTGTGGGTTAGTATTCTTCAATTCTGTTGTTGGATTCTTTTAGATTGAATTGAATTAATTTCTTTGTTATGAGTCACTCTTGAATTGGATCTAAAATAGTGATTTTTTATGTGTGTATTGATTTGTTACCATGTTAAAGGGAAAAAGAAGATTTTTTTTCGATGCAAATAGTATAAGTTCTTACTGCAGAAGGAGTTGACATTGTAGAGAATTTATGATGTTAGGGTGTAAGTGTTTGTTATCCAGCTTTGTTGGTTTGGATACTTTTTTGCTTGATGGTTTGGAGTTGACATTGTAGACGTAGCCTTTTACCAAGTTTAGACTATACATGATAGACGATATTATACTTATGATTTTGGGATCTGTTCATGTTGTAGGTTCTGTTGCAGCATAAGATAAAATAGGAGGCAGAGCAATTTCGACAATGGAAGGCTTCTAAAGAGAAGGAATTGCTTTAGGTGATTAATTAACAACACTTTTATTTTTTTTAATTTTAAATACTTTCAGATGCACAAGGGATTATAGCGCATTTTCTATTTTTAAATACTTTCAGTTGCACAAGGAATTGTAATTGTAGCTCAAAATTATGAAGTCCATTTATTTTAAACAGATTTGTGCTACTTGTGGTTTGGAAAATTTATTATGTGCTTAACAAAGTGACACATTTTGAGGGATTGTTAATCAATGCTTAGTTACATGTTCTAGCAAATAGGGCCAGATTTTTTTGTATTCTTTAAAGGAGATACTAAACCTTACCATAATTTTTAAGTAAAGTTAGCCTTTTCTTCTCCTTTCTTTATGTGCAAAAATAACTTTGTGTCTGTAAAAACTTTTTGACTTGAAAATATATATTTGTTTAAATTGAAAATGATAGAAATTTAATTATTCAATCCTGAGTTTATATATATATAGTAGGTGAGATACATTTCTCTTTAATATGTTCCATGCTACATTTCAGATCTTATCCAACTATTCTTTCTGAGAGTTCCAGAAATTCTTATTCCTTAAGCAACTGTTAGTTTATTACATTTCCTTAGCTTTATTTTTTAAATATTTCAAGAATTGCTTCAATGCTTTTTTGTCCTTCTAATGCCTCTTAATAATGCTTGAACCATGTTGATATAGCCATATTTATATGCATAATTTTTTATAGTTCTGATTGTTTTGATGTTTGAAATTTCATTGACCAATAGAGCATCCCTACTTTTATATTGTATTTTTCATTTGCAAATATTCTTCTGGACCATTGTTCTTATTTTGATATCTGCCAAGCAGCTCAATAAGGAAGGAGAAATGAATATGAATGACATAAACTTGAGGCCATGAATCAACAGCAGAAAATGGTGAAAGTTATGTCTTGCAATTGTTTTGTTATGAGGAGAAGAAGAAGAAGAAGAAAAAAAATAAAAACCTCAATTCCATACTGTTGGTTCTAGACGTGGCATATGCATTGCATATGAGTGATTTGTCATCATGTGATAAACACATTAAATATGGATATTTTCCTAATCACATTTATTTTACATATATGTTTTGTATTAGGAGAATTTTAATTAAACTAGGATAAGTTTGGATTTAGAATCCTAGTTGAATAGGAATAAGTTTGGATATGGTATCCTAGTTTGATATGGTATCCTAGTTGAATAGGAATAAGTTGGATTTGGAATCCTAGTTAAAATAGGAAGTTTATATTTGCATTAATTATTTCTTTATATTAGGATATAGTATCTTGTATCCTAATTAGAATAGAAGAATATTTAATTATCCTAATTCCTTTAGGAGTTTAATTATATACCTTCCTATTTTATTTCTCCTAATCCTAATATGATTTTGATTAGAATTTTTACAGGATTTTTAGGAGGTTTCGTCCAAGCATATCACTATATATACAAAGTTATTTCTATATAACGGAGTATGCTATGTGGTGTGTTGTGTGAGTTGAGATTCAAGACATTCAAGGCATTCAACGCAAATTGAGAGAGAGCAATCAAGAGCAAGTTTGAGTGCGTTTTTATTTGTTTTTCATGTCTTGTGTAAAGCTTTAGGCTTTGGTTAATTGTTATAGGTCGTGTGAGCTTAAGGGAGTCGAGTAATCACATGTGTCTATACCAGTTACAGTTACGGGTGTTATGTTATTCTTAACAGCGTGTTGTTAAGATAATCGTGACAGAAAGAGCAACGTCAGAAAAGTGTGTGAAAGACTATGGTTGTGATCGGGGTTGATCAAGTTTACATATATTAGGTTAGTGAGTGAGCAGGTGTCTACCACTGTAAAGAGTCCTAAGTCGAGTGTAAACACATACAACATAGTGGATTACAACTCTTGTTGCCTGTGGATGTAGGTTGGTTATAATCGAACCACGTAAATTTCCTGTTCCGATTTACATTACAGTTTTTTGCTATATTATTCGTAACTTCCATACGCTGCAAAATCCAACAATTGGTATCAGAGTAGGTACACTGACATACTAGTGTAGATCAGACTTTTTTGGCAGGTATGGAAGAATTTCGGGCAGGAGGATCGGTCACTCAACCACCGTTACTTGAAGAGGCAAACTATGCTCATTGGAAAGTCAAGATGAGGGCTTTCATTAAATCAATTGATGAAAGAGTGTGGACAAGCATTGTTCATGGCTGGACACCCCCAACAAAAGCCAATGACGCTGGGCAGCAGATTGAGAAACCACAGAATGAGTGGAGTGAAGCTGAATACCGATTAGCTGGATGGAATTCCAAAGGTATCAATGCTATTTTTAATGCTGTCAGCCTTCAACAGTTCGGATTAATTTCAAAGTGCACCATTGCAAATGAAGCTTGGGATATCCTTGAGGTAAAGAATGAAGGTACTCGAAGGGTTAAAGAATCTAAGTTGCTTACTTTGACTTCTAAATTTGAAAACTTAGCTATGCATGAAGAAGAAACCGTTAGTGAATTTCATACTAGACTTTGTGAAATTACTAACTCTGCTTATATGCTTGGTGAGGAATATACTGAGGCTAAAATTGTTGGCAAGATACTTAGATCTTTACCAGATAAATTTTAGCCTAAGGTCACAGCTATCAAAGAAAGCAACAATGTGAAATCATTCTGAGTTGATGAGTTGATTGGGTCTCTTCAAGCATATGAGATGGGCTTAAAGTCAAGAAGGAGGGAAAAAAGTGTTGTCTTTGTTACTTTAGAAAAAGGAGAAAAATATGATATAAATCTTGATGATTCGGATGATGAAATTGTTCATTTGACAAAGAATTTTGTCAAATATATGAAGAAGAAAAATTCAGAGAATTTTGATGCTAAAAAATTTCGTAAAGAGCCTACAAAGAAAAGTCAAAAGAAGCTTGAGAGAAAAGGTATCTAATATTATGAATGTAAGGGATTTGGACATATTTAAACTGAATGTCCTAATTACAAGAAGAAAAAGAGTTTGTGTGCAACATAGAGTGATGATGACTCAGAAACAAATGAAGACAACTCCAGCAATTTTTTGGCATTCAATGGGACTATTTCAGATAAAAAGCAAACAGTTATGTCTGACATAATTGAAGCTGTTGTGTCTAACGTAACAGAACAGAACAGATTAGATATTGAGGAGTCAGATGTTGAGAAAGATGCTGAATACTATAGAGAACTTTAGAAGGTATATAATGCACTTTATGAGATGTGGGAGAAGCATAAAGTACAGATCAAAACTCTTCAGAATGAACAAGAAGTGCTTAAGAGTGAAATAGCATCTGCAGATGAAAAAATCATAAAACTGGAAGCTGTTGTGACAGACAAGACAGTATGTATCTAGAAAATTACTGCAGAATTAGATGAGGCAAACAAGTACATTAATTAACTCAAGATAGGCTCAGTAAAGCTTGATCAAATTCTGAGTTTAGGCCGTGATAACTCCATCAAACATGGGCTGGGGTATGATGAAACGAATGGCGCTTCAACATCAAAGACAATTTTTGTTAAAGCTTTAAATTCCAGTAACACTTCTAACTCAAGCTTTAAAAATATGACTGATTTTGCTTCCCCAATGAGTTCTTTCTTCAAATCCAGAAAAGGTAAGAAAATTTGTTCCTACTTACTATTTTTGTGGTGTTAAATGTCACATTAGACCTAGGTGTTATAAATTAAAAAATTTTTTAAAGAAAAAAGCAAGTCAATTTAAATAGTTACATAAGACATGACAGGATTGGGTTAAGAAACATGAAACTCACTGTAAAGTTGCTGCACTCAATGTTTCTTCAAATAATGATTGTGCTTGTTCTAAACATGTGACAGGAAATGAAAAGCGTTTGAAAATTTTCAATCACACAAGTGATGGCAAAACATGTTGTTTAGAAACTTAGTGAATCAAAGATTATCTGCACTGAGTATGTTTCATCTGAGAATCATCTAGTTGACCTGTTCATATAAAGCACTAACATGCACTGAGATTTAAAAAACTGAGAAAGAACATTGGCACTTAGCAGTTACTTGAATTATAACAGTGTTTAGATATGTTGTTCATATCTGTAGCATCATTAGTCTATTTATAATTAAAGCATGCTTGGCCTGTTTTATTGGTATAATTTTGATGGTAATTTCATGTCAAATACAGAGAGGGCTACCAATATATGATGTGTGAAAGCCATCCATTGAGAGTAACTTCAATGTATTTCAGAAATATGTTGAGGTCACCCACTCAAATGGAAAAGGGCTACCTCTATACATGTGTGAAAGTTACTGTATTAATTCAGAAAATTCACATTGAGATTAACTTTTGTGTGTGTAAGAAACATGTTTAAGTTGATCACTCAATTGGATTAAGTGAAAAAAATAATATTTATGCTTGATATTTATCCACAGCTCGGGTACATACTAGGTTATAAAAGATTATATGATGTCCAGATATTGCTGTTAAGTGAATTGCGACTGTTTTCTGTTATGGTTTTTATAACTTATGATCAGTGCTTTATTTCTGACTCGGTTTGATTATCTATCTTGACGTGTCAGAAAGTTCCAGGTCAGCAAGATTGATTTGGGGGGGAGTTTGTTTAGATGCAGGAGTACTTGATTTAATTAGTTTCTTGTTTTTTTAAAAATTTTTTTTTCACATTTATGCACAATTTGAAGAGATGAACATTTAGTTAGGGGGAGTTTTGTTTGTCATTTTATTTTTCTTTTATACATTGGCACTTGTTCAGAAAACAAGGGGGAGAAGTATGGATGTTTTTTGTGTTATTTGGTTGTTTCTTTGTTTTTTATAGGTTGTCATTATAGTCTTTGTTTAAGTGTTTCATTTTAGTTGCATTGCATGTACTCATGCATTTTTTTTCAACATTTAGATGTTTTCATCACAAGATACCAAAGGGGGAGATTGTTGGTTCTAGGCGTGGCATATGCATTGCATATGAGTGATTTGTCATCATGTGATAAAAATATTAAATATGGATATTTTCCTAATCACATTTGTTTTACATATATGTTTTGTATTAGGAGAATTTTAATTAAACTAGGATAAGTTTGGATTTAGAATCCTAGTTAAATAGGAATAAGTTTGGATATGGTATCCTAATTGAATAGGAATAAGTTGGATTTGGAATCCTAATTGAAATAGGAAGTTTATATTTGCATTAATTATTTCTTTATATTAGGATATAGTATCTTGTATCCTAATTAGAATAGGAGAATATTTAATTATCCTGATTCCTTTAGGAGTTTAATTATATACCTTCCTATTTTATTTCTCCTAATCCTAATATGATTTTGCTTAGAATTTTTATAGGATTTTTAGGAGGTTTCGTCCAAGCATATCACTATATATACAAAGTTATTTCTACATAACGGAGTACGCTATGTGGTGTGTTGTGTGAGTTGAGATTCAAGACATTCAAGGCATTCAACACAAATTGAGAGAGAGCAATCAAGAGCAAGTTTGAGTGCGTTTTTATTTGTTTTTCATGTCTTGTGTAAAGCTTTAGGCTTTGGTTAATTGTTATAGGTCGTGTGAGCTTAAGGGAGTTGAGTAATCACATGTGTCTATACCAGTTACAGTTACGGGTGTTATGTTATTCTTAACAGCTTGTTAAGATAATCATGACAGAAAGAGCGATGTCAGAAAAGTGTGTGAAGGACTATGGTTGTGATCGGGGTTGATCAAGTTTACATAGATTAGGTTAGTGAGTGAGCGGGTGTCTACCACTGTAAAGAGTCCGAAGTCGAGTGTAAACACATACAACATAGTGGATTGCAACTTTTGTTGCCCGTGGATGTAGGTTGGTTGTAAAATTTCTGTTCTGATTTACATTACAGTTTTCTGTTGTATTATTCGTAACTTCCATACACTGTAAAACCCAACACATACAATGAAATTAGATATCCAAATTTTACCATGGAAATTCTCAAAGGTGACACCACTATGGCAGAGTAGAGAAAGCCTTTTCTACCAATTCAGTGTCACTTCTTCCCGTCCAATAGATGTAGCTACAGAAATTTGTACTGTTCCCAATCATTCATTCTTGTCTTGCGGGTTCTTCAAAGGAAGATCGAGAAGGCAGCAATGAGAGGAGTTTTGTAGGATACTTGCTGAAAATGGGAGGAGTTCTGCTGGGGATTTTGCTGAGAATACGGAAGGAGTTATGTTGGTTTAGCTAGTTAAATATAAAATATTTGCTCTTGGTTGCTGAAATTTGTCACGTGAACTTTAAATCTAATTTGGTTAGCTATCATTTGTTGTTGCTTTTGGATTTAAATTAGAATCACAGTTTGTTGTTGATAATTACTAATGGTTTAGCTTATATATTGGTAATGATTTTCTTGATCCATAGAACTTGTTCTCTATATTGTTATGTGGATGTCATTAGTATAAAGTGTTTTTGGACTCAATTGGATGTGCACTTTAATTTTTAGTTCATATTAAATTTGTAAATGAAATTTAGATACAAGAATGCTAAATTAAATAAAAAAATCATAGTTCTATATAATTAAATTTAAATATTGTGGCAAAAAATATCAATCATAAATTTTGTCACAAATAACATAATTTACACATAAAAAATTAACACTAATTGTTGCGCCAAAATTTTTTGCCAAAATTAAATTGGAATCTAGAAAAAAAAGAATTTTCCCACCAAAATATTCAAATTTAAAAAAGTTGATTTGCCGTAAAAAATGAAGAAATTAATTAAAAAATTAATTTTCTAGTGTGACAGATTTATGACATGCAAAAACTATCACAAATCCGATGACGGATTTTTTCTCTATCATAAATGAGTGATAGTGACATAGATGACTGATAGATTTTCTATCATTCACCCCCGTTTATGACTATATATTCCGGTCATCTATTCTCATTTTTCTTGTAGTGACTAAATTTAAATATGTTTTTTGTAATACAATACACTTTCAATATCATGAAATTTATGTTAACCCAAATTTTAAGTATATGTTCATAGCATTGAATATAGTGTTATTTCAATCTGATTAAAAATAGTTTAGTTTTGATCGAATAATTAATTGATTTGATTACACATTTATATGTTATATAGAATAAAAATCTTATTTGTCAATCAATTTAAACAAATTAAATTGGTTTTCAAAGAACTCTAAATAGGGATGTCAAACAAGTTATATAATTAAAATCTTACAATTTTTAATAAGTTAGACATAACATAAAATAAAAATGTGTAGTATAAATATCATGCAAAATACTCACTATAATTAAATGATAAATATAAAACATAATTTCATATCATATTAATAATTGTTATGGCCACATGAAATTGGGCCTTAATTAATCCAATATATATACAGTAAATCTATTACTAAAGCCCATTATCTAAGTCACACAATGGCCTCTCTTAGTGCCTATATAAACCATTCTATTCTTCACTTAAAGTATGCATATTTCTCTCAAGTCACACTTTCTTTATAATCATTTATTCTCCAGAGCTTCTCTATAGAAAGTTCATTTAGAGAATTCGAGTGTGCCGAAAACTGGCTTGAGCATTGAAGGATTCTCGTCGACACCAGCGCTGGCATCCTTGACTGTTTTCTATGTTTTCAGGAACTTGACCTGACGATCCGCTCAAGGCCTAGTCCACTTTTTAGCCGTACGGAAATTATGCTTCAACAATAATAATTGTACATTGTTGGTTTAACTATATGGCACATTGGACATCTCTAAAACTAAATTCATAATAAAATGAAGATATTATAAGAGCATATATATACCATCAATTACAAGCCCAAAAGATCATATGATCTGGAGTTGTGTTATAATAAGCCTAGACCTGAGTCTTACTAAGAGTGCGTTTGTTTGGGCTTCTCTATTAGGTAAAAGAGCTTGTTTAATGCTAAAAGCTCTTTTAAATTTTTTTTTTGCGTCGTTTGACTGCCCCCTGAGAAGAGCTTTTGAATGATTAAAAAACCTGTTTTACATCCACTGAAAGAAGCCTAAAATTAAGGCTTTTACCAAAAGCTCTTTCTAAACATTTTTAAAGTTTTGAAATGTCGAAGATACCATTACTTAATTTTAAATATTTTACATTATAATTTCCTTATAACAAAAGTCTATTTTGATAATTTAATTATAATAAGTGCTTCTATATTTGTCTCATCAAACAATCAATAACATTTTAATAAAAGCCGTACTTTTAGAAGCTCTACTTCAAAAAGATTCACTTCAATAAGCTCTACTCATGTAAGCCGAAACAAACAGACCCTAAACCAACCATATTAAACTATATAAATCCAGCCTATTTCAACAACTGAGCATTGACATATATATATTTACCTCAAGTTAGAAAAGTTATTAAATATTAAATTGATTTGATCCTTCTTTTAATAAGCATTGCTTATCAATTTGTATTTAAAGTCCAAAATTCCAACCTTTTGAATTTTTTTAATGAAAAATTTTACTTTTCCGACTTTATTTTATAACATAAAAAGTTTTTTATGATTTTTTTAATAAGTTGATAAATGATAAATGGTCTATTATAAATATGAAGAGATCATAGTATAGACTATTAAAAAATTAAATTATAAATATATCCTAGAAAAAAATCTATATACCCATGGATCACCTTCCATCCTTCTCAAACAAGCACAACCCTCCACAACTCTTCTATCTTTGCCAGTTGTCATCGTATATCATTCAAAATTTTTTTTTATAAATTATAACCATTAATGTATATAGAGTTATTCATATAATATAAAATAAACAATTGTCACAGATTTCAACATCTATATGGTCAACTGAATATTAATTTAAATTTTTATATTTTCTTTAATATTCGTGAAATTATTAAAACTTCCTTAATTTCTTTTGTGAAATTCCTAGATAAAAATACTTGAAAATTTAAGAACACTTATTTTAACATATAAGTTATTTAATAAATATTTCTTATCACAAATTAAATCAAATGAAAAAAATCTACAAATGTTTAGTAATTAATTCGATTTAGTGTAAAAAATGACAAATAATTTAATAGTACTGGCAATTATATGCTATGTAAAACTTAAAAATATGAAATTCTTGACTTAAACTTTGCCCATATGATACAATAAAGAAGTTGAAGATCTTCTGAAGGAAAATATCTACTATAGTTATAAACATTTCAAAATTTATCTTAATATACACTATGGTTTTTGTCAGGTTCAGTGGCAGTTTCAAAATTTACATCCCAAACACAAAATTGCAAACAAATAATTCTATAGCTTTGCATTGATTTCTTAAGATTATTACAGTAGTCAGTCAAGTAATGTCACATGACTAATTAGCAAATTGGACATCTTCTTGACAAACGAAAAACCAAAAAACAAGCATTCAGCGAAATCAGCAGTAGATGAGTTGCTCAAACAGCCCATACTGCTGATACTTCAAATCCAAGGCCTCAAGCGTAATTGCAATTGCCACGGCCTGTAAACAGGTACACACCAAAATTGAGAGAATTAAAATCATAGGAAAGATTAAAGAGTTAATTAATATTCATAACATATATATATATATATATATATATATATATATATATATATATATAGTGAAGTCTAGTCATGTACTTGGATTTTGAGTGGAGATGACACCAGTTTGACTGAAATCGCAGCTGGCTTCGGTGCGGCCATTGGCGCTGAAGTAAGCATTCATGGCGTATTGAGCATGAGCCCTCACATTGTTGTGCTCATAACAAGCACCACCGGGTTGAATGGGCTTGCAGTCGACGCCCTTGGTGCACGCAAAGTCTATGTTTGCTTGCAGGGCTTTTTCGTTAGCATCTGGTTTTGGCACACAATATTTCTTGTCTCCTGCTTGAGCATTCTGCTTGGGCACACACCAAAAAAAAAAAAAAAAACCATAAATGGCTTCAAACCAATAAAAAACATAATATTATGAGGCACTAAATTAATTAGAGCAGTACTTAATTATAGGTATTGAATAACAGTATTAATAGATTACCGCTCCGAACGGAGTAATGATTCCAACGAGGTGGAGCACGAAGAGAGCTACAAGGAGGACGTAGGTGGTTCTTGCCATGATTACAAATTCACAATACACAAAGTAGTAGTAACGGAAGTCTCGATGAATCAAACGTTGTGTTGGAATGCGATAGGCGTAAAATATTTATATTAAGATGTGGAGTGCCTTTTTTAGTTAATAGGATGGTATGAGGTGACAAATTTTACAAATGGAGAACAGTGATTAAGGCAAGGAGTACATAAGACTGATTCAGTAATAACACCTATAACATCATCAATATTCAAACAAACTAACACTTACATTCAAAAGTCTTAGAAACTCTTAAAAATTTTTCAAAATTGTCACTGAAATTAATAAAGATTAAAAAGATAAGAGTAATAAGACCGATTCAAAAATTACATAGTGTCATTATAATTTTAATTAAAACTAATATTTATATTTAAAAGATTGCGAAACTAAAAATTTATTCAAATTGTGACAGATTGACTATTAAGATTAAGGTGTATATATATATACACACACACACACACTTTTATTTCATACGTTAAACATTAAAAAAAATGTTTAGTTACTTCAAACAGTCAACTTTAATTTCCCAATGTCCTTAATGGAAATTTGATAAATCATTTTTTCTAGTGTAAACATTAAGGTTCATGGTTTCGAGCAATGACAAGACTGGTTCATGGTTGTGCCTTGGTTTGAAGGTTTCAGGTTTTGATTGTTTGGTTGTGTGCTTGTTAAAATTTTTTAGGACCATCCAATTCTACTGATATGATATACATATTTATTCATTACCATACTGTGATATAAAGACAATTATAGAGATTTTTTTTTTCATATAATTAAGGAAAGACGAACGTAAATTACTTATATTAATTTTCATCAAATATTAATATAGAAACTTGATGCGCTTCCCTTAGTTATACAAAATATCAAATTACTTTTTCACTTTTAGTTTCACATATAAATTTTTATGTTTTCTTTTTGAAAAATATAAAATTGATATTAATCTATCATGAACAATATGAATACATTATTGGTGAACAATATAGATTGTTGGCATGAATTGGGATCCTCTATTACAAACAAAAAGAATATTAGAAAAGTTACGAGAAAACAGTCTCAAATGAGTGTGGGTGACTTTTTTTTTTTTTCAAAACTTACATGGATTCTCTGGGACTAGATTGTTGGCACTAGTGGTCCAGCTCAGTATAGCTCCAGTACAACTCACACAAAGAAAAAGAGAAAAAGAGGTTGTGATGTTGTTGGAGAACCTGAAAAGCTGTTAGAGTTAGTTATTTCTGTTATGTGATGATCAATCTTTACTGTTTTGCTCATCTAGTAAATTTGGCTCATCTAATAAAGCTTTGCACCGTTTAGCTCTTGTGCATTCAAATGTATGGGGGCCAGCCCTAGTGTTATCAATAGAAGGCTGTAGATATTATGTACACTTTCTGGATGATTAAAACAGGTTCTTGTGGATTTTTCCAATGAAAAATAAATATGATGTGTGCAATATCTTTGTCCAGTTTCATAAAATGGCAAAAAGGCAATTTGGTTATTCTCTTAAGTATGAGCTTTAACTTCATATCTCTTTGCTCATGGCATCTTACCTAGATACTCTTGCTCTTATACACACTAGCAAAATAGGAGAGTAGAAAGGAGGCATAGGCAGATTGTAGAAACAGGATTATCTCTTTTGGCCCATGCCTCAATGTCTTTTCATTATTGGTGGGAATCTTTTCAAGCTGCTGTGTATATGATAAACCGATTGCCTACTTCTTCATGGAAAGTCTCCCTTTAAGGTTCTTTTTCAAACTAAGCCTTCTTTTACTCATTTAAAAGTATTTGGTTGTGCATGTTATCCATTTTTAAGACCTTATAATACGCACAAGTTTGATTTCCATACTATCAAGTGCACATTCTTGGGATATTGTCTTAATCATAAAGGATATAAGTGCCTTCACCCATCAGGTAGAGTTTATATAGTACCAAGTGTCTCATTTGATGAGTCTTCATTTCCTTTTTCTGCTGCTACTCAAGCTTCTTCTTCTAATCATTTTACTACCAATTCAATTCTATCCAGTTTTAAACCTTGGGATATTACTTCTGTTATTTCTCCAACTAATAAATTTCTCATTTGACACCTTTACATACATCTCCTTCTTCAGTTCCTTTACCAACATTTTTACCAGTAAATTCTCAATCTTCTCAATAAAAAGCAAGCACTTCAGCTGCTTCTTTTTCTTCTGTTTCCTTGTCATCCAATCCTGGGATCAATTCTGAGATTGTCTTGCCACTGCCAAATCCTTCTATTTCTAATAGTCATCCCATGGTTACTAGATCTAAGACAGGATCTTTGCCTCCTGCAAGAGTTTTTCTTGCAAATTCTTCTAGTATGGCAGAGGAACCATTGAGTGTCTCACAAGCTATAATAGATTCTAATTGGTTGGCAACAGTGCATGAGGCATTGAATGCTTTACATAAGAACAATACTTGGTCTCTTGTACCTTGTCAGCCAGGAATGAATATTGTTGGAAATAAGTGAGTGTTTAGAGTTAAGTATAACAAGGATGGGAGTTTGCAAAGATACAAGGCAAGATTAGTTGCCAAAGGGTTCAGCAGACACTAGGGCTAGATTTCTTTGAAACTTCTAGCCTTGTTATCAAGCCATCAACCATTCGGAATATTTTCACCATTGCAGTGTCCAAAGGTTGGGATATCCAACAAATTGACATTAACAATGCCTTCTTAAATGTAAACCTACAAGATGAGGTGTTTATGTAGCAACCAGAAGGGTTTAGAGGTTCTGTGTATCCTCATCATGTTTACAGACTTAACAAGGCCTTATATGGTCTTAAGCAAACTCCTAGAGCTTGGTTTGACAAACCTAAGGCTGCTTTGTTACATTGGGGTTTTATTAATTCAGCTTCGGATACTAGCTTGTTCATTTTTAAGTCTGTTGATCATATACTCTATCTTTTAGTGTATGTTGATGATATTCTTATCATTGGTTTTGATGATAAATTGATGCAGCAAGTTGTGACTGATCTAAATAAAGAATTTTCTTTTGAGACTTTAGGTTCTATTAACTACTTTCTCGGATTTGATCAAGCTTATAGAGATAGCTTAAGCTTATATCTTACTCAAGGCAAATATATTAAAGAGCTTTTGCAGAAAACTAACATGCTTGCATCTAAAAGCTGCTCCACACCTATGGCTACTAGCTTAAAGCTCCTCCTTAGCTGATAGTGATCCATTTCGATATCCTGATGTTAATAGAAGCACGATTGGAGCATTACAATATCTCATAATGACCCGACCAGATATTTCTTTTTCTGTAAACAAACTAAGCCAATTTTTGAAGGCTTATATAGTGAATCATTGGCAAGCATGTAAATGAATCCTAAGATACCTTAAGGGAACAATTGGTGTTGGTTTATTCTTTAAACCTTGTCAAAGATTCAACTTAGAAGTGTTCTCTGATGTAGACTAAGCTAGCAATTTGGATGACAGGAAGTCTACATCATAGTTCTGTATTTTTCTTGGATCAAACTTAATTCAATAGAGTTCCAAGAAGCAGAAAACAATATCTTGATTATCAACAGAGTTTGAATACAGAGCTCTAGCTCAAGCAGCAGCTAAGTTAGCTTGGATGAAGCAACTATTTCAAGAGATTGGATAATTGACTGTATCAGGTTGTCCCATTGTGTGGTGTGACAACCTTGGCGCAAAATCTTTAGCCCGTAATCCTGTATTTCATTCTAAGATAAAACATATTGAGGTAGATGTTCACTATATATGAGAGAGAGTAGCAGCCAAGGATTGAAATTAGATATGTACCAACAACAGATCAAACTGCTGACATTTTTACCAAGGCTTTATCACAAAGTCAGTTTGAGTTTTTGAATAACAAGCTCACTGTTCTTTCAGATCTGTATCACTTGAGGGGGAGTGCTGGCACTAGTGGTCCAGCTCAGTATAGCTCCAGTACAACTCACGTGAAGAAAAAGAGAAAAGAAGGTGGTGATGTTGTTAGCTGAGCTGAAAGGCTGTTAGAGTTAGTTATTTTTGTTCTGTGATTCCAAGAACAATTTCAGGAAACCAGAGCAGCATGGTTCACGTGTAGCTCTTCACATTTCACCAGTGCTGACTCTTGTATAAATAGAGCACTTTCCTTGCTTAATAAGAATTGAACTCAACTCTGTTATTTTTTCAATTCCTTTAACTGAAGTCGCAAGCTAAATCAACGCGATTATTGTAATTGAAGTACTGACGCATGGCAAAGGTTCCGTGTAACCAAAGATTGTTGTGTCAAAGCAACCACCACCAGGTTGAATAGACTTGCGATCAATCACACCATTGACGCAGACAAAGTCAATGTTCTTTTGCAAGTTCTGCGGACTCACGTTTGGTAATTTTGGCACGCACCATTTAGTCAACTGACCCTTGGACTTTTACATAAAATCTGCCTTTAGCTTTCCATTTCCAAATACCTGGGCTCCGCCTGCGGGACCTCCTTGTTGACCTCCAGCCTACAATATCGAAAAACAATTATTCAATATTAAGAAAAATTTCTTTTGAAGTTAACAATCACCTTAAAAATGGTCATTTAAAAATGAAGGCTTTGATCACCCACTTGAGCCGAGATGGTAGCGATGAGGTTGAGAACCACAATGGCGAGAAGGTTGCTGCTACTGCTGCTGCTTGCACGATCACAATTTAAAGTGGTAATGTAATGGAAAGGCTTAACTGGAAGTTGTGGTAAAATTTGATAGGTGTAAACTATTTATTTATAATGAGAACGTGAGCAGGTGGTTTTTCTAGTTAATAGGATGCTGTGAACTGTATATATTTTACAAACGGATGTATGTGATTAACGCTAAGAGTAAAGCTAGGAGTAACAACGACTCGGCGGATTAGAATTTGGACTTCTGACAAAATTTATTAACTATTATATAATAGACCATGTTTACTAGAAGCACTAAATTTAAATATGTTTTCTGTAATACAATGCACATTCAATATCATGAAATTTACGTTAACCCAAATTTTAAATATATGTTCATAGCAATTGAATTTAGTTTAGTTTTGATCGAATAATTAATTTATTTGATTACAAATTTATAAGTTATATAGAATAAAAATCTTATTTGTCAATCAATTTAAACAAATTAAATTGGTTTTCAAAGAACTCTAAAGAGGGATGTCAAACAAGTTATATAATTAAAATCTTATATATAATTTTTAATAAGTTAGACATAGCATAACATAAAATTGTATAGTATAAATATAATACCAAATACTTACTATAATCAAATGATAAGTATAAAACATAATTTCATATCCATATTAATAATTGTTATGGCCACATGAAATTGTTACTGAAGCCTATTACTGAAGCCCATTATCTAGGTCACACAATGACCTAGATATAGTGCTTATATAAACCCTCCTATTCTTCACTCAATGTATACACATTTCTCTTAAGTCACACTTTATCTATAATCCTTTATTCTCCAGAGCTTTTCTATGTAAAGCTCACTTAGAGAATTGTAGTGCGCCGAAAACTGACTTGAGCATTGGAAGGTTTTTGTCGACACCATCACTGGTGGCCCTCACTGTTTTCTGTGTTTTCAGGATCTTGACCTTACGATCTGCTCGAGGCTCAGCCCGCTTTTCAACCGTACAGAAATTGTGCTTCAACGATAATAATTGTACATTGCTAGTTTAACTATATGGCACATTGGACATTTCTAAAACTAAATTCATGATAAAATTGAAGTTATTATAAGAGCATATATATACCATCCATTACAAGCCCAAAAGATCAGATGATCTAAAGCTGTGTTATAATAAGCCTAGACCTAAGTCTTACTAAAATCAACCCTATTAAACTGGATAAAATCTGGTCTATTTCAACAGCTGAGCATTGATATATATATTTATCTCAAGTTAGAAAAGTTATTAAATATTAAATTGATTTAATCCTTCTTTTAATAAGCATTACTTATCAATTTGTATTTAAGGTCCAAAATTCCAACCTTTTGAAATTTTTTTAATGAAAAATTTACTTTTCTGACTTTATTTTAACATAAAAAATTGTTTATGATTTTTTTAATAAGTTGATGAATGATAAATGGTCTATTATAAATATGAAGAGATCATAGTGTACACTATTAAAAAGTTAAATTATAAATATATCCTAGAAAAAAATCTATATACCCATGGATCACCTTCCATCCTTCTCAAACAAGCACAACCCTCCACAACTCTTCTATCTTTACCAGTTGTCATCGTATATCATTGACAAAATTTTTTTTTTCATAATTTATAACCATTAATGTATATAGAGTTATTCTTATAATATAAAATAAACAATTGTCATAGGTTTCAACATCTATATCTTCAACTAAATATTAATTTAAATTTTTATATTTTATTCAATATTCGTGAAATTATTAAAACTTACTTAATTTCTTTTGTGAAATACCTAGATAAACATACTTGAAAATTTAAGAACACTTATTTTAACATATAAGTTATTTTATAAACGTTTCTTATCACAAATTAAATCAAATGAAAAAATCTATAAATGTCTAATAATTAATTCGATTTAGTATCGAAAAGGACTAATAATTTAATAGTACTGGCAATTATATGCTATGTAAAACTTAAAAATATACAATTCTTAACTGAGACTTTGCCCATATCGATGCAATAAAGAAGTTAATGATCTTCTCAAGGAAAATATCTACTATAGTTATAACATTTCAAAATTTATGCTAAAATCATACATTTCAAATAAAATGAGATGAATTTAAGACTATCATATCATTTATTACATTATCAAACTATCTATTTGACAATTATTAATTAAATATATATTAAAGATAAATAAAATTTGGGATAAGTAATTGTAAATTGAATAATGGCATCAATTTTTATAAGGATCTTTTATTTTTTTTTTATGAAAATGAGTCATGGTTGTTCATTTGTATTAACAATATTATTAAAGCTGGTGATGAATGTATCATTTTCTTTCAGAATTAATGTTATGTTAAATGGTTTTAGTCAGGTTAAGTGGCAGTTCCAAAATTTACATCCCAAACACAAAATTGCAAACAAATAATTCTATAGCTTTGCATCGATTTCTTAAGATTATTACAGTAGTCAGTCAAGTAATGTCACATGACTAATTAGCAAATTGGACATCTTCTTGACAAACGAAAAACGAAAAAACAAGCATTCAGCGAAATCAGCAGTAGATGAGTTGCTCAAGCAGCCCATACTGCTGATACTTCAAATCCGAGGCCTCAAGCGTAATTGCAATTGCCACGGCCTGTAAACAGGTACACACCAAAATTGAGAGAATTAAAATCATAGGAAAGATTAAAGAGTTAATTAATGTTCATAACATATATATATAGTGGAGTCTAGTCATGTACTTGGATTTTGAGTGGAGATGACACCAGTTTGACTGAAATCGCAGCTGGCTTCGGTGCGGCCATTGGCGCTGAAGTAAGCATTCATGGCGTATTGAGCATGAGCCCTCACATTGTTGTGCTCATAACAAGCACCACCGGGTTGAATGGGCTTGCAGTCGACGCCCTTGCTGCACGCAAAGTCTATGTTTGCTTGCAGGGCTTTTTCGTTAGCATCTGGTTTTGGCACACAATATTTCTTGTCTCCTGCTTGAGCATTCTGCTTGGGCACACACCAAAAAAAAAAAAAAAAAAAAAAACCATAAATGGCTTCAAACCAATAAAAAACATAATATTATGAGGCACTAAATTAATTAGAGCAGTACTTTAGTTACAGGTATTGAATAACAGTATTAATATAGATTACCGCTCCGAACGGAGTAATGATTCCGACGAGGTGGAGCACGAAGACAGCTACAAGGAGGACGTAGGTGGTTCTTGCCATGATTACAAATTCACAATACACACAGTAGTAGTAACGGAAGTCTCGATGAATCAAATGTTGTGTTGGAATGCCATAGGCGTAAACTATTTATATTAAGATGTGGAGTGCCTTTTTTAGTTAATAGGATGGTATGAGGTGACAAATTTTACAAATGGATAACAGTGATTAAGGCTAGGAGTACATAAGACTGATTCAGTAATAATTTTAACATCATCAATATTCAAACTAACTAACACTTACATTCAAAAGTCTTAGAAACTCTTAAAAATTATTCAAAATTGTCACTGAAATTAATGAAGATTAAAAAGATAAGAGTAATAAGACCGATTCAAAAATTACATACTGTCATTATAATTTTAATTAAAACTAATATTTATATTTAAAAGATTGTGAAACTAAAAATTTATTCAAATTGTGACAGATTGACTATTAAGCTTTAAGGTGTATATACATACATACATATCTGTATATATATATATATATATATATATAGACACACACATATAACATTAAAAAAATGTGTAGTTACTTCATACAGTCAACTTTAATTTCACAATGTCCTTAAGGGAAATTTGATAAATCAATTTTTCAAGTGTAAACATTAAGGTTCATGGTTTCGAGCAATGACAAGACTGGTTCATGGTTGTGCCTTGGTTTGAAGGTTTCAGGTTTTGATTGTTTGGTTGTGTGCTTTTTATAATTTTTTAGGACTATCGAAGCCTATTGATCTGATATACATATTTATTCATTACCTTACTGTGATTAGGGGTGTACATGGTACCCACCCACCCGCTCGAACCCAACATACCCGCCATGGTATGGTATAGGTAGGGTAGGGTATAAAAAAAAAAGATATGGTGTGGTATGGTAAGTATTTTGAAAACCTCCCATGATATGGTATGGTGGCGGGTATTTTTGCAAAAATCCGAAAATACCATACCAGACCATACTTTTTTTAAAAAAATAAAAATTATGCCACGTGTCAATTTATAATTGGTTATGTATAATTTGTATGTGTGAGTGTTATATACACTAATAAAGTATAAAATGAAAAGAGTAACCCTAAATCCCTAACCCTCTATCATTTTGCTTGAATTTTGAAGTAGTAAATAATGTAATTGCTTGAGTATTCGTGTTGTTATAGAATATGTAGTTATATGATATTTTTGTATTGTTATAGATACGATGTTACTTTGTGTTGTTATAGAATGTATAGTTACTTGATTATTTGTATTGTTAAGGATATGTAATTACTTGACTTTTTGTTATTTAATACACACTTTATGAATCATAATATTAAACAATGTCAAAATAAGAATTCAAAGTGTCAAAATCATGAAAAAAAACTATAAATAAACTTTAAAATAATTAAAAATACATGGTAAAATATTATCTAAATTTTGATTAATTTAGTCAACTACCCGAAAATACCATATCATACCCGCCTTTATCCTACCATGGGGGGATGTGGTATGGTATTGTATTCAAGAATGGTATGGTATGATATAAAAATTTAAAATCCGACCAATGTATGGTATGGGAATGGTATAGTAATACCACACCATATCATACCATATGCACACCTCTAACTGTGATATGAAGACAATCATAGAAATGTATTTTTCTTCATATAATTATGGAAAGATGAACGTAAATTACTTATATTAATTTTCATTAAATATTAAGACAAAAACTTGACGTGCTTGGCTTGATTATACAAAATATCAAATTAATTTTTCACTTTGAGTTTCACATATAAATTTTTATGTTTTCTTTTTGAAAAATATAAAATTGATATTAATCTATTATGAACGATATGAATACATTATTAATGAACAATATATAGATTGTTGGTATGAACTGGAATCCTCTATTCATCTAATTTTGCCTCAGATTTTAAGAATTTATTGACACATGGATTTCATATTCATGAATGGTTGAGAGATGTGAATATATTATCTCTTATCATTAATATATTTTCTATAACTATCAATCATACATTTGAAAAATGGACGAGGAAAAGATGAGATGAGGCGGGGATCTTTGGCAAATTGGCATGTTGGCATATAGGGGTAAAAAATCCAATTTGACTTGAACAGGTTTTATGAAAGACTACAATGAAGTATATGCAACTAACGGGCCCGTAACGTTACAATGGCACAAATTCTTAAGACTTACTTGTAGCATTTAATAACACAGGACTCTTAATTTCAAAGGCATATAAAGAAATAAAGTTGCATTATGACTAATAACTTAAGTTTTTGGTCGAATGATAAACGTTTGATCCTAACAACTAGATCAAGGCCTTAAAATTACCGTTGGAGAGATTATTAGTTTACGGTGTGAAATGATTATATACATATAAAAGAAAATCTATATGTAATTCTAAATTTAATGATTAGTACAACGTCGATGTGTATATATGGATACTTTTATATGAAAATGAGTTATTGTTGTTCATTTGCAAGAACAATAATATTAGAGCAGCTGACTTTGGCTCATTTTTTTCTGAACTAATGTTAAGATAAATGGGTTTTGTCACCATACGTGGTTAGTAGCAATTTCAAAACTCATTTATACGGCACACAACACACCAAATTACTAAAAATGGATAATGCTCTTTGCATTTCAGGTCATTATAATTGAACATCTTCTTTGACAAATGAAATTACAAACAAATAGGTGTATTCAATCAATAATCGGCACTGGATGAGTTACTCATGCAGCCCATGAGCCGATATTCCAAATCTGAACTCACGCGTAGACACACTTGCCACTGCCTGTAAGCAGATAGATAACAGAATTAGAGAATTAAAATGTAGGAAATGTTAGAAGGGTTCAATGTTATAGCATATAATATTTAACGAGTCTAGTCGCGTACTTGGATTGTGAGAGGACAGGACACCAGTTTTGCTGAAATCGCAGTTGAAATCGTTGCGGCCTTTTGCGTTGTAGAAAGCGTTCATAACGTACGATGCGTGAGCCTTCACATTGTTGGGTTCAAAGCAATCAGCACCGGGTTGGATGGGCTTGCAGTCAACACCATTGCTGCACGCATAATCGATGTTTACTTGCAAGGCCTTCTCATTGGCGTCTGGTTTTGGCAAACAATATTTCTTGTCTCCAGCTTTTTGTCCTGGCTGTTGAGGTTGCTGCTTGGACAAAAAGAAAAAAAAAACATAAATTATTTCAAACCAATAAAAAAATAATATCATGAGGCATTAAATTAATTTGTGAGATAATTAATTAAGGGTATTGAATAACAATATTAATAGATTACCGCTCCGGACAGAGTAATGCTTCCGACGAGGTGGAGGATAAAGATTGGTGCAAGGAGGACGTAGATGGTTCTTGCCATGATTACAAATATTTCACAATACACACAGTAGTAGTAACGGAATTGATCAATCAGATGTTGTGTTCGAATGCAATTGGCGTTAACTATTTATACTGGGATGTGAAGTGCCTTTTTTGGTTAATAAGATGGTGTGAGGTGACAAATTTTACAAATGGATAACAGTAATTAAAGATAGGAATATGTAGTAAGACCGATTCGGAAATTACATAAACATCATTAAAGTTTCTATAAAAACAATTTTATATCTACAACTTTGAAATTAAAGTTAACAAAAACATCCAAAAATGTGATTGATATTACTTAATTGTTAGTAATTTTTTTTTGTCATTTCGTAATGGTGAAGGATTAAAAAAAAAAACATATATATCAAGGTTGTTTCAATTTCTTAATGATGCTCTCGAAGAAATTGGTAAAATTTTGGATACTTGGAGAATAGATGGTGCATAGCAACGTGGCATGGTTAAATCCTTTTGATGTTAACGTTGGTGCATACGACCTCGTTTCAAGCGTTGACAGATTATTAGATGGTGGTTTTGTTAAGGATTTTGATTTTTTTGATAAAATAACATTACACTTATAACTTATTTATAACCAACTCTCTCTACAATCTAAGTTAGAAAAACTCAGATTGCAGGGAGGGTTGATTTTAAATAAGTTGTAGTTGTAACATTGTTATTTTTGATAATAAATTAATTCAGTTAGTTTAATTTTACAGAATTAGAATGCGAGAAAGGGTACATCTTGTAAAGATTAATTTTTATATATTTATTATTTATCCGTATCCAATACCATATTGTAATTTCAATAGAACTAATGTAGCAAGTAAAGCGTTGGTTACAGCTTTGGAGGTTTTGTTAGTTTTTCAAACCCTTTGAATGGAAATGTAATTTAGACAAACTTCAATGATATTTGCTAGTTTTTCTCTTGATTAACTATAAATAGTCTACCGCTATTAGAGGCACCAAATATCATCGTTATGTTTTCAGTTAAATATTTGACATTTAGTTAATCTAATTACTAAATATATCTTCATAATATGGAAATTAATGTTTATTGTCTAATTAAAGAGAAAATTAAATTTGACACTGAATTAAGATATATAAAATAACAATCTAATTTATCAACTAAACTTATATATTAAATTGGTTTTCAATAATTCTGACTTTGATTTCAAGTATCAATCATTGCGAGACAACAATATTGATTAATTCTTTTTATTTTTAAAAACTTATATATCATTTAAAATTTCTCATTGTTTACGGAACATGCTCATGTGTCATAATTTTTTGTAATAAGCCCATACAATTAAGGAAATACAGACCTAAATTACACACACACACACACATATATACCCAAAAAATATATATATATTAAATTGCCTAGTTTCCATCCTGACGCATAAACTAAAAATTTTATACTTTTGTCTTGAACAAAATTCATAATCTATTTTTAATATGAAAGATAATTACTTAGCACCAGAAAATCAACCTCTTCATACCTCTAAAATACACTTGTTTACCATAAAAATTTTATTTAAAAAAAATTCATATTACAAAGGGCACCACTGCCTATCCATCAGTAAAAAGCATTAGCCCCAAAACAATCAAGACCGTCTTCAACACACGGGTAGGAGTATGAAGATTATGGCTATGACTTGTACGAATGATGAGCATTGTAATTCGAAGAGTGGGACATGACACCTCAAGCCTTTAAAATTATGGTGGGCAATTTGGTTTTCGTGGCACGGAAAGAAGATTGTGGAGATGCAGTGTGACGGGTGCGAAGAATTTGATGATAATCGTAAATATAATCTCTAATATTGCATTTTTGAATTGAGTGATGCTTCAATACTTAAAGGACACTTTTCCTATGAAAATTAGTTTTAAATTCTACTTAACACTTGATTAAAATTATTGTGTGGAAGACTAAATCTTGTCATTAATTGTGCATGGGTCTAACCCCCTTGATTAATAACACTGAGAATGGGTTTCAGTAAACAATTTATTAATGATATTACAGATGAGAAATGGATAGAATGTTTGGCAATTTGGCAAATAGGGGTAAAAAATCCAAATTGACTTGAACAGGTTTTATGAAAGACTACCATGAAGTATATGCAACTAACGGACCCATGATGTTACAATGGCACAAATTCTTAAGACTCAGTCTTAGCATCTAATGACATAGGACTCCGTGATTTCAAAGCGCACGTAAATAAATAAAGTTGTATTATGACTAATAACTTAAGTTTTTGGTCGAATGACTAACGTTTGATCCTAACAATTAGTATCAGGGCCTCAAAATTATTGTTGGAGAGATTATTAGCTTATGGTATGAAATGATTATATACATATAAAAGAAAATCTATATGTAATTCTAAATTTAATGATTAGTACAACGTCCATGTGTATATATGGATACTTTTGTATGAAAATGAGTTACTGTTGTTCATTTGCAAGAAAAATAATATTAGAGCAGCTGAATTTGGCTCATTTTTTTCTGAACTAATGTTACGATAAATGGGTTTTGTCACCATACGTGGTTAGTAGCAATTTCAAAACTCATTTATACGGCACACAACACACTAAATTATTAAAATGGATAATGCTCTTTGCATTTCAAGTAATTATGTCACAGCTAATAAGCTGAATTGAACATCTTCTTTGACAAATGAAATTACAAACAAATAGGTGTATTCAAATCAATAATCAGCACTGGATGAGTTAATCATGCAGCCCATGAGCCGATATTCCAAATCTGAACTCACGCGTAGACACACTTGCCACTGCCTGTAAGCAGATAGATAATAGAATTAGAGAATTAAAATGTAGGAAATGCTAGAAGGGTTCAATGTTATAGCATATAATATTTAACGAGTCTAGTCGCGTACTTGGATTGTGAGAGGACAGGACACCAGTTTTACTGAAATCGCAGTTGAAATCGTTGCGGCCTTTTGCATTGTAGAAAGCGTTCATGACGTATGATGCGTGAGCCTTCACATTGTTGGGCTCAAAGCAATCACCACCGGGTTGGATGGGCTTGCAGTCAACACCATTGCTGCACGCATAGTCGATGTTTGCCTGCAAGGCCTTCTCATTGGCGTCTGGTTTTGGCAGACAATATTTCTTGTCTCCAGCTTGTTGTCCTGGCTGTTGAGGTTCCTGCTTGGACAAAAAGAAAAAAAAAACATAAATTATTTCAAACCAATAAAAAATAATATCATGAGGCATTAAATTAATTTGTGAGATAATTAATTAAGGGTATTGAATAACAATATTAATAGATTACCGCTCCGGACAGAGTAATGCTTCCGATGAGGTCGAGCATAAAGATGGCTGCAAGGAGGGCGTAGGTGGTTCTTGCCATGATTACAAATATTTCACAATACACACAGTAGTAGTAATGGAAGGCTCGATCGATAAGATGTTTTGCTGGAATCTAATAAGCGCAAACTATTTATATTGAGATGTGAAGTGCCTTTTTTAGTTAATAGGATGGTTTGAGGTGACAAATTTTACAAATGGATAACATTGATTAGACAAATTTTACAAATGGATAGCATTGATTAAGCATAGGAGTACGTATGACCGATTCAGTATTCACATATATAACATCATTAATATTTGAACAAACTAATACTTTTATTCAAAAGTTTTAGAAACTATTAAAAATAATTCAAAATTGTCACTAAAGTTAGTAAAGATTACAAAGATACGAGTAAGACCAATTCAAAAATTACATGATATTATTATAATTTTAATAAAACTAATATTTTTGTTTAAAAGATTGCAAAATTAATAAAATTTATTGAAATTGTGACTGATGATTATTAGGCATTAAGGTGGGTGTGTCGACATATACATACATACATACATACATACATACATACATACATACATACATACATATATATATATATATATATATATATATAATTCCAATGAACCTGTGAGGTTTAGCCTAACAACAATAACCCCTCGACGGTTGGGAACGTTCTCCCCCTTACCATTAACTGCGGTTTGGAAAACACAATTTCTGACATTAACAATACCATATCAAAGCTCGTTGATGTTCATTAGGATATTAATAATTTACCCTCCGAGGTTAAATGAAAGTACGAATTATCCCCTGCAAGATTTGAAATTACAAATTACCCCTTGATTTTTAAATTCTGACGTTAAACTAAACGGAGTAGGGGTATTATTGAAAATAAAACTCGTACGATAAAATTAAGAGATATTTAACAATCTACCCCCTAAGGTTAAACGAAAATACAAATTCCTCTCTCTCGATGATAAAAATAGTTAAAAAATTAGGATGAAAACAATAATAATAATTAAAAACTATAATAATTAAAAATATTTAAAACTTTATTGAATAAATAAAAAAATGTAAATTTGAGTCAAATTGAACCCACCCTTTAATCCGAACTTTAATTAACAAACTCAAATTGAACGGTGACGGAGAGAGAGGAGGAATTGGTGACGGAAGTAATTGCATCAACGAAGAGAAGGAAATGGCAATCGTGGGGGTGGCAATTCGTGTCATGTGTGCCGACCCATTTAATTGTTCATGACAAGACATGAAAAGCGGATTTGATACGGTTATTAAATGCATCACTCACGTGTTGTAATCGTGTCATATTTAATTAATATAATTTATTTAATTTTTTAATCTAATTATGCATAATATATCATATTCTATATATTTATATCAATTAAAATTATTTTTAGAATATAAATAATTGTTAGTATAAAAAAATTATTAAAATCATTACAATTTACTATTATGTAAATTAATTTACTTTATAATATAAAATTTTCAGTTTTATAATATATATGTTGTAAGAAGGTAAAAATTATATCATTAAACGAGCTTGTGTGTTAATGATTGATAAGATATATTTAACTATTCGTGTCATTAAACTAGTTGGCATGTTGAACACCTACAACACGAATTTGACCCATTTATTAATCATGTGTCGTGTTCGTGTCGTATTCGTGTCATGTTCGAATGTCATGATTCAAATTACCACCCCTAGATGATGGCGGTGTGGGGGAAAGATCTGGTAAAACACTAGGGAGAGGTGGTAGAGATTGCTAGTAGAGGGGAGCCAGAGAAGGAGACGAAAAAAGAAAGAAAGGTAAGGGTGTTTAGGTAATTTTAGAAAAGTGAGTGAAGGTGTTTGTATTTATATAAGAGCATTTTGGTCGGATAGCATATATTATCCTCTCTCTCTTTTTTTTTTCACTTAATTTAATGTCGAAATTCAAAAATAAGGGGACAATTTACAATTTTAAAATATGCCGGGAGAATTTGTCTTTTTTGCTTAATCTCATGGGTTAAACTATTAATATCAAATGACCGAACATAAGGTTATTTTGATAAAATTATGAAATTTTTTCCTCTCCTCCTTTTCCGTTTAATTTAACGTCAGAATTCAAAAATCAGGGAGTAATTTGTAATTTCAAATCTTACAAGGGAAATTTGTTTTTTTACTTAACCTTGGGGGATAAATGTTAATATCCCATGTTCATTATACCCTCTTTGGAATAAAAAGAATAATTAAAATATTTAAAAATTCATATTATTTAAGTTTAATTAACATAATAATATAAAAAAATTTTATACACATTCCAAGTTATAACTATATTAGTCAAAATCAGTTTTTACTTAACCAATTCTAGTAGAACTCTTTTTGCTTAGAACAAATTGAAGTTTCTTATCAAAACAAATTAAGTTGTAATTATTCATATAAAAATAAATTAAGTTTACATTTGTATATTAACAATTGCAACTTAACCAAACGTAAATATTCGAACTCTCAAACACTCAATTTACGGCAATGCTTCCAATTTATCGTTTTCTTCCCAAAAATTTTAGCACGCTGAAGCTCAACCCAACCTTGCTTATCGATATATATTTGCCTCTCCTTTCTTTTCTCGTTGCTTCCATCAAAATCCAGCTAATGAAAATCAATTTCCAACTACCTACAGCAACGCTCCTCTCATGTCTTCTCTATTGCTTCATCACTACCTCTACACAAACCCACCACTCTCTGCATCAAATCATCAATTAAAAGAAATAAACCCTTCACAACCCCTACAAAATCCAGCTCATGGGTCTAATCTGTGAAAAGATTTTTATATAAAAAAATTGAGAGATTGTAAGTGAAGGCTACATATGCTAAATCCGAAATCATTTTTGGGTTTTATTTTAATTTATTTTTTAGTTTTCTGAATTTTGCAGATGGTTTTCTGGGTTCTTCATATTCTTTTGTGTTCTCTAGTTTTCTGTTCGGCGGGTAAGTAGGTTTGTGTGGATGGTTTTTTGGGTTTTCCAAAATTGTCTTGGGTTTATCCTATGTGGTTTCGTGATTTTCGAATGTTTGCTGTTTATACGAAGGAGGGGAGAAACTGAAGCCACGACCAGTCCTATCTATTCTGCCTACGTAACTTCCAAAAAAGAAAAGATTTTGCGTAACTTAGAAAAAAAAAAAGATTTTGAGAGGCAGTGGTTTTCAGAGGCACAGAGAGGGGAAGAAATAGGGGCAGTGTTTTTGAGAGGCATAGAGAGGGGAAGAAATAAGGGTTTTCAGTGAATGGATCGGATGGGCAGTGGTGTTGATGTGATGACAAATTCCGGTGCTGGTGCTTCTGATGGCGGTGATGCGACAGATTTGAGATAGTGATGGGGTGGGCAACGATGGGTTATGGAGTAGTTGGTGGGGAGATAAACAACGGTGACAATGAGGGAGATGAGGCAGCGATGTGGGTAGAGTTTCCAAAAGTAAATTGAATATTGAATATTATTTAATTTAATTTTTACATTAACAGAAAAAGCTATATTAGTAATTTAAATTGTTTAAATAAAAATTGTCTTGGTTGTGACAAACCTAGAATGATGAAATTTCTTTTTTCTTTTCACAAATAAATTCGAATCCTATATTTGCCCTTGTTTTGTTAGAGTTAACTTTGGCAATTATCGACAAGGGGAAAATATGTCGTTCCCAAATGTCAAGGGATTATTATATTACGCCAAATCTTAGGGGGTTTATTATCATTATCCCATATAATACTTTTTTTTTCATACGTTAGCCATTAAAAAAAAAGTGTTTACTTACTTCAAACCGTCAACTTTAATTTCCTAGTGTCCCAAGGAAATTTGATAAATCAATTTTTCATAAGTAATATTAGGTATGCAATCAAATTGTACAATCTTACTCATACAACCTGATATTGCATAAGTTTATTGGGCGAGTAAAAATGAAAAATGAATTAACTAATTTTTAATAAATAAAATGAGACTCACACATCCAATGGATTTATACCATGTCAGATTGTATGAGTTATATTGTACAACTTAGTTGTATATATAGTATTATTGATTTTTCAAGTGTAAACATTAAGGGCATTGTTATGCAAAATCTGCAAGTACATAAAATCTTAACAAGTAATGTAATTATGAGTAAAGTATTATTACCGTAGAGATTGTTAACTAATTATTAAACTTAATCTAACTGTAATTTTATTTAAACAATGAAATTTTAATGGCAATTCAGGTCAACTAAATAAAATAAATTACTACAATAAAATTAAGCAAACAAATAGAAATAAACAATACTAAATTAAATTGATAAAAATTAAATGAACAAGGATCTAAAGTATTAGATTTCACCTCAGTTATCTATTCTAATTTTTAATTCAACAAAATCAATGTTTATTCACCTGTTACCAACCAATTTCACTACTGTATTTGTTAATCTTTCTCAAGCAAAAACAATGTATGATTATAGAGAGAATTACATCTCTATCAATTTTAACAATCTATAATCATCCATTAAGCATAAAAAATTGCACAAACCACAATCGTATCTATTTCTTATATCAATTTATGACAAATTAGTCAAGGATTAATATAATTAACTTCGCAGTCTAATTTATACCTCAAATCATGTAAAAGTTGTCCAGACAATTATAAGCATTGAGCATATATTTAATTCACTCAACAAAATTGAGTAAACATCAATATATTGAATTAAAAATAATTAGATTATCAAACTTGGCTACCTCCTAACCTTAGAAAAGAAAATGATTTCATAATGAAAAAGAAAAAGAAAATCTAATTGAAAGCATTGGGTTACAAAAAGAGAAGAAAGAAATAGAAATTTTGAAGAATTCTTCATGAATCTAGCTTGATTCGTGTCTCCAACAGTTATGATCCACTTCCTTAGCCTTAAAATGCAGTTCCAAGGACTTCAATTCTCACCCTAAATATAACCTAAAGACACATATTTATATGCTATAAGAGAATCATTCCGAATCCGTGTCAAAATAAAACTGCAGAAATTTTCCAGATTCAAATTTGCGTTAGAGCGTAGCTACTGTTTCATATGAGGACAACATCTCTGCTGAAATTTGAATTGTTGGGAATACACTTGCGCAACCTGACTTTACGTAAGAGGGCAGACTCTCTGACTTTTAAAACTTGATTTTGCTTGAACTTGCGCTGCTGCATCATCTATCTTGGGCCAATGCGCAATCTTCTTGAACTTGGAAATTCAAGAAATCTTCCATTTTGCATCCACTTTATCCTGATTTTGATCAATATTCCTCATACTTAAATTGAAAGTCCATTAAACTACAAATAACTCAATAACACACATTAAATACCAAAATTTTGCTCACAAACTAATCGAAAATTAAATGCAGAGTTACTTGATATTTTGTTAGTCCTCGAGCAAAACAAAAAGATAAAAAAAACCAAACAAACAACAAAAATTAAAAAAATGAAAAATAAACTCTAAATTGCTCAAATTGAAGTTTTACTTAACATTGTGAGTGGCCTAAAAAATTGCGCTATCATAACTCAAAAGAAATTTCAAAGTTACAACTCATCTAGAATTTCAACTCAAAATTAGTCAAGCCCATTTCCAATTCCTCAAATGTGTTTGTCATTAACCATTCTCAAATTATTATCTGTAATTGAAATGAGATTATGAAACAAAATGAATCAATTAAATCTCTGGGTATAATTGCAATAAAGCTTGGATTCCATAAGCTTGCTAGTCATGCTACTCCCCAGTATTGTATACAAACACAACACCAAGGATCAAATAAGACTTTGCAAAGCCTGTAATGAATGGCTAGGATGAATAAGGTATAGAAATTGATAATAATATGGGTTAATTCGCTCATAAAACATACGTACCATCCAAAACAATATGAAAATCCAACCCTCATCAACTAATAATTCTGCAAAACAACTCTTCTAGCTTCAATTAAACTCACCCCTTGTTGTGTTTCAAAATTCACTCCACTCAATCTTGATTTCACTCGTAATACCATGCCCAGAGTTCAACTATTCAATCACAAATTTCTCTCTCTCTCTCTCTCTCTCTCTCTCTCTTTTCTTTTTTTTTTTTCACATGGACAGTGTAATGTTGATTCTTTTAAGCTTTCTTTTTAGCCTGTGTAGCAGGTTTTCAGTTAGTAACTCCCAAGCCAGTTGCCTTTAGGATACTGGATATTAAAACATCCCTAAGAACCTACTTTTCAGACTAAAAAGGCTACATAATCAACTTATCCATATTTTTTTTGGGAGAGAAATACAGTACTACAAAGAGCTCATTTTTCAAAAATGTATAATCAAACTCACAACAAATTTTCATAACAGTTCCCATACTTTCTTATGCACCCTCATCGAAGCAATAACAAATTTTTAAATGACATAATCATGAGTGAGGGACACTGTTTGGATATTTCATTTAAGGCTTGGTTACTTTTAGTGAGTTATTCAAGAAAAAGGCTTAAATTGTCTCAAAAGAACAACTAGCGATAAAAATGTCAAAAGCGTTGGCTTGAAAAGGCTCAAACGATCCAAAAAATGGCCTAAATCATTTCCGTAATGTTGTGTTATCTATGATTTTGCCTCAAGCAATAATTAAATAAGTTCTAGAATCCATTGAGATCTACTGAAACATTTAAATTGCATAAGCTTTCTCTAAATCAATAAACAACTCAAAGATTACGGCTCAAATGTGCTCAAATTGTTTTCAAGGAATTGAAAATGAAACTAAACTAACAATTGAGTCAAGCACATATATTTCATGCAAAATTTTTCAATTTCTAAAAGTTATGAGCAAAAACAATCATCTTCCTATCATTGTCCATCACAATGCAAGCAAAACAAAACTCTTTTAATTTTTTTTTAATAAAAACTAACAAGAGACTTAGAACGAAACACTACACATGCAATACTAACAAAACACACTCAAAACACTTATTAAACAATAAACAAAAACTAAACAAAAGACAAAACACACCCCCAAACTTGAGAGGCATAGTGCCCTCAATATGCATAAAAATAAATAAACCAAATCAAAAGGAAAAGAAGAAAACTACCCTGAAAGATCAAGAAGTTAGTATGTTTGGATCATCATCATCTTACTGAAGATCATCTCCTAAAGCATGGCCAAGATCTACCTCATCATCATTGGATGCGTCGATAAACATAAAGTTACCCACTCAAGCGGTGTCATCATCCTCATCCATCTTAATATCCGTGTGAAGCTCTTCAGTAGTTAGCGCTCATCCTCAACAAAAAGTGGAGAAGGGCGAAATAAATCTAGTGAGGCCCTATGAGTGATGAAGAACTGTTGAAATGCCTGCTGAGTAGCCATCAGGTATGTAGTCACTTGCTTAACATAAGTGAGATCCTAACGAACAGTGGCTAGCTCACGTCGAGTCTCCTGAAGCTCATGCTTAAATCCATCTATCCCTTATGTATGAGTCAATGGAGGTGATGGTGGAGGTGAAGACTGATATGAAGAATGTGGTTGATCCTCCAGTGGCTACTGCTGTTGTCTCAAAATGGCACATGCCTGTACATTTTAGAGATTTTGAAGGAATTTGAGGTCGATGATGGGCCATGGTAGTGATCTCTCCTTTACAACGTCAATAACTACATCGGCTACCTTACAAAGTGAAATGATAAGAGAAGGATATGGAAGTCCACCAATGGTCTTGGCATGAAGGCAGTGGAGGATATGGTCATTGATCAACAAGCCCATATTAATAGTAATCCCCTTTTTCAAAACATATATCAATATGGCTCATTCCTTTGAAATCACTCCATGGTGAGTATTAGGCTATAGTTTCCCACAAATAAACAGATTTAGGGCTGCAGCTCGGCACTCATCACCAAAGTCAGAACCATACTGGATTCCCCCCAATTAACATGTAAGGATCCCCATCATGTGCCCTTTGGTGTGAGATATGTCAGGATGGCATTGAAATCTACATTCTTCTTATACTGTTAGTACTCACCCTCACCGATATCCCGTAACTTATAGAAACGGTTAATAATGATAAGACTAAAGGACACCTTTTTCCTTCGAACAAAAATATTGAACCTGGACCGCTCTTTTGCATTTGTATAGATTTCCTTTACTACTGGTACTACAATAGCCTCAAGCTGAGCCATGAAAGTCTTCCCAGTGTCTCGACCCAGTAAACCCCATAAGGCATCATTATTTATGTCAATTCCTCTCTCTTGAAGACAGCTCTTTATCATAATAGTATTGTGGTATTGGGTTACAGTGGCAGGGCTCTTGAAAGTACGCTGATCCAATGTTTGTGGCATAGTTTGTGGCATAGGAGGTGGAGGATTAGAAGTTGAGACCTCCGTGTTCTTGGAGACCTTTTGTTTCTTAAGAGCCATGAATCTGTACAAAATTCAAACACATAATACACTCCCAAATTTTTAAATCAATGTCTTGCCACACAACAACCTCAATTGAATCACAAAGGTATAATTGCAATAATTTATTCACACGATATCCTCATATAAACGCCACAAGGCATGCAAGTGAGCATAAAAGCATGAGCAGAATGACACTTCAAAATAGTAGAAACAAACGCTCAAATCCAATCTAGTAATGCAATAATAATAGTGAACTAGATCTAATAATTCAGCAATTTCATAATACCCTGAAATACATAATAGCAATCGTATGGAAGACAATTATTCAAATGATAAGAAACACAAACAGACAACACTTCCAAATTATGAAACCAACTCCGTCACCCAAACTACCCTTTAACAAATCAACAAAACTTCACCCAAATTAAAAAAAAAAATAATGGGCAACTAGCAACTCAAGCACAGTAATAAGTGTCACCCACAAATACAACTCCAAGTGTTATAAGTATATTAAGAAAAATTAAGCAAACCACAATGTAAACACCTCAAAGATTAATGTGCAAGCCAACACTCCAATAACGGCTAACAACTTCCACAGCTCTACCATAGGTATAAATCAAAGATAGATAAAAGAAATTGAGTAACCAGTATCCTAAATTCAAAATAAAACATCCAAAAGCACCAATTGACAAGTAAATCAAGTTTGTTAGCAAGGATTCGCAATCAAATTAGTCTTGAACACATAACCCATTAATCATAACTCCGAGTCCATAAACATCAATGATGTCAATTATCTATTACCAACTATCAACTTCACTAACCACCCGCAATTCTTCTAATATGATAAAACTTCCAAGCAAAGGAACAATCATAGTAAGCCAAAACCAATTTCAATGATAATGTAATAGAAAAGGAAGTTTGAGGTCCACAATAATATATCAAACAAGTTCAAAGCTACCCCAAGTGTTACCCCAAGTGTTACTTCACATGAAAACAATCTTTAATCTCCCAAGGTATCTATTAATAAACATACTTTCATTTTTTATTTGGAAGTCACTGATACACTTACCTGAAAAAGAACCTCAGATGCGAATTGATAGGTGAGATCTTAGAATGCTTGTGAAGGAAAGTACAATGGTGGCTTGTGGTTGTTGGAAACTGGCGATATATGTAGGAAACAATTGAGGTGTAGAGTGTTTTGAAAAGTGGCAGCCAAAGTGCGTCTTATTTTTCTCTAAATTCGAGGTTATGCAGTAACACAACACCCCTCATGTAGGAGCACGATTTTAGCCTCAATTTAATTTTGCCCTAATTTTATTACGCAGTCGTGTGGTCCATATGGCTTAAGAGCGCGGTCATCTTGGTGCAGCGGCGTAATATACATCGCGCAAGGCTACAAAATCTCGAGTCTAAATAAAAAAAATATGAAGTCTATTGTGAAGACGCACAAACATTATGGCACAGCGGTCCACTTACCCTTTCAACATTTTGGCAAAATTATTGCATAGGGTATAGAGTCTGTGGACAATGTTGCACAGGAGCACAAGCCTAATTGCCTGGAGTCCTTAAATGAATGCGCAATGACAAAAAAAAAAAGTTGCATAAGAGTGCAAGGTCAGTTAGGATCCCCAAACTTAGCTCTTGAGCTGGAAAAAAAACTAAAAACACACACAACACTGTTTTAAAAGCAAAATAACAATTAAAACATGAAAATTAACACACACAATAACAATAAAACAAAAAGAGAAAGAAATGACTTGGGTTATCTCCTAAATAGCGCTTCATTTTACGTCATCAGCTAGACGAAACCCCTTCCATCAGACTTCATCGAGCAATATGAAGATAATTTTAAGGTCTACTTTACCACCCATATATGGTTTAAACAGCTGCTCATTAACCTTGAATATGTCATTATCCGTATGACTAATTTCAACTACACCATAAGGCAACACATTTAAAACTGTAAAAGGACCTAACCACCTTGATTTCAACTTACCTGGAAATAAACGCAACTGAGAGTTTTAGAAAAGCACTTGCTCGCCAGGCAAGAAGTCCTTCCTAAAAAATTTGCTTGCCAGGCCATGTCTTGGTCTTTTCCTTGTAAATTTTGTATTTTCATGAGCCTCATTGTGAAACTCCTCTATCTCATTGATTTGTAGCGAACGTTTATCCCTCGCTAAGTTCAAGTCCTTGTTGAGTTGCCTCATAGCCCAATATGCCTCATGCTTCAGCTTGACGGGTAAATGACATGATTTTTCAAAAACTAACCTATAAAGTGACATACTTATTACTATTTTGAAGGCCGTTCTATATGCCCACAATGCATCATCACGCTTCTTTAACTAACTTTTCTTGAACTTGCAGCTTTCTTTTCAAGTATTTTCTTTACCTCTCTATTTGAAATCTCAACTTGCCCATTGGTTTGAGGATGATAGGCAAGTGGTTTTCTATGGTTGACACATGCTTAGACAAAAGGGTGATAAAGTACTTGTTATAGAAATACATGCTTTCATCACTAATTATAGCTCTAGATGTCCTAAATCTTATAAAGATATGCTTTTTAAGAAAATTGAGCACCACCTTCCATCATTAGTTGGAGTTGCAATGGCTTTTACCCATCTAAACACACAATCCGCTACTAAAAGGATGCAATTGTTATTGTATGAGGATGAAAACGGTCTCATGAAATCGATGCCCTATACATCAAACAACTCAACTTATAAAAGGGCCTTCAAATGCACTCATTCCTTCAAGAGATGTTTCCTATTCTTTGTCAGCTATCACAATTAACAACAAATTTATGAGCATCTTTAAACAAAGTGCCAAAAGAAACCTGATTGAAGAACTTTGGTTGTAGTTCATTGTCCTTTAAAATGGCCTTTATATTGCAATGCTGCCTTCACATTCCAATGCATGACAAAGCTTCAAGATGTCTTTCATCTCCTCTTCCAGTGTATACCACCTTATGAATTAATCTGCATAATGTCTATAAAGGATGAGGTCCTCCTAATAGTAGTGCTTGACATCGGCGAAGAACTTATTTCGCTTCTAATATGAAAGGTCTAGTGGATGATCTCAGGTACAAGAAAGTTAACAAGATCTACAAACCATAGAAAAGATCTATTAGTAATACTGCAAAAAGTTATTCATCCGAAAAATTATCATTAATGGGTTGCTGTTTATCCTCTTGCTCGTCTGATAGCTCCAATCCAGAAAGATGGTCAACTACCAAGTTCTTAGTGCCTTTTTTGTCTCCGATTTCTAAATCAAATTCTTGAAGTAAGACCACCCAATGAATCAACCTCGGATTGGCATCCATAAGGTACTTAATCGCCGAATGGTTAGTGTCTATAATCATCTTATTTCACAATAGCTAACAACTCCTTTTCAGTTATGACATAGTTGAGTTGAGCATAATTGAGAGTGCATTTAACATAGTAAAAACATGAAAAACTTTATTTCGTCACTGTCCAAGCATTGCACCCATTGCAAATCACTTGCATCACATATAAGCTCAAAGTTTAACTCCCAATCCGGTGCTACAATAATTAGAGCTTACACCAATTTTGAGTATTAAAGGCCTGTAATCAATCTTCATAGAAACAAATGGATTATTTTGCACAAGTAAGTTTGACAGAGGTTTGAAAATCTTGGAGAAATCTTTATAAACCTCCTATAAAAACCTACATGGCCTAAAAACCTTCTAATAGCTTTTACAAATGTTGATGGTGGCAATTTCTCAATGGTCTCTATTTTGGCCTATCAACCTCAATACCTATGGAGGATATCCTATGGCCTAAAATTGTCCCCTCTGTGAGACCGTTAAGTGACATTTTTTCAAATTTAACACTAAATTAGTCTCCTCACTTTTTTTGAGAACTAATTTCTAATTGTCCAAGCATTGATCAAAAGTTTTTCCACAAAATAGAAAAATCATTCGTAAAAATCTCAATGCTCCTCTCTACCATATCAGAGAATATAAGCATCATACATCTTTGAAAGACATTCTTCTAAAAGTAAATGTACCATAGGGACAAGTAAAAGTGGTATGTTCTTAGTCTTTATGTGCTATAGCTATTTGATTGTATTCGAAATAGCCATCCAAGAAATAATAAAATTCATGTCCAGCCAATCTATCTAGCATTTGATCAACAAAGGGTAGGAGAAAATGGTCTTTCCTAGTGGCTTTATTCAACTTCTTATAGTCTATGCAAATACGCCACCCAGTTACTGTTTGAGTTGGAATCAACTCATTGTTTTCATTTTTAAAAACAATCATTCCCCCTTTCTTAGACACTACTTGGACTGGACTCACTCATGCATTGTTAGATATGGGTTAAATTACCGCAGCATCAAATCACTTCAACACCTCAACTCTCTCCACCTCTTTCATTGTGGTGTTAAGCCTTTTTTGTGCATCAATGGATGGTTTACAATTGAGAATTCTATGCATGCATATGGAATGGCTAATCCCTCTCAAATCTGAAATTGACCACCCTAAAGTAATTTTGTGTTGTCTCAACACTTTCAATAACTTCTCTTCCTTTACACTAGACAACTTAGATGATATAATAACTGGGAGTGTATACGACTCCCCAATATAAGCATATCTAAGATCACTAGGTAACTATTTCAACTCAATGATTGGCGGTTTTTCAATGAAATGTAAAAGCCTTATAAGTCCCTATCCTAAAAGCTCATAATACTTTCTATGGTTAGACCTAAAAGACTCCATCCAATCCATATATTCATGTATTATAATCTTTTAATTCTCTCTTCTTGAAAAGTATGTCATTCATAAACTTGAATAGCTAGGCATTTGCTCCAAGGCCTCCGCAAAAGGAATGTTAATGTGCAGTTTTTTAAAGACCTCTAAAAACCTAGAGAATTACTTTCAAGCTTACTTTTTTGCAACCTTTAAGAAAAAAAAACCTTAGACACTGGTTCTTGAGCAGGCAATGATGCGACCTTAGGCACTTCTTCATCAATAGTCTAGTGTATTGAGGACAACTGACTCCTCACTTACCTTCTCTTTTAGTCTCTCAACTCTTTTAAGCTCTTCTAATTCCTTATCGCTCCTCAAGTTAATAGCCTTGCATTGTTCCATTGGGTTCATCTCAGTTGTACTAGGTAGATTCCCTTGTGTTTTCCCATATATCATACTAGCTAGTTGGCTTACTTGGTTCTCTAAACTCCTAAGTTGGGCTGTTTGGTTTTGAAAGTTGACATCAATTTTAGCTATGTATGACGCCAATGCTTTCTTCTAGTGAGGGCTTTTTCTCTTGTGGTGGTTGTGGTTGTTGAGTTTAGGGTGGCTTCACAACATTTGGATTACTTCAAGAGAAATTAGGATTGTTTCCCCAAGCTGGGTTATAGGTATTACTATAGGGATTATTTCTAAGGCGGTTGTAATCAACATAACTAGCTTGTTCTACTTGTCCTAAGAGTGGGTACCCTACTTCACACCTATCATTAGAATGGTTATCTTGGTAAAATTCACACATAACTACTGGGGTTTAGATGGCATTGGTTGTCAAGGTATGACTCTGTAATTGTTTGGAAAGAGTAGCCATTTGACTTTTAAAGAATCAATTTCATCTAAATTCTGAAACCCCCTACCCTTTTTGAGTAGTTCACTCACCACTTCGTCGGTATTTGTTTATGGCTATCTTTTCAATTAGATCATATGTCTCATCTTATGTCTTTCTCTTGAATGTCCCTCTAAAAGCAGCATCAATCAACGTATCTGTAGAATGTCCCAGACCATTATAAAGTGTTTGTACTTGTATCCATTTAGGCAAACCATGGTGAGGGCATTTTCTAAGCAAATCTTTATACCTTTCTTATGCGTCATATAGAGATTCCTCATCATATTATGCAAAGTTGAAATCTCTTTCCGTAGTTTAACTGTCTTCGAAGGTGAGAATAAACTTAATTTGTAAGGAATTTCTAAGCCAAATCCTCCCAAGTAGTAATAGAACCTGTAGACAAAGAACTCAACCAACTCTTAGCTCCATCTCTCAATGAAAAAAGAAAACAAACGCAATACAATAGCATCATCAGAGACTCCATTAAATTTAAATATATCACAAATTTCAAGAAAATTTGCGATATGAGCATTGGGATCCTCATAAGGTAGTCTATATAATTGAGATGCTTGAATCATCTACAAGGTTGCTAGCTTGATCTCAAAAGTATTTTCATGAATAGTCATGTCACGCCCTAACATCTCTTATTTAGAGATTTTAGGGTGTGATTGAATAAGAATTTAATACAATTTACGTCATCCATATCTCATAAATTTTTTTTTTATATACATCACAAGAATTCATTACAACTTATGACTATTTGTTCAAAATTAATTTTTACATACGCTGGTGACAAAATCACTACATCATTTAATAGTCACCAAGCAAAATCTCCCATTACATACTAGGAGAATCAAGACAGTCCCCAAAATTATATGCATACTGACTCCAGACTCCTAAGAAAGCTCTGGGACATCTCTAGGATGAGCGTCTTTCTGTGTACCTGTGGAGGGAGGAGGTGAGCCTAAAGCCCAGTAGGAAAGTTCTAACATTATACGAAATTATTCACATTCCACAAACATTCAATCACAGGAGTAGGCATCCAATACTAATACATCAAACTATTATGTTCGTTCACACATGAAATTTCTGTTCGTGTTCCCCTTGGATCCGTGTACAAAACGGCCCATCCAAGGTCTAACACATCATATCGAAATATTCGTGTTCCCCTTAGGTCCATATACAGAATGGTCCACCCAAGGTCCAACACCTCATATCATTATATCCGTGTTCTCCTTAGATCCGTATACAGAACGGTCCACCCGAGGTCCAACACATCACATCATCATATCCGTGTTCCCCTTGGGTCCGTATACAGAACGGTCCACCGAAAGTCTAACACATCACATCATCATTTTATCAGCATTCTCCTTGGATCCGTATACATAACGGCCCATCCAAGGTACAATGCATACATTAATAGCCTTTCAATATCATTACTATGATAAATCTTAAGAAAATATGATTTTTATGCAAAATCCAGGACTTTTTGGGAAGTATACAGTCAATTTGGGGTGGTTCTGAAATTTTTCTCGACACTCCACACTGTTCATTCGAATACTGTTCACTCGAACACTGTTTCTCGACACTGTTCACTCGAACACTCGAACACTGTTTATTGTCGAGCGAAACACCAGAATCGAATTCCAGAATTAGTTCAAAACGTCCCATTTCCAGAATTCAACTCCCAACTTCAAAAATTCACCAAAAATCCGTTTTAACTCCAAATTTAACGAAATCAACAGCTAATTAAAGCTTAATACGTCTATTTTCCAAAACAAATGAGAAATCATACAATTCTCAATCCAGAAAAACGCATCAACTCAATCAACACAAGACAGTCACATGAACTGCACTTCTCACAAAATCATCTCTACTCCACTTCATCAACACTTCAATTCACACATAATTCTTCATGCAATCACAACAAACAACTTGCAATAAGTAACTTCACTCATATTTCATCATCCAAGCAACCAAGAAATCAAGTCAAAACATGATACATACATAACAACAAAATCAATTCAACAACAAAACACATAACATCAAGTAAGTATAGTGTTAGAATCTCCTACCTGTTTTCCAAGCTAAACTTCTTGAAATTTTTCTTCTCTCTTCCTTCTTCTCCTTTCTCTTCTTCTTTTTCTCTTCTTTTCCTTCCTGGAACCGTGAACTCTTTCTCCTCTTCTCTTCTTTTTCTTTTTTTTTCTTCCCTTCATTCTAGAAAACCCCATCTCTTATATACATGAGGCCTTGGCTCAATGGGCCTAAGTCCAACCATTTCAAATTCAAGCCCAATTCCCCTTTACCAATTTCCAACACAAGCCCACTTCTATTATCCAACCCAATTCTCATAAAATTACTCAAATACCCTTAGTCATATTTTCTAAAATTTATAATATATATAAATGCATATATATATATATATATATATATATATATATATATATATATATAATTTACATTCGAGACTCTACAAGTCAGCTTCTTTATTACTTGATGAAATAGAAAGAGTGAAATCCATGAGTCTTGTGTTAGTTGCAGCTGTAACTCTATCCCTGTTTCCTAATGTATCATCAGCCATTGTAATTGATCGTTTGGTTTTTTCTCACTTGTCCTTTCTATTCTTTGATAGGTAAGTTCTTTCTCAGAATCTAAAGGCAATAGGTCTTTATTTCCAAACTTTTACATACAACTGACAACACCAAAAACAAAATAAAAACAAAAATTTAAATAAATAAAAGAAAAAGTGTTCAAACTAAAATTCTAATATTAATAAAACACAATCCACGACAACGGCTTTAAAAACCCTTATTATGCAAAATCTGCAAGTGCACAAAATAATAAAAAGTACTATAATGATGAGTAAAGTACGTTGCGATAGAGATTATTTATTAATTACTAAATTTAATCTAAGTCTAATTTTATTTGATCAATGAAATTTTAAAGGTAATTCAGGTCAACTAAATAAACTAAATTACTACACTAAAATTAAGCAAACAAATAGAAATAAACAACACTAAATTAAATCAATAAAAATTCAATGAACAAGGATCTAGGGTCCATTGTAATATTTTAATTCAATAAAATCAATGTTTATTCATCTGTTGCCAACCAATTTTACTACTATATTTGTAAATCTTTCTTAAGCAAAAACAATGTATGATTATAGAGAGAATGACATCTTGGTCAATTCTAACAATCTATTATCCCCCATCAAGCGCAAGAAATTACACACTATTACACAAATTATAATCATATCTCTATCTCATGTCAACTTATGATTAATTAAAAACTAATACAAATTAACTTCTCAGTCTAATTTGTACCTTAAATCATATAAAAATTGGCTAGACAATTACAAGCATTAAGCATATAAATAATTCACTCAACAAAATTGAATAAACATCAATATATTGAATTAGAAATAATTAGAGTAATAAACTTGGCCATATCATAACCCTTGAAAAGAAAATTAGTCCATAATGAAAAAAAAAACAACACAAAATCTAATTGAAAGCATTTGGTTGTAAAGAGAGACAAAAGAACTAGAAATTTTGAAAACTTCTTGATGAATCTAGCTTGATTCGTGCTTCCAATGGTTGTGATCTAATTCCTTAGCCTCCAATGCACTTCCAACGACTTCAATTCTCTAATGACCTAAAGACACCTATTTATATGCTATAAAGGAATCATTTCGAATCCATGTCAAAATAGGACTGTAGAAATTTTCTAGATTCAAACCTACGATGGAGTGTAGCTATTGTTGCACAGAAGCGTAACATCTCTACCTGAAATTTGAATTGTAGAGAAATACACCTACGCAGAGACAGAGAGCAGAGGTGATTTAAATTAAATAAAATTTTATTAGAATCATTAAATAATTGTATTATATATAATTAATAAATTTTTTACTATTTAATTTTATTAATATTTATAAAATTTTTAATTAAATATCTTATTTTATTTTTTAATTTAAAACTCTATAATTTTATTAATATAACAAATTAATATTATTTAATTATTTATAGTAATTTAAATAAATATAAATATTAGATTCATCAATATTATAGAATCTTATGCGTTTCAAGCAAAACCAAACATCGTACAACATCATATATTATTCAATGCTATCCAATCACATTCAGTACAATACAATCTTAAAAAGTTAATACAATCTAATACAGTACACCAAACACACTCTAAGGTTCATGGTTTCAAGCGATGACAAGACCAAGTCATGGTTGTGCCTCGGGTTTTGATTGTTTAGAATTCTATGCCTACTATAATTTTTTATGACGATCCAAGTCCACTCTCATATACATATTTATTCATTATTTTGTACTATGATATAAAGATAATCACAAATATGTATTTTTCTTTATATAATCTAGGAAGTACAAAAATAAATTACTTATATTAATTTTCATCGAATATTAAAACAAAAACTTGACACACTTCACTTAACTATACAAAAATTTTAAATTACTTTTTCACTTTTACATTCAAGTATAACTTTTTATGTTTTCTTTTTGAAAAATATAAAATTGATATTAATCTATTATGAATAATATATATGAATAGATTATTAGCGAACAATATAGATTGTTCGCATGAATTGGAATCCTCTTCTCATCTAATTTTGTCTCAGCTTTTGAGAATCTGTTGACACGTGGATTTCATATTCATGAGTAGTTGAGAGATGTATATGTATTATCTCTTATCATTAGTATATTTTCACAACTATCAATCACACATTTGTAAAATGGATGAGGTAAAGATGAGATAAGGATAGGATCGTTGGCCTATTGGAATATGGGGGTCAAAAATCCAATTTGACTCGAACAGGTTTTATACAAGACAAACATGGAGTATGTAACTAACCGACCCATGGCACAATGGCACAAATCCTTAAGACTCAATCATAGCATTTATTGACACAGGAATTTGCAATTTGAAAGGGCACATAAAGAAATAAAGTTGTATTATGGCTAATAACTTAAGCTTTTGATCCAATGGCAAGCCTTTGGTCCTAACAATTAGTATCAGAGTCCCAAGATTATTGTTGCGGAGATTATTAGCTTATGGTATGAAATGATTATACACATATAAAAGAAAATCTATAATGCAATTCTAAATTTAATAATTAGCGTCAATGTGTCTATATGGATACTTTCATATGAAAATGAGTTATTGTTGTTCATTTGCATGAACGATATAATATTAGAGCAGCTGAATTTGGCTCATTTTCTTTCTGAAGTAATGTTATGATAAATGGCATTTGTCACCATACGTGGTTAGTAGCAATTTCAAAACTCATTGACACAGTACACAACAACCTAAATTATTAAAAATGGATAACGCTCTTTGCATTTCAAGTAATTATGTCACAGCTAATAAGCTGAATTGAACATCTTCTTTGACAAATGAAATTACAAACAAACAGGTGTACTCAATCAATAATCAGCACTAGATGAGTTACTCATGCAGCGCCTGTGTTGATGTTCCAAATCTGAACTCACGCGTAGACACACTTGCCACTGCCTGTAAGCAGATAGATAACAGAATTAGAGAATTAAAATGTAGGAAATGTTAGAAGGGTTCAATGTCAGCATCTAATATTTAAAGAGTCTAGTCGCGTACTTGGATTGTGAGAGGACAGGACACCAGTTTTGCTGAAATCGCAGTTGAAATCGTTGCGGCCTTTTGCGTTGTAGAAAGCGTTCATGACGTATGATGCGTGAGCCTTCACATTGTTGGGTTCAAAGCAATCACCACCGGGTTGGATGGGCTTGCAGTCAACACCATTGCTGCAAGCATAATCGATGTTTGCTTGCAAGGCCTTCTCATTGGCGTCTGGTTTTGGCAGACAATATTTCTTAGCTCCAGCTTCTTGTCCTGGCTGTTGAGGTTGCTGCTTGGACCCAAAAAAAAAAAAAAATTACTTCAAACCAATAAAAAAAATCATAAGGCATTAAATTAATTTGTTCGATAATTAATTAAGGATATTGAATAACAAAATTAATAGATTACCGCTCCAGACAGAGTAATGCTTCCGATGAGGTGGAGGATAAAGATGGCTGCAAGGAGGACGTAGGTGGTTCGCGCCATGATTAAAAATATTTCACAATGCACACAGTAGTCGTAATGGAAGGCTCGATCTATAAGATTTTGTGTTGGAATGCGATAAGCGTAAACTATTTATAATGAGATGTGAAGGGCCTTTTTTAGTTAATAGGATGATGTGAGGTGACAAATTTTACAATTGGATAACAGTGATTAAGGATAGGAGTACGGAGACCGATTCGGTAATGAAATATATAACATCATTAACATTTGACCAAATTAATATTAAAAAGTTTTAGAAACTCTTAAAAATCATTCAAAATTGTCACTGAAGTTAGTAAAGATTAAAAAGCTACAAGTAATAAGACCAATTCAAAAATTACATAGTATCATTATAATTTTAATAAAACTAATATTTATATTTAAAAGATTGCAAAACTAATAAAATTTATTCAAATTGTGACTGAATGATTATTAAGCATTAAGATATATATATATATATATATATATATATATATATAATTTTATTTCTTTTATTTCATACGTTAAACATTAAAAAAAAATGTGTAGTTACTTTAAACAGTCAACTTTAATTTCCCGATGTCCTGAATGGAAATTTGATAAATCAAATTTTCAAGTGTAAACATTAAGGTTCGTGGTTTCGAGCAATGACAAGACAAGGTCATGGTTGTGCCCTGGTTTCAAGGTTTCAGGTCTTGATCGTTTGGTCGTGTGCTTGTTATAATTTTTTATGACTATCCAAGTCTACTTTCATTTACATATATATTCATTGTGTCGTACTGTGATATAAAGACAATCATAGAAATGTTTTTTCCTTTATATAATTTAGGAAAGACAAACGTAAATTACTTATATTAATTTTCGTCAAATACTAATACAGAAACTTGACGAGCTTCGCTTAATTATATAAAATATTAAATTACTTTTTCACTTTTACTTTGACATAAAATTTATGTTTTCTTTTTGAAAAATATAAAATTGATATTAATCTATTATGAATAGTATGAATAGATTATTATTGAACAATATAGATTGTTGGCATGAATTGAAATCCTTTGTTCATCTAATTTCATCTTCTTTTTGGAATCTGTTGACACGTGAATTTTATATTCATAAACGGTTGAGAGATATGAACGTATTATCTCTTATCATAAATATATTTTTCATGACAATCAATCACACATTTATAAAAAAGATGAGGTAAAGATGAGATGAGGAGTGTATCTTTGGCCTGTTAGCATATAGGGGTAAAAAATCCAATTTGACTCAAATAGGTTTTATAAAAGACTAACATGGAGTATGTGACTAACGGACCCATGGCGTTACAATGGCACAAACCCTTAAGACTCACTTGTAGTATGCATTGACATGAGAGTCTGCACTTTCAAAGTGCACATAAAGAAATAAAGTTGTATTATGGTTAATAACTTAAGCTTTTGATCGAATGACAAACGTTTGATTCTAACAATTAGCATCAAGCTCCCTAGATTATTGTTATGGAGATTATTAGCTGATGGTATGAAATGATTAAATTCATATAAAAGAAATAGTTTATTTTCCTTCAAATATACATAGACAAACTTACGAGGTGACAAATGTCAAGGTTTCGAGGATGATAAACTCCACGATGGTCGTGTTGTATTTGAAGGTTGCAGGATTTTGATTATTTCATGGTGGCGGTGTTGAATGATTATATAAGAAGATTTGTATGCTTGAAGCTGTTATAATTTTTTATAATAAGCAAGTCTACTCTTCTCATTAACATATTTAATCAATTTGTTATAGTACTGAAACAAAGAGACGTGCTATCATATGGGTATTTCTCACATCATTGAGGAAAGACAAATGTAATTATTTATATTTATTTTCATCAATAAAGACTTGAGGTACTTCCATTAATAAGAAAAATTAATTATTAACTTTTCCACACTTAATTACTTTCAAGTAAATTTTTATTTATTTATTTTTTAATAAGCTGTTAATCTATTATGAATATATATGGATAGATTAGCAGTGAACACTAGAAAGAAAACTCTAATTCGTATATGTATGCATCTAAAACAAGAATATATATATGTATGTGTGTGTGTGTGTGTGTGTGTGTATGTAAACACACACGCACACTAATTGGACATAAAAGAATCTAAGGGAAAAAAATCTCCATGCTTGTTAGAGCGGCACCATCACGGAGCCTGTCCACAGTTTTAAAAATCCAAATCAAGGCCGGGTGATGTTGATGAGTCAAAGTGCATTATCTACATCCTATTCGATCGAGAACTTTTTTTCCTCTCCTTCCATTGGCAAAAAAAGTCTTCCCTGGTCTGTCCGTCTCCCAGTTGGTGACATGCTGACTCTCCCGCATACAGCATATGTACAATGCATTCATCAATTGATTGGTTGGTAAGATCTGTAAGCTCATGAGCTATAATACATTCATACTTGTCATCCCATCAACACCAACTTGGTCGGATGGTATGAGAATGAAGATTAAAGTTATGGAGGGTAGGATGGAACTAATTGTGAAATGGGTGAAGGCATTTTTGCCTTTCACCTAATCCCACATCGGTGGGAAATAAAATAGAGGTGGAGAGGCTTGGCTATATAATAAAGCCTCCTCCCCCTCTTACAAGTGTACCAAGCTTCTGTATTAAGCTTTTCTCTTCTTCCTCCCTTGTAATCTCCTCCATTTTAATTGTGAGAGAGATTGTAATATTTTTCTTTATAGTGAAATATTTTCGGTCTTGTCCCGTGGAGGTTTCCCTCAAATTGAGGGTTTTACCACGTTAAATATTTGTGTCTTTATTTTCTTTAATTGCCTTTAATTTATTTATTGTGCGAAGGCTGAGCCGCCCAAGTTGTCTATTTTATTTATTGTGGAGGGCAGTGCCACCCAAATTGTTATTTCTAACATAACAATTTGTTTCTTGTCTTTTATTTGAGCTGCGGTAGGAGTGTTTAATCTCCTAACAGTGGTATCAGAGCAAGGTTGCGAAGGCAGAGCCAAGGGTTAGGACAGTGAGTGGTTACTTGTACGGTTATATACATGTCTAGGAAAGCTTTGTCAAAAAGACGATAAGAGTCTAAGGAGACTAGATTTTAAGTGGGACCGCTTGTGACCCCTCCAGTGTTTCCTGGAAGCTTTCCTGGTGTATATTAAATCGTACCGGCACTTACTACTATTCTTGGTTACTGTTTAGCAGTGGTGTACGTATACGGATACTATTATTGTTCACGTATACGATACTATTCAAGGATACTGTTCACATATACGGTACTGTTCACTGCAAGACAAATGGCAGCCAAATTCAAGATAGAGAAGTTCGATGGAAACAACTTTGGGTTATGAAAAATTAAAATAAAGGCTATCTTGAGAAAAGAAAATTGCCTTGAAGCAATTGATGGAAGACCGGAAAATATGCAAGATGAAAATAAATGGGAGAAGATAGATGGTGATGCGATGGCAAGTCTACATCTAGCAGTTGCAGATGAAGTGCTGTCAAGTATTCAAGAATTAAACTCTGCAAAGGAGATTTGGGATACTTTGACAAGTTTGTATGAAGCCAAATCTCTACACAACAAAATTTTCTTGAAAAGGAAGCTGTACACTCTTCGTATGTCAGAAACCACTCCGGTGACTGAACATATCAACACTTTGAAGACGTTATTCTCTCAACTCTCAACCATGGAGCATAACATAGAAGAGAAGGAACGTGCTGAGCTTCTACTTCAGAGTCTACCTGATTCATATAATAATCTCATCCTCAACTTGACAAATGGTTCAATGAAGTCATCTCTAGTCTTTAATGATGTTGCGGCTACTGTCTTAGAAGAAGAAAGCAGACGTAAAAATAAGGAAGACAGCATAATGACTTCTCAACATGCAGAGGCTTTATCCGCCAACAGAGGGAGATCAAGGGAACGTGGTTCCAGTGGGAGTCACAATCAGAACAGGGGAAAGTCTAAAGGAAGGAAGTTTATTAAATGCTACCATTGTGGAAAGCAAGGGCACGTGAAAAACGAGTGTTGGCATCTTAAGAAGAATGGAGAGGGAAACAGCAAAGGAAAAGAATCTGAGTCGTCAGGATCTCAGGGTTGTGTAGCAAGTACTTCAGGGAATGGCGAAATCTTGTGCAGCGAGGCAACAACAGTTGTGGAAGGCAGAAAAAGGTTTGCTGATATATGGTTAATTGATTCAGCAGCAACATGGCATATGACTTCTAGAAGAGATTGGTTCTATCAATATAAACCTATCTCAGAAGGGTCTGTGTACATGGGTGATGATCATGCCTTAAAAATCGCTGGTATTGGAACCATCAAAGTAAAAATGTTTGATGGTACGATTCGCACTATCCAAGATGTACGACATGTGACTGGCTTGAAGAAAAATTTGCTATCGATGGGACAGTTGGATGACCTCGGATGTGAGTTCCATACGAAAAATGGGACTATGAAGTTTGTCAGAGGCGCACTTGTGGTGATGAAGGCAGAAAAGATTGCTGCTAACCTATACATGCTCCATGGAGAAACGGTCCAGGAGGTAGAAACAGCAGTTGCTAGTTCTGGAGAAGAATTGTCTATGATATGGCATCGAAGACTTGGCCATATGTCCGAAAAGGGTTTGAAGATTCTCTCTGATCGAAAACTGCTTCCTGGAATCAAAACTGTAAGTTTACCATTCTGTGAGCATTGTGTTATTAGCAAGAAGAGTAGACTGAGTTTTAGCAGATCTATTGCTAGGAGTAAAAACATTCTAGACTTGATTCATTCTGATGTTTGGGAATCACCGGTTACGTCCCTAGGAGGAGCAAACTACTTTGTATTGTTTGTGGATGATTATTCTAGGAGATGTTGGGTATATGTCATCAAGAAAAAGTCAGATGTATTTCCTGTATTTAAAGCCTTCAAAGCACAGGTAGAACTTGAATCCGGAAAAAGGATCAAGTGTTTGAGGACAGATAATGGGAGAGAATTCTGCAACAAGGAATTTGATGCTTTTTGTAGTAAAGAAGGTGTGAAACGACAGAAGACAGTTGCTTATACACCACAACAAAATGGAGTAGCAGAGCAGACAAATAGAACTCTCGCAGAAAGAATAAGAGCGTTACTAAGGACTGCGGGTCTACCTAAGACATTTTGGGCAGAAGCAGCCACTACAGCCTGTTACTTGATAAATAGGTCTCCATCAACAGCAATTGAGATGAAGACACCTATAGAGATGTGGACCGGTAAGCCAACTGATTATTCCTTCCTTCATATTTTCGGATGTCTTGCTTATGTGATGTATCATGACCAAGAAAGAACGAAGCTGGATCCAAAATCCAGGAAATGTATCTTCTTGGGATATGCTGATGGAGTAAAGGGGTATCGCTTATGGGATCCTACTGCCCATAAGATTGTCATCAGTAGGGATGTTGTCTTTATAGAAGACATGTTTAAATGTGAAGAAAGTGATAGCACGAAGAAAAATGTTGAGACTGTATCAATACAGGAAGAAACAGTTTCTTCTGAAGCAATACCAGAACACGATGATCAAGAACCAGTTGAGTCTGAAGCACCTGAAGTCCGTCGATCAACTCGAGAAAGAAGGGAACCTTCTTGGCACTCAGAATATGTGATGGCGAGCAATGTTGCATACTGTCTCCTAACAGAAGATGGGGAGCCTTCAACCTTTCAAGAGGCTATAAAAAGTTTTGATGCATCTCTATGGATGACAGCAATGCATGAAGAGATGGAAGCTTTAGACAAAAACAAGACATGGGATCTTGTGCCACTACCACATGGAAGAAAAGCCATCGGAAATAAATGGGTCTACAAGATCAAACGTGATGGGAATGATCAAGTGGAGCGGTATCGTGCTAGACTGGTGGTCAAAGGATATGCTCAGAAAGAAGGAGTTGATTTCAATGAGATATTCTCTCCTGTGGTAAGACTTACAACAATTCGAGCAGTCTTGGCTATGTGTGCTACTTTTGACTTACACTTAGAGCAGTTAGATGTAAAAACTGCGTTTCTTCATGGAGAACTTGAAGAAGAAATTTATATGCTCCAACCGGAAGGTTTTGTTAAAGAAGGAAAAGAGAACTTGGTTTGCAGGTTGACCAAATCTCTGTACGGCTTAAAACAGGCGCCAAGGTGTTGGTACAAGAGATTTGATTCATTCATCATCAGCCTTGGGTACAACAGACTCAGTTCAGATCATTGTACTTATTACAAGAGGTTTGAGGAAGACTTTATCATTTTGCTGTTGTACGTGGACGATATGTTGGTAACAGGCACTAACAAAGATCAGGTCCAAGAATTAAAGGCACAATTGGCTAGGGGATTTGAAATGAAGGATTTAGGACCGGCAAACAAGATTCTAGGGATGCAAATTCACCGAGACAGAAAAAACAGGAAGATTTGGCTATCTCAAAAGAACTACTTGAAGAAAATCTTGCGTCGCTTCAACATGCAAGATTGTAAGCCAATTTCTACCCCATTTCCTGTTAATCATAAATTATCCTCAAGTATGAGTCCTAGCAATGAAGCGGAGAGGATAGAAATGTCTCGAGTACCGTATGCATCAGCAGTAGGGAGCCTAATGTATGCTATGATTTGTACAAGACCAGACATTGCACAAGCAGTGGGAGCGGTCAGTAGATTCATGGCTAATCCGGGAAGAGAGCATTGGAATTCTGTTAAGAGGATCCTTAGATACATCAAAGGAACCTCTGATGCTGCACTATGCTATGGAGGATCAGAGTTCATTGTCAGGGGCTATGTTGATTCAGATTTTGCTGGAGATATTGACAAAAGGAAGTCCACTACAGGCTATGTGTTTACACTTGCAGGAGGTGCTGTGAGCTGGGTATCCAAACTTCAAACTGTTGTGGCTCTATCTACAACAGAAGCAGAGTATATGGCAGCTACACAAGCTTGCAAGGAAGCTGTTTGGATCAAAAGGTTATTGGAGGAACTCGGGCACAAACAAGAGAAGATTTCTTTATTTTGTGACAGTCAGAGTGCCTTGCATATTGCAAGGAATCCAGCCTTTCATTCAAGAACGAAGCACATAGGAGTTCAATATCATTATGTACGAGAAGTAGTATAAGACGGAATAGTGGATATGCAGAAAATCCACACGAAGGACAACATAGCAGATGCATTAACCAAACCAATCAATGCTGACAAGTTCATCTGGTGTAGGACGTCTTGTGGCCTGTTAGAGACGTGAGCAGCATGTATAGAGACAAGACTGAAAGGAAAAATGCCTTCAAGTGGGAGAATGTGAAATGGGTGAAGGCATTTTTGCCTTTCACCCAATCCCACATCGGTGGGAAATAAAATAGAGGTGGGGAGGCTTGGCTATATAATAAAGCCTCCTCCCCCTCTTACAAGTGTACCAAGCTGTATTAAGCTTTTCTCTTCTTCCTCCCTTGTAATCTCCTCCATTCTAATTGTGAGAGAGATTGTAATATTTTTCTTCATAGTGAAATATTTTCGGTCTTGTCCCGTGGAGGTTTCCCTCAAATTGAGGGTTTTACCACGTTAAATATTTGTGTCTTTATTTTCTTTAATTGCCTTTAATTTATTTATTGTGCGAAAGCTGAGCCGCCCAAGTTGTCTATTTTATTTATTGTGGAGGGCAGTGCCACCCAAATTGTTATTTCTAACATAACAATTTGTTTCTTGTCTTTTATTTGAGCTGCGGTAGGAGTGTTTAATCTCCTAACACTAATGGCTCCCCGCCTCCCTCTCAATGTAGTAGGAAGTTGATGACCATCTTAAAGAAAATCTATAGTGCAATTCTAAATTAATAATTAGTACAGCGTCAATGTTTTTATACGGATACTTTACATGAAAACGAGTTATTGTTGTTCATTGGCATGAACAATATTAGAGCAGGTGAATTTGCCTCATTTTCTTTCTGAACTAATGTTATTGTAATTTTTTTTTTGGGTCACCATACGTGTTTAGTGGCGATTTCAGAACTCATGTACACAGTACACAACACACTTAATTATTAAAAATGGATAATGCTCTTTGCATTTCTACGTAATTAATTTTGTCACAGCTAATAAGCTGAATTGAACATCTTCTTTGACAAATAAAATTATTACAAACAAACAGGTGCATTCAATCGATAATCAGTACTAGATGAGTAATCATGCAGTGCGCGTGTGCTGATATTCCAAATCTGAACTCATGCGTACACACACTTGTAGCTGCCTGTAAGCAGATAGATAACAGAGTTAGAGAATTAAATTGTCGGAAATGTTAGAAGAGCTCAATGTTATAACATAATAATATTTAACGGCTCCAGTCGCGTACTTGGATTTTGAGAGGACAGGACGTCAGTTTTGTTGAAATAGCAGTTAAAATCGTTGCGGCCTTTATTGCGTTGTAGAAAGCGTTCATGGCGTATGATGCGTGAGCCTTCACATCGTTGGGTTCATAGCAATCATCACCGGGTTGGATGGGCTTGCAGTCAATACCATTGCTGCACGCACAGTCGATGTTTGCTAGCAAGGCCTTCGCTTCGGCGTCTGGTTTTGCCAGACATAATTTCCTAGCTCCAGCTTGTTGTCCTGGCTGTTGAGGTTGCTGCTTGGACGAAAAAAATAAATAAAGCATAAATTTCAAACCAATAAAAAAATAATATTATAAGGAATTAAATTAATTTGAGCGGAAATATAAATTAATGAAGGGTATTGAATAACAATATCAATAGATTACCACTTCGGACGGAGTAATGATTTCGAAGATATGGAGGACAAAGATGGCTGCAAGGAGGACGTAGGTGGTTCTTGCCATGATTACAAATTCACAATGCACACAGTAGTGGTAGGGGAAGGCTCAATCGATCAGATGTTGTGTTGGAATGCAATAGGCGTAAACAATGAATAACAATAATTAAAAGATAGGAATACATAGTACGACGAATTAAAAAATCACATAAACATCCAAATGTTTTTGTAAAAATTAACCTGACTAACTTTGAAAAAGTTAACAAAAACATCCAAATGTGATTGATGTTACTTAATTGTTAGGAACAATTATTTAGTTTTTTTTTATTTTTTGTCATTTCGTAATGGTAAAGGATTAAACAAAATACATATATATATTGAGGTTGTTTCAATTTATTAACGATGCTCTCAAAGAAATTGGTAGAATTTTGGACACTTGGACAATAGATGGTGGGTAGCAACGTGGCGTAGGTGAATCTTTTGATGTTATTGGTGCAAATGGCATTTTTTCAAGCGACGATGACGGATTATTAGACATGATTTTTATTTTATATTTTGATTTTTTTATAGAATAATACTACACCTATAACTCATTTATAACTAACTCTTCCTACAATTTGAGTTGACAAAATCTTATTATAAATTTTTATTAACTCAGATTGTAAAGAGTGTTATTTATAAATGAATTTTAAGTGTAACATTATTTTTTTGTAATAAATTAATTCAGTTGGTTTAATTTTAGAGGATTAGAATGCGAGAAAGAGAGTTACATATCTTATAAAGATTAATTTTTTATATATTTATTATTTATCCATATCGAATACCTTTTTGTAATTTCAATAGAATTATAGAACTAATGTAGCAAGTAAAACGTTGGCTACAACTTTGGACGTTTTTTTAGTTTAATTTTCAAACCCCCTGGACTGGATGGAATGAAATTTTGACAAACTTTAATGATATTTGCTAGGCTTGCCCTTGATTAACAATAAATAGCCCACAGCTAATAGAGACACCAAATTAATCATTATGTTTTCAGTTAAATATTTGAAATTTAGAAATATATTGAAATTTAGTTAATCTAAATACTAAATATATCTTCATAACATGGAAATTAACGTTTATTGTCTTAATTAAAGCATAAATTAAATTTGACTGCAAATTAAGGTATACAAAATAAAAAACTAATTTATCAACTAAACTTATAAATTAAATTGGGTTTTGAGTAATTCTGATGTTGATATCAAGTATCAATTATTGCAACCCAAAAAATATTGATTAATTCTGTTTATTTTTAAAAACTTATATATCATTTTCAGTCTCGCATTGCTTACATAACATGCTTATGTGTCATAATTTTTTATATATGCATGTTTGTATGTATGTATCCATGCATGAAAGAGTTGACATTATAATGTTGACTAAAAAAATTTATTAAATTACATTTCCACCCTAACTCATAAAACTAAAAATTTTATACTTTTGTTTTGAATAAAATTCATCATCTATTTTAAATCTGAAAGGTCATTAGTTAACACTATAAAATCAACCTTTTCATACATCTAATTTACACTAATTTACCACAAAAATTTTATTTAAGCAAAATCCATATTGCGAAGGGCATCGGCGCCTATCCGTCAGAAAAAAGCATTGGGCTAAAAAACAAGGTCAACATCATCTCCAACACACGGGTAGGAGTGTGAAGATTATATATGGGAATGACTTATAATAATGAAGAGCATTGTAATTCGAACAGTGTGCCATCTCAAGCCTTTAAAATTATGGTGGGCAATTTGGTTTCCGTGCCACGGAAAGAAGATTCTGGAGATGCAGTGCGACGTGCGCAAGGAATTTGATGATAATCTTACATAAAGATAGTCTCTAATATTGCATTTTTGAATTTAGTAATGCTTCAATACATAAAGGACACTTTTCCTATGAAAATTAGTTTAACCGTTATTCTACTAGACGCTTGATTTAATTTGTTGTGTAGGAGCCCAAAATCTTGCCATTAATTGTACATGGGTCTAACCCCCTTGATTAATAACACTGAGAATGGATTCCGCTGAACAATTTACTGATATTATTTCAGCAGGCGATGAATGAATGAAGTTTTAGCTAATTTTCGTTTCGAATTGATGTCATGTGTTAAACGGTTTTGTTACAGCTTACAGGGTAGCGGCAATTCCGAAAGTCACTTACACAACACACTTTAATTACAAATGAACAATGCTTTTTTGCATTAGTTTGTTAGGATCATTACACTTGAACGTTGTCAAGCAATGTCACAGCTAGAATAGACGTCTTCAGGAAAAATGGAAACACAGATAACAAGTGTATACAATCGATCTGCACTCGCAGTAAAGTAGCTTACACAGCCTATCTGTTGTAAGCAACTCTACTGCTGATCTTCCATCTCTGACCTCAAGCGTACACACACTTGTCATTGCCTGTAAACAGATACATATATAAATTAGCGAAATTAAATATATGTTAGGAATCATTAGAAGAGCTAATTTTGCAAAGTAAGATTAATATCAATTTAAAGAATTTAATCACGTACTTGGATTTTGAGTAGATAGGAAACCAGATTTGTTGAAATCGCAGTTGAAATCATTGCGGCCATTGGCGCTGTAGTAAGCGTTCATGACGTACGATGCGTGAGCCTTCACAGTGTTGGGCTCAAAGCAAGCACCACCAGCTTGAATAGGCTTGCAGTCAATGCCCTTGCCGCACACATAGTCTATGTTTGCTTGCAAGACCTTATCGTCAGCGTCCTGTTTTGCCACACAGAATTTCTTGCCCGCAGCCGGCTGAGATTGCGGTTGAGGTTGTGCTGGTGTAGAGGTCTGCTTGTCTCCGGACTACATCACACATGAACACAACTTAAAATTATTTTAAAACAGCGAATACTAAATATTGCACATTATTCGATCTATCTAAATTCTATTAAGATATCAAGCGCAAAAGCAGCCGAAGTGATGTTATGTATTCATACCTGCCCATTGATTATAATCCCAACATCATAAGCGGGAGTCAAATCCGGCTTAAATAACCCAAAATTCTTCTCTGATGTCTTACCAGGCTTCTGATTCTCGTTGAAGAGACCGAAAATATAAGTCTCAAATTTCCGTTTCGGCATCAGAGGAGTTCCCTTCCCGGAGGTAACATGCTTAATTAAGTTGCCATTAAACGAGACAGCGTTTTCCACAGTAGCATGCGGCTCGTCGGAGTCTCCAGCTGAGGGCCAGCCCGTCTCAGCCACCACAATGGGCACATCAGCATAACCAAGTTTCTTCATGGCCGAGTATACAGCATCCATCTGACCTTCGAACATGTTGTAGTAGGTTATTTTAGTGTTCTTGTCATAAACGCCATGGTTGAACTTGAACAGAATGTAGTTAGCCATGTTTTGTGAGTAGCTGAAGTAAGGGTATGGGTTAATCATCAAAGCTGACTTGGTTTCACGGAAGAATTGAAGCATGGGAGCGATGATTTCCTTGTCATACCCAACTCTGAAGGTGCCTTCACTTGGTGGTTCGGAGGTCTGGAGGAAGCCTAGAGTATTTGGTGTTGAGACCTGCAAAAATAATATTCATTACCAATTGATTTATGACCAAAGAAAATGTCACTCGATTTTCTGATAAAATAATCTGGAACATTTGATTTAACTAACCTTAATATCTTTAAATCCAGCCTGTTGCAAAGCCAGGTGAAGAGTCTTCATGGCAGGAACAAGATTATAAATCCACTCCTTATTATTGCTCTGAAGGATTTCATTGCCAATAGCAATCCGAATGATCTTTGTGGCTGGGTAAAATGGTGCAATGTTCTTGGCAACCCAGTCTTTTGCAGCAGGAAGCTTAGCTAGAGTTGGAATGTCACCGTTTCCAGTGCTGACAGTCACAGCAATGTTAGTGTTGGCAAAGCCACGGAGGATGTCAGGGTTGGTATCAAAGAGCTTAATGGCATCAATCCATGTTCTTGTTTTTAGAAAGTTGGCCACCTGAGCAGGTGGGGGAAGGTTGTTTCCTAATGTGCCATAGTTTACACCAATGGCGTTGGTGGTGGTGGCCAGCTGAAGTATGAGGCTGCTTAGGAGGAGTAGGGCGGTGGTGGTCCTTGTTCTGGACATTATTACTGATCCGTTGGAGAAAACTGATTGACAATTTTGGATTTACGGATGTCTAATAGATTGATGCTATTTATAATCAAAATCATCTACCAAAAATAGTGAGAAATACTGGCAATAGTGTTATGAGAGAGGCGGTATTCCAGCGTATTTGCATTTAGTGGTCAAATCCCATTAAACAAGCTCATTTTCGTTTGCCTAGGAAATAGCCGATTTAATATGTATTTGACGGGTTGGGTCCATGAAGCAATTTGAAATGGTCGAAGTGAATTGAGAATCGCAATCGCAGGTGTTGACATGTTTTATAAAAGCCAATTTTGGTTGGCTGTTTCGTGGTCCTGACTCCTATATAATGGCTCACCGTGGATCGTATGAAGGAGCATGAAGCATCCCAAATCAAAGGTTGAACAAAGTAATTAAAAAGTTTGGTTTAAATATCAATTGGAAATAGGCTTTTCCAATTTAATGGAAAACTATCCTAAGGTTCCACAAATTAATCAACTATAATTCTGTTCGTAATCAAACTATTGGAAGTTTGGAAAGATAATTCTACCTCCACTAATATACATTAAACAAATAAAAAATAATGAGTCAAACACTCAGACTTTAAGGGCAGTTAGAGAAGTTAACCCAAAAACGTTTAGTGCTTACGCCTCCCATATTTTTGTGTTATTGTAGTTACAAGCTTCATTCAATTATTTTTATTTTATATTGTATTTGAGCATATCAATTTTAGAATTTCAAAGGATTTTTTGTTACCCATAAGAGAGAGGGATCAAATTTTGGGTATAACTTTTTTTTAGCACTCATAATTACATACTATAGTCACCAAAATTATATTTTTCAATTACTTTTTCTTAAAAATTACAAGCACTCATCATTGAAAATTACAAAATTTTTCTTATAAATATAACTAGGAGTCTCTCAAAAATTAATTTTGAGTCACTCAGAAACTTTATTTTCGATTTAGAATTTACTTTATAATAATTCTTTCTTCAAAATTATAGTCTTCACCTAAGATTACATTTTTCAATTATTCTTTCTTCAAAACTATAATTTTTCATCATTTAAAGCTATAATTTTTACTCAAAAGTATATATTTCAGTCATTCAAAGTTAGTTTCAAGTTAATTTCGAGTCACTATATAGAAACATAAATTACTTGACAGTACTTTTTTTAATTATATTTTTAAAAGTAACATTCAGTTAAAACATAATCCCATGATTAGATAATTCTATCGTAAAAGAAATATAGGAGCACAGAAATTTGAATTATAATGATAAATTACGAAAAAAATTAGTGTGATTGGCAAAGAGAAATAATTGAATACTATTGAATGGCCATTAGTAAAAACAAAAAGGGTGTACACCATTTGGTTTTAATTTAGGTAAATGAAACTTATTTTTAGTATTCTGTTAATAAAAATAGTATGTTTTAATAGCCAGGCCTAACCAATTGTCTTGCCCCTGTCCATTAATGAGCCGGCACTACTCACGAGAATGAGAGAATGAAAATTATTATTATGATGGGTAAGGTAGAATTAAGGTCTCCTTCTCAGTGTGAGTTTTGTTAAGGAGCAGTGTCATTCATTGGGTATGCCTGTGCCATCAAAAGCCTTCGGATTATGGTGGCGAGTTGGTTTCGGTGCGAAGGAAAAAAGATTTGTGGAGGTGCAGTGTGGCGGAGGCATGCTAGGAAGTTGAGATCATCTTAAAGAAAATAACCATTGGATTTCTAAATTGAAGGACGGCCTCAATGTATAAAGGACACTTTTCCATGAAAATCAGTTTTAACATCATCCGACATTCCTACTTATAGTTCGATTAAATTATTCATATGGGTCTAAGCCCACGGAAGGCCCATTTCTTGGAATAACACTGACACGGGTTGCATTGAACAATTCATGAGTTAGCTTCATCATTTGCATTAACAATATTAGAGCATGTGATGAAAATGAATCCAATTTTAGCTCAATTTTCGTTCCGACTTGATGTTATGTTAACTGGTTCTTGTTGCGGGCTTAGCGGCAATTCCAAAACTCACATACAAAACACACTTAATTACAAATGAACAATGCTTTTGCATTAATTTGCTTATGATATTACACTTGTCTGTCGTCAAATAATAATGTCACAGCTAAATTGGACGACAAAAAACAAGTGTATACAATAAATTAGCACTCAGCACTAGAGTTGCTTCCGCAGCCCCATCAACTGTAAGCAACTCTACTGCTGATCTTCCAACTCTGACCTCAAGCGTACACACATTTGCCATTGCCTGTAAACAGATGCATATATAAATTAGAGAAATTAAATATATGTTAGGAAACATTAGAAGAGTTAATTTTATAAAGTAATAAGATAAATATCAATTTATCTTATTTAATCACGTACTTGGATTTTGAGTAGATATGAAACCAGATTTCTTGAAATCGCAGTTGAAATCATTGCGGCCATTAGCGCTGTAATAGGCGTTCATAACGTATGATGCGTGAGCCTTCACATTGTTGGGCTCAAAGCAAGCACCACCAGCTTGAATAGGCTTGCAGTCAATACCCTTGCTGCACACGTAGTCTATGTTTGCTTGCAAGACCTTATCATCAGCGTCTTGTTTTGCCACACAGAATTTCTTGCCTGCAGCCGGCTGAGATTGTGCTGGTGACGGTTGAGGTTGAGTTGGTTGAGGTTGTGCTGGTGTAGATCGGGTCTTTTTGGCTCCGGACTACATCAAACATAAATTAAGATAACTTAATTAAATTATTTTAAACCAACACTATATATATATATATATATATATATATATATATATAGATATTAAGATATTAAGATATATCAAGTACAAGGCGCAACCAAAGTGATGGTGTTCATACCCTCCCATTGATTATAATCCCAACATCATAAGCGGGAGTCAAATCCGGCTTAAATAACCCAAAATTCTTCTCTGATGTCTTACCAGGCTTCTGATTCTCGTTGAAGAGACCGAAAATATAAGTCTCAAATTTCCGTTTCGGCATCAGAGGTGTTCCCTTCCCGGAGGTAACATGCTTAATTAAGTTGCCATTAAACGAGACAGCGTTTTCCACAGTAGCATGCGGCTCGTCGGAGTCTCCAGCTGAGGGCCAACCCGTCTCAGCCACCACAATGGGCACATCAGCATAACCAAGTTTCTTCATGGCCGAGTATACAGCGTCCATCTGACCTTCGAACATGTTGTAGTAGGTTATTTTAGTGTTCTTGTCATAAACGCCATGGTTGAACTTGAATAGAATGTAGTTAGCCATGTTTTGTGAGTAGCTGAAGTAAGGGTATGGGTTAATCATCAAAGCTGACTTGGTTTCACGGAAGAATTGAAGCATGGGAGCGATGATTTCCTTGTCATACCCAACTTTGAAGGTGCCTTCACTTGGTTGGTCGGAGTTCTGGAGGAAGCCTAGAGTATGTGGTGTTGAGACCTGAAAAGATCATTGCCAATTGATTTATGAACAATGAAAATGTTACTCGATTATGTGATAAATTATAATCTGGAACATTTGATTTAACTAACCTTAATATCTTTAAATCCAGCCTGTTGCAAAGCCAGGTGAAGAGACTTCATGGCAGGAACAAGATTATAAATCCACTCCTTATTGTTGCTCTGAAGGATTTCATTACCAACAACAACCCGAATGATCTTTGTGGCTGGATAAAATGGTGCAATGTTCTTGGCAACCCAGTCTTTTGCAGCAGGAAGCTTAGCAAGATCTGGAATGTCACCGTTTCCTGTGCTGACAGTCACAGAAATGTTAGTGTTGGCAAAGCCACGAAGAATATCAGGGTTGGCATCAAAGAGCTTAATGGCATCAATCCATGTTCTTGTTTTTAGAAAGTTGGCCACCTTTGCAGGTGGGGGAAGGTTGTTTCCTAATGTGCCATAGTTCACTCCGATGGCGCTGGTAATGGTGGCCAGCTGAAGTATGAGGCTGCTGAAGAGGAGGAGAGCGGTGTTGGCCCTTGTTGTTGACATTATCACTATGATGGGCAACTTCTAGAGTAGCCCGGGAAGTGATTGAGAATTTTGGGTTATGGATGTCTTATAGATTGTACCCTATTTATAATCAAAATCATCTACCAAAAATAGATGAGAAATCTAAAATAATAGATCAATTTTAGGATTTTTAGGATTTCTGTTTTACATATACGAGTGTGGGAGCATATTTCGGTTGGCGTATTCCGTATATATTGTTTCTATCTTTGATATTCAACTAAGATGAAGACTTTTATGTGTTTGTTTATTTTTTATATATTAATGAAAATAGGACGAAATGATGAAAGATGGTGATCATGAATCATGATTGGTCAATTTATAATATTTCTTTCTGAAATTCGCATAAGAAATAAGAATATATGCAAATTCGATTTTTGAAATAAGAACGGAACTTAATTTTTAAACTTCATTAATATTAATGTCCATGTTGTATAGAGCTAGCTAGCTTTTGCATGTTACAACACGTCTTGTTTGACCGGAACCCATCTGGAAGAAACGAAAGTTATACAAGGTGGCTAGATCTTGACATTGAAAGGTTCGAACCAGTCTAGTCTCGCTGGTGCTGCCGGCTGCCACCTAAAATGAAGACGCGCCCGCTTTATTCTGACGAAAAGTTGCCAAATGAGAGATTCAAACGCGTTTGATTGCACGGTTTTTTTTTTGTAAATCACAACACGTGCTAAGGTGCAAATAAACATTCTGCCACAGTATTATTTTAATTCAATTACGTGTCAACAACCAACTTGAATATGGATACACGTACCTTGGCCCTTAAGCCTCCATACCTGAACATGAGAAATTGACTGTTAAAACAATAATGAATATCTTAGACCTGTGAAACTGCAATAATAACAGTAGCAGCTCCAACAAATAACAACAATATGTTACACACTCGGATCCGAATTTGTAAAATTCTGATGTCGTATATTAGGAATAACATAATAGAAGTCTGTTACGACATACAAAACAGAGGTGAATAATTGGATGATTTTATTCAAACCGAAATAGCCGTTATATAGGCGTTACATCAACTGAATATAACTTGAATCTATGAATATAGGACCACGATCTACCACTAAATCACTATTAACTTGTAGAGAAATAATAGGATAACTAATGCCTAAGATTACTCACATGAAATGATCAAATCATGACCAAATCAAAGTCAATAACTTATTCCTAAAGAATAGGACACATGATCTGCATAATATTTGCATAGAACTCTAACATTCCCTCCCTTAAACTGAATATTGGGAAATGTTCAGTTTAATTCTCATGCAGACCTCTCCCTCAAACTGCATCTTCAATAGTGCAAACTCTAAGCAACTTCCTAAGCTTTACAAAACTTGCCAATTTGAGAGGTTTGGTGAAGATATCAGTCACTTGATCTTCACTTCTGCAGTAAACAAGATCAATGATTCCATCTTTTGTGAGATCATGCAGGAAATGATATCTCACATCTATGTGTTTGCACCTTCCATGTAAAACAGGATTATTTGAAAGCTTAATAGCTGAATTGTTATCACAAAATATTTGAGTAGAACCTAGTTGCTTGAACTGAAGTTTCTCAAGAATCTTCCTCAACCAAAGTGTTTGAAATGCACAAGAAGCTAAGTTCAACTGCTGCAATGAACTCAGCTTCTGTTGTTGACAAAGTGACTATTGGTTACTTTTTTTATGACCACGAAATTGCTGTAGAACCCATCATAAACACATATTCGGATGTGCTTTTTTTGTCATCCAAATCTCCTGCATAATCACTGTCTGTGAACCCAAACATAACAGAGTTCTGTTTCATTTTATAAAACAAATCATATTCAGCAGTACCACGCAAGTAACGTAGAATCCTCTTTACAGCTTGTAGATGAACCTCTTTTGGACTCTCCATATATATGCTAATAAGACTGACTGCATACATTATATCAAGTCGAATTGCTATTAAGTAAATCAAACTTCCAACAATTTGTTTGAAAAGTGTACTATCAGCTCCTTTGCCTATAGGATTCTTCACAAGCTTCAATCCCAACTCAACCGAAGTTGTAACCGGGTTGCAATCCTTCATCTGAAACCTTGCTAAGATCTCTTGAACATATTTCTTTTGAGAAATAAATATTCCAGTAGTTGTTTGCACAAATTCTATGCCAAAAAATAATGCATCATACCAAGATCAGACATGTCAAACTCATGCATCATAGAGTCCTTAAATTTCTCAAACATAACACTATCACCTCCGGTATAAATCAAATCATCTACATATAGACATACCACAAGCATCTTTCCTTTATCTCAATTTTTATGTAAAGAGTATTAGCATATGGACACTTTTTAAAACCTTCCTTCAATAAATAAACATCTATACGACTATACCAAGCTCTAGGTGCTTGCTTTAGTCTATACAAAGCCTTTTTCAATTTATAAACTTTGTGCTTACTACCTTTTATAATATAACCAGGAGGTTGATCAATGAATACCTTTTCTTGTAAGTCTCCATGTAGAAATGTTAATTTCACATCAAGTTGGAAAATGGGCCAAGCATTTTGAGCTGCTATTGCAATCAACAATCTGATTGTATCATGCCTCGCAACAGGAGCAAACACCTCCTTGTAGTCCACGCGAAACTCTTATTTGTAGCCTTTAGCCACCAAGCGTGCCTTATATTTTTCAACTTCGCCATTTTCCTTCAACTAATTTGTCTTGTAAGTCCACTTCGCACCAATTATTTTCTGCCCTTTTGGAAGTTCAGTCAATTCCCACGAATTATTTCTCTCAATGGCTACAATCTCCTCATCCATAACCTTTTGTCATTTTTGCTCTTTGACAACTACTTCAAACATTGTAGGATCACAATTTGAAAATAAAACAAAATGTGTAAGTAGATCCTCATTATCAAATCCTAATACTTGATCATTTGACATCAATGCTGGCTTTCTTCTAACTCGTTGAGAACGAGAGCCTTCTTGAGTGATAGCTTCTGTAGATGTTTCTGTTACGACTGATGTAATAGGTTTTGTTGCTTGCGACATAATAGAAGGTACTGGAACTGGTTCTGCTGCTGGTAACATTGTTGTAGTTTGTTGTTGCTGCATTTCTTCATTTTCACCATTAAAATCTGCTGAAATTTTCTGTCCAAATGTATTGTTATTCCACAACCAAGTTTTCTCCTCATCAAAAACAATATCACGGCTAATGATAATTTTCTTAATAATAAGATTGTACAACTTATAAGCCTTTGAACAATAACTAACACCAAGAAAAATACATTTTTTGCCTTTGTCATCTAATTTCTTTCTTTTCTTGTCTGGAACATGGGCATATGAAATACACCCAAACACCCAAAAATGATCAACAATAGGTTTACGCCCACTCTATGCTTCTTCCGGAGTTATATTTTGAAGAAGTTGTGTAGGACACCTATTCAAAATGTGAACACTCCAATTAATTGTTTCAGGCCAAAAGCTCTTGGAAAGATTGCTCCATTGTAAAAGACTTCGAACCATATTAAGAATCGTGCGATTCTTTCTCTCACAAACTCCATTTTGTTAAGGTGAATAAGCTACTATCAACTGCCTTCTAATTCTATGCTTGTCACAAAAATCTCCAAATGCTTGTGAGTTATACTCTCTATCACGGTCAGTGCGCAATACTTTAATTGGACAACCAGCTTCCTTCTTAACTAGTGCTTTGAACCTTTGAAAAGTTGCTAAGGCTTATGAATTTTCATGCAAAAAATATACCCAGGTTTTTTGGCTAAAATCATCAATGAAGGATATAAAATATCGTTTACCTTTATTGAAAATTGGTTTTATCGGTCCACACAAATCTGAATGCACTAGTTCAAGCACTTTCCTTGCTCTTCAAGCCTTCCCTTTTGGAAAAACATCTCTATGTTGTTTGCTAACAACACAATTTTCACAAATCTTTGAAGGAGATTCAAATTTTGGAAGTCTTACAACCATATCTTTTTGTTGCAAGTGTTGTAACCCACCAAAATTGAGATGACAATAGCGGTAGTGCTACAACCATGCTGTTTTTCCTAATTTTACAGCAAGACATGAGTGATTGAAGTGATGAAGATATAATGAAAACATCTAGTTTGCTATCATTTTCACTTGGGCTATCAAACCCATTCTGTTATCTTGGACACGACAGACTCCATTCTTGATAAAAATCTCATAGCCCTTTTCTTGAAGCTGTCCGACACTAAGAAGATTAGTTTTCAACTCTAGAACGTACAAAACATTAGAGATTGAATGAGAATTTTCCTTGGCTTGGATAGAAATCCTCCCTTTTTCTATAACTGAAATTGTTGAGTCATCGCCAAACTTAAAATTCATCCAAATAACTAAACAGATTTCTGTCACCACACATGTGATTACTGCAATCAGTATCTAAATACTATAAATTTCTTTGAGACTCTTCTTTAGTTTGACATACCATAAGAAGGGAAATTTCATCTTCTTTCTTTTTTACAAAGTTGGACTTCTTACCATAATTTTTATTCAAATTTGTATGGCACTCAGTATTAATGTGACCATACCTATGACAGCGGTAACATTCAACCTTTGACTTTTCCAAACCTTGATTATTGTCTTGATGAATTCTATCCATCCGGCCTCTCCCTTCTCCTTGGGAATCAACGGCTTTCTCCTCTGATTTTTAGCGCTTATTCTTGCCTTTCCAACTCTTCTTGCCACGTCCAGCTCCTTTGGAATTTGTGACTGCTTGCAAGGCTTGTTCCTCCTTATCTTGTTGAACAATTTTCTGCTCATGTACCAACAATGAGCTCTGCAACTCATCTATTGACAACGTGTCAATATCTTTTGATTATTCAATCACACAAACAACATAATTAAATTTGGATGTGAGAGAATGAAGAATCTTCTCAACAATGGTAACATCATCAAGCTTTTCTCCATTGATGCGTCGCTTATTTGCGATTGTCATCATCCTCGAGATGTAATCTGTAATTGATTCATCCACCTTCATTCGTAGAGCGTCAAACTCAGCGGGAAGGGCTTAAAGATGTACCCTCTTCGCCCTTGTTGTCCCTTGAAACTTCTTTTTCATGGAGTCCCAAATTTGCTTAGAAGTATCCTTGTTAAAGATTGTTTCTAAGTTAGAGCGATCAATAGCTTGGAACAAATAGTTTTTTGCCTTGATATCCTTCAACCTCTGTCCCTCAAGTTTTGCTTTTTGCGTATCCGTCAGAGTAACTCCAACTGCTGGTTCAAAAATTCTAGTAGCAACAACCTGCCAATACTCCTTAGACCTGAAGAAGTTCTCTATCAACATACTCCAATGATCATAATGCCCATCAAAGCGAGGAATTGCGAGCTATACATAATTTTCTGAAGCCATGACTGCTTCTATAGTAAAAATGACTCTCAAGCTCACTTTTTCTCTCCTGTGGCTCCCTCACGTGGCTCTTGTTGGCTAACCGCAGCTCTGATACCACTGTTACACACTCTGATACGAATTTGTAGAATTCTGATGTCGTATGTTATGAATAACTTAACAGAAGTTTGTTACGACGCACATAACAGAGGTGAATAATTGGATGATTTTATTCAAACTGAAATAGTCATTTTATAGGCGTTACATCAACTAAATATAATGTGAATCCATGAAAATACAACTATGATCTACCACTAAATCACTACTAACTTGTAGAGAAATAATAGGATAACTAATGCCTAAGATTATTCATATGAAGTGATCAAATTATGACCAAATCAAAGTCAATAACTTATTCCTAAAGAATAGGACACGTGATCTGCACAATATTTGCATAGAACTCTAACACAATAATCATGATAAGCTCAAGGTCTGCCCATAGAAGCAGGCGAATACAATTCTATGTTATCATCTTTATTAGAAAATTGATCTTATTCTTCTTTTGAAGTTTTATAAATGGTCAAGAACTATAGGTAATATTTAATACACACACACACACACACACACACACACACACAACGCTAAGCATCATTTTAATTTTCTAACCAATATCAACCCAACCGATGTCAAGCCTAATTGGAAGAGATGAAGAGCATTCCCAAATCCAAAGCTTTGTATATGTAAACAAAATCGAAATTGAGGTTGAGAAGCTTAACTGTTAAGAGTCTAGAGCGAAAGAGAATATTACGATCCACATCAACTAAGTATGGAATTAGCTAGTGGATTATAAGTCTATAAGCACCCTCTCCTTGTAAGCCGATTTTTAAGGGTGAGTTCGACCCATAGGTTTGTAACAATTGGTATCAGAGTTAGTTCACATGAGGTCCACGTTGCAGAGGAGGCAACGTGGAAAGGCCAAAGTAGGCCACCCAGAGTGAGCCATCATGGACGTCGGTGTCAGATGCGTGATAGTATGTTACGATCCATATCAACTAAGTATGAGATTAGTTGATGGTGTTGCTAAGATCCCACATCGACTAAGTATGGAATTAGTTCGTGGCTTATAAGTCTATAGGAACCCTCCCCTTACAAGCCGATTTTTAAGGGTAAGTTCTACCTATGGGTTTGTAACAGAAAACCAAAAGAAAACCTGTTTTTCACAATTTTATATAAATACCTAATATGGGAAAACAAAACTAAAATGCTAAATGAACAACTTCAAACCAGCCCAGTTAATGCTAGAATAATCTTCAGTTAGAGAGGCAAAAGTTATATATCCTTGGCAAAATTGAAACCTTTTCAACGCTTGCTAGTTGCTTCCTTTTAATGAATAATTGACACACACATTATTTATTTATATTTGTTTTTGGTTAAATAATAATTTGTGTCAAACTAGATAACTGATCTATATCTTACTTCTTTTTCCTCTATAGGACTATATATCTAGTACTCTTCACTTCATATAAAGAATTGCATTTAGTATTCTTTTCATCTAATTGGGTAGATTTATGATTGTTCTTCTCTTTCTAGATCATAAATTAATTACTATATCCTATTTTAGGAAAGGTTCCTCTAAATTTTTAAGTGTCAATAATAAATACTATAATAAGTAATGTTACACTTATAAACTTTTATATACAAACTAATGTGGTTTTACACATTATCAATTTTATTGAATGAGTTAACTTTAATTTATATATGCATTCAGCTTATAATATATCAATTTGTATATGATAGTTTGCATAGAATATCTGCAAGTCTAGTATTATTTATTATAATTCAAAATTTTATATCCAACTTTTACATCATATCATGATATGAAGAATATTGTCATATGGGTAATAAGATATAATATGGGGAAAAAAATGTGACAATTACATATAAATTAGAATAGAGAAATAGAGATATAAACTTAATTAAAAATTAATTCCATAGCATTATCCATTTTGATTGTTGGAATTTCACGGAAGCAAATGACTTTAATTTTTATAAATTAAAAAAGACATACAGTAATGATCTATTGCTGCAAAGCCTACAAAAGCTATCATATTCGCAATATATATGTTGCTTGACAATCGAAAAGGAGAAGTAAACTCTTGATGCAGGACATGACTTTCCTTAAGCACACAACAGTATAAGCTTTGACTGCATTTTACCCTGGCCTAGAAGATAATAATTCGGTGAATTGGGTGATTCAAGTGGACCCATGAAGCGCCTAATGTTGTCCTTTTGTTCATAATCCTCACTATCACAAAATCCCCAAGTGGCTAATATGCATTCGACTTTGATTCTGGTTTTGGTTTTGGATGGATAATGACAAAGCTAAAAAGCTGTTTAACTTTGTTTTACATTAAATATCCAGCAGAGAGTACTCGACATGCACGACTAGTCTAGCAAAGTTCTGAGATATAAAATTAAATTCTGGCTCATAGAAAATCTACCACACATCTCTATTGTATGTATCAAAAGTTATAATTGGAACTTAAGGTCTAAGCTATTAATTAATTACCAACTTCTCTTCATATTTTTTGAACCTATAGTGTTGGGGAAATATGTAAATTGAACGAAAACTAAGTGATAATGACCATAAGGAAATAGCCGTTTGTATCCTATTGGCCTTTCTATTTCTTCCACCGCCTATTAAAAATGCATATATAATCTCTCTAATTGATCTTTGTATAAATTGACGCACAAAGAGAATAAGGTGGCTTACAATTAATCCATGGAATTCAATGTATATTGGCTAGTGGCCTCTCTTATATACAAATGCACGGTTATCTCCAAGACTCCTAATTCGCACACACTAGTGCCAAAACCATCTTCACTTTCATTTCTCACTCTCATTTCTCCCTTCTTACCCAAAAATATGCCTTACAAAGCCAACCTGATCCGAGCATCCAATGCCCCTGAACCACCAAATTACCACAGGAGAAGAAACACTGAAGCAGCTCCTAGGTCACGGCAGCCACTATCGGTGCAATTTCTGCTACCTTTGCCACCGGGTTACATATACTATGGTGTGCAACAAGATGTGCAAGTACAAACATCTATAATTGATGGTGCAATAACGGGACATAAGCAGCGGGACATAAGCAGCGACTTTCACCTGAGACGATATCAACTTTGCATGAATTGCAACGTAAGGCAAGGAGGGGGAGGAGTTCTGATAAGATGGTCTCAATTTATTCTGACAAGGACTCTCCCGGATTTGAGTGGCTTCTTGATGGCTGGCTAGCAGAGAAAAGGATTCTCACAGAACAAAGCCACTATTGGGTGAGAGTAAAATAAATTTTGAGGTTTAATCTATTTTTCTTTACTGTCATCAGATCATTCTTTAGTCTGTAAATCTTTTAAATTGGGTTGCGGATTTAGTCGTATTAGATTAGGAAAATATATATCGAGTTAATTTATTTAAGATTAATTTTTACCTTAATCATGTAATAATATGTACACCCGCCTTATAGTTTTATTTTCCGTAATTTTTTTGCGCAGTTAAAAGATATTTGAAAGTAGTTATAAAATTTATATAACGATCATCGTACCTTTGTATTAATTATATAAACGTAGAGAAAGAGGATCACATAAATGTTTAATTATGATTAATTTTTGTTGTTAAAAGCTCTTTTCAATTAGAGTGATTGTATATCTCGGAGCCAATATCATATTTTAGTATAAAATCTTCCTAATTTGATACTTTCACATATGGACAAGAACCAATGAACTATTCATTATGTTTAGTTCATTTATTCATTTATATTTTTAAATTTGAAATTTATATTAAGAAAGAATTATCGGTACTTAACAATGCTTTAAATTTTCATCATAAAAAGAAGAGATGAAAAAATTTTCATGGTATCTCCGAAATTTGTTATATGCTTTTTGTTTTTATTTGTTTGCTACACAAAAAGATCACCTAGTTCAATTGTTTTTATTTATTGTTTTGTAGGTTTATTATGATCCTTTGGGAAGGCTATATCGATCTAAGCAGCAAGTTCTCAGGTGCTGGAAAGAACAAAACTACTACTCATCTGCTAACGGAAAGGTGGCTAATTAATAAAGTGAGGCAAAAATAGTGATAAGATAATATGTAGTCAACTTGTTATATCTTGTACGAAAAGAAGAAAATATTTAATTCAGAAAATGTTTAATTGAGAATGTCTCCCCTAGTAGGGGCAGCTAGCGGTGATCATCTGAATTAATGCTTCAAACATGAAAGGTTTCGATCTGTGGCTGTTGAAGATTGTACTTATTTTTGGGTGATCAATTTCTTTTTCCTTTCTTATACGCCGGTCAAACAAGAAAAAATTTTGTTGTAAAATATATAGTTATTAAATCTAACAAGGTTTACACAGAGCATTGATAATGAATACAAATACTACTGTTCATGACTAATAATAAAATATCAATTATATAATTATATGTTTGTTTATAAACTCCTGAAAAATTAAAAATGAAAAAATGTATAATAATAACCTCTATTATCTTCTCAAATTGCCCTCATGGATCCTCCATTTTAGAGGCATGGTATATATATGTTGGGAAGATGTTAATTTTAATTCTAATTGGGTTTCAATTAATAATTTTGTAAATTGTGTTTGTTAATGTCAAACATGACAATCAAGAATATGCCATGTACATGATCTAATTGGCAACCTGTGAATAAAAATAATGGTTATTTACTTTCTATTTTTACTATTTCTTGATTGATAAGGTAGTAGTATATTGAGCTTGATTATCTCTTGTTAGATTAGGATATTATTTAAGTATGCTAGTTTACTTCAAAGAATATAATATCACTTTCTATAATGTTTGGTCATTATCTTATTTTACGTATTGAGTTCAATTGAGATATTGCAGGATCTATGATAAGTATGGCAGCTAATTTTCACATACTATATAAAGTTATTATTATAACTTGTATAGTAGTTATTTTTATAACTTATATATTATTACAATTAAGAGAAATGTGTGAAGAGCTTTAGAGAGAATTGAAATGTGTCTATCTTTTTATATAATAGTTTATTCATGTATGAGAAAGTTGTAATTGTTCATGAGTTCGTTTAGATATTTGAGAGATTTGTTTTACAAATATTAAGCCAGTGTATGAGAGTGTAAGCCATTATTATAAGAGTTCCTAAAGATTGTAAAAATAAGACCATAGTGAATTGCAGCTTTAAGCCGTCCGTGGATGTAGGTTTTATAACCGAACCACGTAAAACATCATGTGTATATTTACTTTTCTATTTTTTGTTATATTATTCGTAACTAATCTATCACCTTCATATCTCACAGTGTTCAAGAATCAATGATGATGGTATTTAAGATAATTTTTCTTTTTAATTAGCTAGAGATACATAAAGATTGTGAATGATGAAAACATATACCGTGAGTAAAGTAACAATAATAATTTTTTTCCTATGTAATAGGAAATAGGACCGTGTACAATACTAATCATCCTAAAATTTCATTCCATAATCATGAATTGATTATATCATTACATAGTTAGTAGTTATTTAAGAAATCCACAATGCCTAGGATGCAAGAATGAGATAGAGTTTTGTGATGAATAGCATAATTCAATAATTAAAAAAAAAACTGTGTTACAATTTACTTAATTCAATCAAGATCAATTAACATTTTCTATGTTGAAAATTAGTATTCAAATTTTACAATCTTTAGGTTAAACATTAGTTAAACCTTTAATTCATCATAAATATAATTATACATGAACATCATTCATGCCCTTAAAAAAATAACAATGTTAGGATAAAAACTTTGTATTGCAGTATTGATATAATAATTTTACATCAAGGTTTGAGGTATCTATACTTTGTGTTATATGTAAATAAGCATAATTAATAGAAACAAAAGACAAATTGGTAGAGCAAATCATTAGACTCCAACCATTCAAAATACATGGATATGTCAAATGAATCGTATAATTGAAATAGTATAATTTTTAATAAACTAATATAACAAAAAATAAAAATATGTAGTATAAATATAATACGAAATAATCACAATAATAGAACAATAAATATAAGACCATATCAATAATAATTTGATATTATTATTTTAATTATATGACCCATTTGACTTTTCTAGACAAAAGACTAAATAAAGACTACGAATATTTTACATAGATTTTTTTGCTATAATATGGAATACACATTTTATTGTATCTTTATCATCGTAAAACACACATTAGGAGGAACAAGGATCCTCTCTTTAGCCTTAGCTTTTTGAAAAATGTAATTGGTGGTCAGAGAAACTATTAGGAGATATATTATTTGTAATAGATATAACACATTGCACTAGTAAAGATACGCTAATGTTTTCCCTTAATACATCAACTACTAATAAATAATCTACCATCCTTGAAGTTACTATACTAAAATAATGGATTAGTTATAATAATTACTTTGAAATTCCTCAATTCTCTTGATCATACCATAATCTCTCTCTACTTTCATCCCTTTCTTTCCTTCCCCAAAACACTAGAATGCTACGACGATTTAGTAATCGTCAAAACCATGAATACATCTCAGTATCAGATTCAGAGACGGAGTCTGATGATCTTGATCACTGCTTCAATGCTCAGTCACGGAAGAGGAAGAACATTGAAGGAAAGAATAAAGAAAATGAATTGTTTGAGAAAAGTAAGAAAAACAAAAATGAAAATACTTTTGATGAAGATAGAAGAAGCGATATCATTAAAGCATCCAAGCAGGAAGAGCCAGGTTTTATCCTTTCAAATTGACAAATTTAATTTATGTTATATATGTCGGTATTATATATTTTTATCCAATTAATTTCAGTCTTCGGGATAACATATATGGAATTAATCATTTAATTGTATATGCAGATGCAGTGATCCAAAGCAGTGCAAAAAGGTATCAAGAATACATGAAACAGATCCCAGTTCCATCAGCTCATGGGTCAGCAATTCGTTTTGTTACCTGGCAAGATCTAGCCAAATCTATAAGCCAATTGTATGAACAGCCATTGCATTACCTTACTCATATTCTCTTAAAGCAATGGGATGAATCAAGAAGCGGTACTGTGAATGAAAAGAAGCCTATGGACAGCATTATTCATCCTGCTAGAGCTGAAGCCACGGTTTGGGGTATTGAAGAGTTCCACAGGCATTGCAGTTCCCCTGACCATCTCGCAAAACTCTGGCATTCAGACCCGATATACCATGATTTCTTTAACCAAATTAATCGTCCTATAATGTCGAAAGTAGATTGAGATATATAATTATGATAACTTGAACTACCTTTTTAGTGCTCTCTCATCTCATGGTTAACTTTATATCAAGCTTGACTTCGTGTTTAGAAAATCTCTAATTATTTCAGTAAATTATATTTTTAATAACAATTGTTTAAGAAGTGGCCGGTGACATATATAATTAAACCATTATTATATCTCAGACGCGCAGCATGCTTTTGGAAATTTTACAAATCAGAAATAGGATCGATTGGATCAATTGTGAGCTTCCTTAAAAAGTACCTAAGCTTATTATCTTTACATTTAAATTCAATTTGGACTAATATATGTATATAAGCGTGTTAATTATAAATCCAATCCACAAATAAATTAGATATAATAATTAACATGAAATAATTTTTAGATTTTACACAGACAAATTGATAAACTTTTTCGCATGATACTGTAAAAGGAAACTAGGGTAGTTTGGTGCACCCCAGCTGGTATTAGAAGGAATATTTGTGTAAAAAGTAACGGTTACATTATCATATCTGCCCTAGCGGGAATCTAGCAGGGATGACAACGAGAATCCAATTGGATTTTGTACGTATTAGATTACCAGTCACAATTACCTCCAAATCTGGCAATAAAGTAAAACTTTCGGCAAATATTTACCTGATTTTGGTCGTTACCACCCATATTTCGATTTATTTATACTATACATCACCAATTTTTGTAAATGTTCCTTCAAATCTTCCAAAGCCTTACAATTCCTCGACTTTGAATAAATTTATAACCAAGCAGAATATCAACCACTATTATGACCATAAAGGATATATCTAGAAATATTATACTTACAAACTTTTTATAAAAAAACGATATGTACATACATTACTCATTTATTAAAACTTTATCACTATTATTAAATAAGTTGACTTTTATACATTCACTCTTTTAATCGCTTTATAACATATATTTTAACACAAATTTTTTATACAATTTATTGACACAAATTTCTAGCCATTGATCTCATCAAATCCAATAATTAAGATAAAAAATCAACAAATTATATTTAATATTGTCAATTCATCAATTATCTAAACCACTAGATTTTTTATATCAATTACTATAAATTTGTGTCTAATTTTGTCTCAAAAAATTTATGTCATATATATATATATATATATATATATATATATATATATATATATATAAAAGAGTTTATAAATCTAGTATTATTTATATATGCCCCCATACTTATTACATACATTTATATATAATTAAACAATTAATAATATTCATACATATTTGAAATTACCAAATATATTTATTATGTTTCCAAATTATCAATAAATCCTATTATATTCATATTGTTGTTAATTCTTCTGATACTATATGTGGCTTATGAATCAAAGAATCTTAAGTAAGAATGTATGGAATAAAAATCAACCATTATAGTTACCGTTGACCTAAACTTTAAATAACAAAAGTTGCTTGAAATATGCACAAAAGAATTAGAACCTAACCTAACTTTGTCTGGAAACTCTTAATCATGGATTTATCAATTCATAAGGGCAATAAAAACTATGCATTGTAAAGCACAACTGAAAAATTCAGAAAAAGAAAGTGGGAAAAAAAGGAGGAAAGTTGGATAAGGTTCGAAAGTAGAAACCCTCAAAACATAATGGGAAGAGTGTAAATAGACAAAAAAACAAAATGGAAAAGTGAATTTATCCTTACATAAGCTCTCTCTACTAGACTTCTACAGCTTTAAACCACCCTTGAGTATTAAGAATTGACAATCTCTTTGAGCCATGGAGAAAGGGGAGGATCAATCTAACAAAAGCAATGGAACTCAGAATATGTCATCAGCAACACGAGCGACTTTGGCAAAACTGAAGTATCGGCAGCGAGGGAAGGGTTTGAACCCAGGAACTAAGAGCATAATCCTCGACAACACCTCTCCTGGATACGGCTGGCTGCTCCCTGGCTGGGTGGCTGAGGAGCGCCACATGGAATCCGGAAGGGTCTATAGGGTAATATCTTCCTATATCATCTTATTTAATTTCTCTCTTGAACGTTCTTCTTGCTAGGGTTTGTACTGTTTTCACAGAGATGATGTACTTCAAAATTACTGCTAATCACTTATTCTCTCTCTCGAATCATGCAAGTACTTTGCTGATTAATCATATCTCTCACCATGCTTTCAAATTACCAGTTCTAATCCCATTTAAATTATAAGCATATGCGAAATTATGATAGATATTGTCTAACAATGGTGAAAGCCAACTAGCTTCGCAATTAAGAAATCAATATTGAGTGCTTATTTGATCCTACTAGATTTTTCAACCATTAATCTAAGTACTTAACAATGAGAACTAATGGTGAACTTTATTTTGTAGTACTACTATGATCCAGAAGGTCGTCTGTACCGCAGTCAACATGAGGTTATCCATGCATGGGAAGAGTCGGGCTTGGTTGTTATCGATGCCTGATGAGAAGGTAAAAGTATCGGCTTTAAAAAGAAAAGACAAAAGCAAAAACCAAATAAATAATAAAAATCTCTTCTTAAGGTATGTTACAATTTGTTTTAATATTATTAAAATGTCTTGAAATGATTGAAAACGTTTATTGATTTCATCTTCTAATACTTGATTTAATTAGATGAACAAACATCAAAAGATGTACAGAATAAAACTTAGAATTAGTGCAGTTTTGAAGAAATACATCCTATTAAAGAAGTGCATTCATTAAGAGTTTAGAGATATATACTTCTTCGAAATCCATTTAACTAGAAATTATTCATCAAAGAAAATAAAGTGCTTTTAAATCCTAACAAATCCTAGAAATTGTTCATTTGCTGCTTTATCTTTTGGGTTAACTGTGTTACGTTGTGTGCGGTATTTAAACGTAAATAACTTTGCTAATTGCAGGAACTAATTAAAAGTATTTTGCTGGAGCTGCTTGTTTATGACGAGGAACTGGGGGGTCTGTTGTTGTTTTCTTCGCTTATTTTGTTCTTCGAGATTATCCATATGTTAAAATAAATGGAGCACAGACGCTTTTAGTTTTAATAAACTGAGTTTGAACAACCTTAATTTTCTTCTATTTGCTGCATCCCAAATAATTGAGTAAATTCAATATGCCTCTAAATTGCATGAATCCATGTATGAAAAATGATATTCCCCCTATCCAATTATACAAAGCAAGAACTGGATAAATGGCAGTGCACTTCCATCCTAATTGATCAGATTTGAAAGTGATCGATTTATCTGGTGGCTGATGAATGATATTGGTGAGAGTAGAACAGGAGGTCAAGCCGTAACATTTAAAAATGATAAACTAGAGATAAAAATGAAAACGGGTCAAAAGTTAACTAGAGTATAAAAAATTAATCTAATTCATATCGTGAATCACCATGGTTTCTGAGCTACGTACAGCCTATACATGATAAGCACATTAATTTGTAAGAGATGTTCACTCCTTCCTCAGATTCTGACTAATATAAACTGGTCGAAGCCTAGGAATGAGATTAATTAGGCAGAATATCCATTAAATAAACTTGAAACAACCTTAATTATTGGCCCTATATAATAAGGGATAGAGTCGAACAAATACACAAATGAGTAAAATCTATTCCACCCTGGTTATCAACTCTTCAGCCTTCATTTCCAAATGAGATTTGTATAACATTGTCATGATAAATAATAACTAGATCCTCTCATTTTTAAACAGCATTATTATTTTCTTCGCGTTCCTTTCATAGAATTTTCATAAATAACACCATTCAATGTGATTTTTATTTGAAGAGAGAGGCTTAGGCTCTTCAAGACCGTAGCAATTTGATCGTCCTCCAAGGTCTCGTTTTAACTTGAGCAGCTTCTGTCCTTGCCCTCTTAAGCTATGTGATGAAGTGGGTGAAAGACTAATTTACTTAACGAGTTCTAGCTCCTTTGAAAGATCCATTTTTTCTATAGAATAATCAAATGGGAGCTATAGTTCATCAATGGATATTACGGTTGGTTGAGTAAAGATCAATCTCGATCTATTTATTCAGGTAAGAGTAGAGGCAGGACAGCATCCACGAAATCAAGCAGGCCTTCTTCTTTTCGAGAAGAGGCAACTGTAATAAATGGTTCATGGATTATTATCCCATGTTTTCTGCATTCTTTTAGGCTGTGGTTACGGCACACTTGATGTACCGGTGCTTCACTTTTTTAAATTGTGTAAAAGTTGTAAATATACGTGTAAAAATAGTAAATGAATATGTAAAAGTTGTAAATGAATATGTGTAAAGTTGAATTTACTATTTTTACATATTTATTTACAACTTTTACATATTTATTTACAACTTTTACACACTCATTTATAACTTTTACATATATATTTAAAACTTTTACACACTCATTTAAACTTATTGTGACTGAGTATATAAAAATTGTATTTATAACTTTTACATATTGATTTACAATTTTTACACATTTATTTACAACTTTTACATAAATTTGAAAATTGATATATCGATACATCAGGTGTACCGTAGTATGACCCTTTCTTTTATGGATACAAATCCAGAGCTCATGATTAACGATGATATATAATAACTAAGTGAAGGGTTTACCCAAGCCACGACTTACATTTTATTTAGTTAGCAACAGCAACTACTAGAGCAAATAAAATATAAAGGTCATCCAAATTTTCGAATCACAGTTTTAGAAGATAGAAGATGGCTGCAACGTTTTTTAAAATGATGGTTGTGATTCTTGTATTTGTTAAGTCTTGTCCATTGAAATTAAGAATTTCGAATATGATTAAAGGATAGAACAAGAAATTTAAAGTTTAATAGTATAATATAACCAAATTATATTTGGTAAAATTATTTATGGTGATTTTATTAGAAGGAGATAGCGAAAGATATACGAGAAGGATACAATTATTATTCTTTTATGATAATTTAATTTAAATCTAATTTGAAAATGAGGGTAAAAAGATAATAGATGGCGGTTGAATGCAGTCACTCTAGTTCTTGAATAGATAATGATCAAATATTGACGAGAGCTACGCTTGGTTGGGCATTGGAGGTTGTAAATGAAATCAAGCAGGTATTCGAAAAAGATTAGATTGTTTACAAGTTTGGGCTTGACCGTGCAGTCTACCAGCCCATGATCAGGTAGCCATGGTGAACTACCCCTCTCATCACGCTCCTTACCCTGCCCTTTGTGTCGTGGCTAGTAAAAAAACTCATCGTACCCATCTGATCATTTTCAGGTTGTATTTTTGTTTGATTACACACACAGGTTAAAGATGATAAGATATATTCAGAGATTATAAGCTCCACCTCAGGTGCATATCCTGAAACTTAAATAAATTAGAATGGACCCCACCATGTCTAACCAGTGAATTGAACACAGGAACTACCCATTTACATTTACCCAGAAATACCACAAACACGATACACACAATCTCCTCTTGTAAATTTAACTCATACAGACTGTATAAAATGAATAGACATTTGACATAAAACTTTATACGTGTAACATTTTCGATCAACAGGGTGCTTAAATCTGACAGAATTACAGTATATGATAGTCGTGTTGATTGATAAAAGTCTGGACAGCGAGAGCGAGTTTGTTTTTATTTCTTGTTGGCAACAAGAAGGAAAAAAATTACCTAAAATCAAATGACATCTGCTTATTCCAAATTTTATTCACATGCTTGTAAAAAGGTGCCATCTGCACTGCATTTCCATTCAATGAAACTTTAATAAAACCAACCAATTGTACGAGGCCCACCATCGAAAGAGAAATTGATTTTCCAAAACTTCACCATCTATTTGGGCCGCAGAAAGTTCAGGTCTGCAATTCAGTCACAGTTAGATTGCTGTACAGTAATGTTAAAAGAAGTCGAAGTCAAGTTCCAAATTGCGCGTGTGAATATCAATGCAAATCTTCAACACGTGGAAAAGATATCTAGCCAATCTTCGAAGTAGAATGTAGAAACAGAAAAAGATAAAAATTAAATAGAAAAAAATTCCCCAAGCCCGTGTTGCAAGGGGCTTGGCGTACATTTTAGATCATACCAAGTAAATCAAACGAAAATGAATCTATCAACCAACGAACGATGATAATGGTACCAAGTGGCTCGTCTGCAGGTGTCGTTAGGCGTTAAAAAAATGCAGATGCAGCTCCAAAAACAAAAATACAAATGCACAAAAATGTTCAGATAAATATTACTCGCCAACTTGAGATGTAAAGAATGAAGATATCTCCACCTTAATATTGCTTGTTACTGTTAGCAGTGTCCGCTATTTGAACCTACTATTGGTTCTGGTTCTCACTTATTTAATATGTGGGAAAAAAAAATCACTTAAACAGAAAGCCGCAACAAAATTACACTCTTGGCAAAATAAACTTGCATCCCGTGGTCAAAATCTGAAAAAACTCTCAAAGAGGTTTCAACATGGAATGCCAATGCCTGTCAAGCTTTAACCTTCGGTTATTATCACTGTTCAGCGGTTTCAAAAATCGCTCAGCTTCTAATTCGGAATGGAGGGAGGACTGCAGCCTCTTTAAATGTCCTCCACACTGTTTATGGTCAGAACAATTTTTGCCATTAATACGCTGCTCATCCTGATTGAACAGCCTCTGGTGTGGTGAGTGCCACTTTGCTTGCAAATAAGCCAGAGATCTCCATGGAGGAAGAGGCATTGAGTTTTGACTCAGAGAAGATCTAGCCGCTTCAACCATAACTTGAAGGAACTGTTTCAACCTTACCAATGAGCCCACGTAAACAACAGGAAGTGATTTCAATACTCTATCGTAAGAATCAACAGCTCTAGCTATTTCAAAGTGGCTCCGGAAGTCAATATCAATGATCAATCGCTCCAAGGTTCCAGCATTATTGTTGAGCACATCAATATATTCATGATCCCCTGCATGACATATCGATAGAATTCCAATTAGGAAATAGTCAAACTGGAAACATTTCTTCGAAAATCCTCAAAATTGAGATTAAATTTTTCACTTGTGAGAGGATTATTAACAGACCACCACTTTTTACCATCGAGGACTATTTGTACAACCAAAAAGTAGATACCTCCCAGAAAGAAGAAGATCATGATTAACAGATAAGGAAGCAATGAAATGAAATGAAAAAGTTAAAAATGGGTGGGAAGCATACCTCCTGGGACCTTGCCACTACCCTGCCACCTGGCCGTACACACAGCAGCATCATAACCAGAAAGTCTCAAGAGCTTGACGAGAGAAAACCTAATGCAACTTGCATTACATTGGCCTGTCTTGACAACGTGAAGGTCTGTCTCCCTGATCGACAATATCAGAGAATTAACCACCGACATCAATTCCATCTCATAGCGCGGCACTGAGTGCTTATAATACTGCAAATATCAACAATTTTCTTCAACATCTCATCAATCCAATTCCAATTCAAACCCCCATCTACCCTAAACTCATCCTCAACTACTACTCCTCGCTCATGGGAAATTTTATATTTCATTGAAATTGCCTAAAATTCTCATCATAATTTAGACTATATATATACAACAAAAAAAGGAAATTTTATCACCTTTTAAATTAAATTAAATTTAAATTTAAGGCCTATTTCTCATAAACTAAATTTCGTCAATTAAATATAAATTACCGAGATTTTGTCGGCGAGGTGCGCTAGATCGGAGAAACCGGAATCGGAGTCGCTGCTATAACGAGAATCGGTGCCGCCGCTTCCGTTTTCGAGAAAATCGCTGACCATGAGAGCCAAATCGTGCTCGCTCTCGTGGCTGAACCCTCCTCCGATTCCGCGGGTCCACAAATCCCCGGTCGCCGTGGTCGCACACAACAATTCCATCGTCGCCAATCCTTCGCCGTTTCCTCGCGGCTAGTGCCCCGGCTCCTCTCCCCCACCGTCCGATCACAACAGCAACAACATAGCCTCTTTCCTTGATCAGCGCCAAGCGGTGTCCCACGAGATGAAAGTCGTTGTGAAGTTGTTGAGTTTTTAAAAGCTTCAGGAGGGAAATTTATAAGTTATTTCTCCTTGAAGAAATGAAATGAAATGATGTTTTGTTTTGCGGAAACGTTTTTGCCGTTTTTGTGATTTTTTTTTGTTTTGTGTTCGTGTTGTGATCCAAAGGGGAAGAACAAAGGGTGTGATTTTCTGCTGCGAAACCCAAAGGATGAAGACGAAAGCAACAGGAAAGCCGTGTTGATATAAAAGTTGGGGGCAAGTGAAATGCCGACAATAACCTCCGAAATTTTGATTTTCGGTCAAACAAGTTTTGTTTTAGTTAATGGAAAAAATTAGCCGAGTGGATAAAGCGGAGAAAATGCATGTGGACGGATAACTGTATACTGTTCGCTGTGTTTTTAACGTTGGTTTTTGTTTTAAATGTAGTCAAAATGGATATTAGGATATGTCAAAGCAAGGAAATATAAAATAAAGAAAATATAGTGTTGAAAAAAACTGAAAATTATGTAAGTTATAGAAATTTACCCAAAATATTAATTAGAAATTTAAGAGTCAAAGTTTTAACCAATTTTCACTAATATAAAATCTAAGAAATTCTTCGTGAAAAATACTATGTATTGTCCCAAATAATTATTACTCAGTATTAAAAAGAAAAATTACGTTAAAATATCCATTAACTATAAAATAAAAGTATTTAATAAAATGATTAAAGTTGGAAACGATATTGAATTAAATTATAACATTTTAAAAGGGTATACTAAGAATTTCGGAGGGAGGAAGAGGATTGGTCTGACTTGGGGACCAAGTCACCATGCAACTTGGGCGGAAAATAGAAGTTAAAAAGTAAGGGGGCCACTGCCAGAATTGGAAGCTGACGTGAGCTACACGGGAACCCTCTTATCTTACGCAAGATCATAATCGTGAAATAATTGACTGACAACTTGGATTTAATTCTCAAATATTTTCATTTAATAATTATCCAATTCGTTATCATGTGGATGCTTCAATATCATGAGAGAATCAACGGCCATCATTTGCTATCGTTCCTTGGTAGGCTGATCATGGCAATTTGGGTTATGACACGAGAACACGACATGATTACGATACGAATACTATACACGATTAATAAATGGGTCAGATTCGTATTGAAGGTATTAAACACGCCAACCCATTTAATGATACAAATAATTAAATATATTTTATCTATACTTAATATGTAAGCTCATTTCATGATATAAATTGTAACCTACTTACAATATATATATTATAAAACTGAAAATTTTATATTATAAAATAATAAATTATGATGATTTTAACAATATTTTATACGAATAATGGTTTATATTCTAAAAATAATTTTAATTGATATAAATATATAGAATATAATATATTATGCATAACTAGGTTAAACAATTAAGTAAATTATATAAATTAAATATGACACGATTATAATACGTGAATAACACGTTTAATAACCGTATCGGATCCGTATTTCATATCTTGACACGAATAATTAAACGGGTCGACACAAATGACACGAATTGCCACCCTTAATCATGCATGTCAAATCATCATGAATTCATGATTTATATAGTAAGATTTTCATTGAAGGAACGGAACGACACTAATTTTATTTAGATAAAAAGGATACCCACCCAATTAGGCACGAAATAATACGAAAAGACAAGATAAGGTCTCATTTGATCAAATATTTATATTACACAAATAAAATAAAATTTTCACTATAGACATGTATGAGAGACAAGTTCAAAATTAATATTTAAGCAAAATTTCTTAATGTGTACAATATGGCAAAAGGATTTTGGTATCATTTTTTTATTTAGTTTGTTAATTCAATTCACAAAATTAAAGAAAAATTTTATAACTACACCAAGCATGACTTTGACTAATTAAACTTTGATGGATCATGTTGTATTTAATTACAATGAATAGAAATTGTTTCACGTTCTACTACTGTAACATTAAATTAAGATGTAAAATAAAAATTGAGATGTAAATATTCGTAATATTCTTAATGAATAGTTCAGCAGTTCAGGTGAATTATTAAACTAACAAGCGTGAATCTCTCTGTGACCTGTTGATTGCAAGTGCATAAATTGAAAGGAACGGAGCAGACGCGCCACATGCAAGCGGTTGTGGGACCACACGCTCTCTGTCTCTCTGGCGGTATCTCTATTCTTCTGCTTCGACTACTAGTTCGAATTTGAAAGAGAAGAGATGATGACAATTGCCATTTGCCACTTCTGCAATCAATCATAGGCCTAAATTGACCAACCCAACTCATGCTTTAAAGGGTGGTCGGCCAATTAGGACGGAAAGAATCCTATGGGCTGCTTCTCTGGACCTACTCTCTTAATGATTCACGTGCCAGTACGCGCCAATTCAACTTTTGGAGGCTCTTAGGATAAGGTTGTCGTTTAATCAGTCCAAACTAATTTCGCGTTTTTTGCTCTCTTCTTGGTGCTTTCCTTTTGGTTAAGGTCACGAGTAAAAGCATCTTCTTCTGGCCCCCTTGATCCCCTCTTGTTAGTCTTCACTTCCTTTCCTTGATGCTGAGAGAAGCTCATTAACCACTTTTGGAAACAAATTTATAGAGCTCGCAAGTCATAAGGGAGGTTGTTGTTGAAAGTCATCTATCGAACTTAATATAATGTATTCGAGTAGACCCAAGTGGCCGAAAGTAATTGCTGTGTGTAGTTTGTATCTGATTATACACATATACCAATTTTATCATAATTCTATTGCAAGTCCAAACTCTTAATTTGTAAAGAGAGAAAGGATGGACACCTTACGCCTAACTCAGCTCAAATTGCTCTAAGAAAATTTTTATTAGTGTTTTCAACAAATTCATTCCAGTGGGTGGGTGAGAGATTTATGTTAAAGAATGCATTAGACAAATCTAAAATTGGTTACAAATTTTAACCCCAACTTAGGGCAAGTTTTTCATTGAAAAACCTGTTTCTTAGGTTACAAAAAGCTTCGACCTTCCCATTTCAGTGCATATCGCAACTTGCACCACTTCTATATAAAATTATTGTTATAGGGAAGATTGCCAGGTGTGTTTTATGTTAGGTCACTGATCCATTAACGTAAAATATATATAATTTTCCAAGGTGATCAATTCCACTGGAGTCTCTCATTTACCAATTAGGTAGCCTCACTGTGTTGGTAGTACACATTAACGTCAACACAAACGATGTACGCGCAAAAATTGTGAGTTTGCATAAAGGTTGGTGAGAGTAACTCCAGTTCTGATCACAAACTTAGGCGTTGAGCTTCGGGACAGATGGTGAACTCTGCTTGGCTGGTTCGTACTCATACAGAAAACCAAAACTTGGAATAAACTACTCAATAACAATTCAAAATGCACATGCATCTTTTGTTAACACCATCTGAGCCAAAAGTCAACCACTAGGCAGGAAGAGAACCAAAATTGAATTATTTCAGCTATTAAATAAACTCTTAAAAAGAAAATAGGTTCCAACAAAGTCATCCAAGTCATTTCTATTGACATGTTTTTAAATAATATATCTATTATAACACATTTTCAAATCAATTTCATGCCCAGATCACCAAATGATGCATAATTTTTCAAGACCGACTATACATAATATAGTGCAATGTCGAGTAATCAATTAAATGTCGTCTCTACGTTTCATACCACGTAATCAATATTTTTCCATATGCTAATGCAATTGAAAAAAAAAAAAAAAACCCAAACACGTTTCTTTTCATATGAAATAAGATTCAACCTCTTTAAACCTTCGGAGCTAGGTTCTGAACCACACACACCGAAAAACACAAACTTAAATAAGTACCGTGGATGATTTTGGTTTGATTTTGACCTAACCTTAGCAAAACAAAACTAAGGCATCCTATCTTTATATGTTAAAGCTTTTTTGTTAGACGCCATTAATGTTGAAGTCATAAGAAACCTAATTGTTTACTCTTTTCATTAAATATTAAGCATGTTGAAGCTAATCTGGTGGCTCTTCGCCAGGCTGTGGCCTCTAAAGTGGACCCAGTCCAGAGGAGAAAACAATGCAATTGACCAATAAACCAGATAATTAATTTGATTAATTTTAATACTAAAAACTGGTCTGCTTGACACGTAAAGCATCCTTTTTAAATAGATGAAATTCACACATGTCCAACCTCGGACCTTAACAAGATCTATTTTCATCTTTTTAAAAGTAATTTACTACAAAGAACTCCATGAAGATAAACTTGAGTTCTCGCATTATCTCTGCACAAAAAGGTTAAAGCTGTCAACAAATAAATAGGGTTATTCTCACTCCGAAGGGAATCTTTAAAATTGTGGATAAAGTAGACCTTAAAGGAAAATCCAGAATAGCTCAAAAAACAGGTGAGGGAATCTAATGATGACTAGAAAAATGTTTGACAACAAATCCAAGAAATTTTTAATTCCATGGATGCAAATCCTAAAACATGGCACTCTTAAAAATTAGTTGGGTTATAGCAATTTTACTTTATTAAAACTCATCATCCAAATTAGATCGATGCAAAACAACGAAAATTTGAACAAATAACTCTGTCAAATCTTACCATAATATTAGAAGTGATAAACCATGTCACATATGTTTATCTATTTAATTATTCGTATTGGATATGAAACACAAATTCAATACGATTATTAAACGTGTCATTCACGTGTTATAATCGTGTCATATTTAATTCATGTAATTCACTTAATGACTTAACCTAATTATGCATAATATATTATATTTTATATATTTATATCAATTAAAATTATTTTTAGAATATAAATAATTAATAGTTTAAAAATTATTAAAATCATCATAATTTACTATTATATAAATTAATTCGTTTTATAATATATATTTACAAGTAAGTAAAAATTCTTATCATTACATGAGTTTGCATATTAATTGATAAAATATATTTAATTATTCGTATTATTAAATGAGTTGATATATTGAATACTCTTAATATAAATCTGATCTACTTATTAATCATATATTATATTTATATTATATTCGTATACCGTATCCCAAATTATCACTCCTACGTGATAATAGAATGGTTAAGCTGTTTAAGAAGCAATACACAGAAGCTTTGTTCACACTTCACATGACACTTTCAGAAATTTCCGACAGTATATGCTCTCTATAAGGACAATATTTACTTTATGTGAACTTAACACTAACAGATAAACATAAGAAGCCTAGTGGGCACACTGCATGTGCAAGTAAACACTAATTTAATATTCCCATAAACTAAGGCCGGGTTTGGAGAAGGAGCATGAGGCGTGTTCTGCCGCTTTCGACCTGGCACCTAAGAAAAATCCAGATTTGTATTTCTTTCTAAAGACAAGAAGGATTCTCTTCAATGATTTCTGGTGCTTAGAATGGACATTTGGCACAAAGCGATGTGACAAGAGACGAAGAAGATGCTGTGGACCGCAACCTCTTCTGAGCTCTCTAAGTCATATCAGTGACCTCTCCTCGTTAACTGATAAATGTTAACCCAGTTAAAAGGGCACTCAATGGAGAAGATGAATGCAGTGGAGAGGTCGCCACATAGATGCCACGTAAGTGTAATACATCCACGTGGTGCATGTTGGGCCGTCCGCTGCAGTGCAGCGGATGTACCCAAGTTCTTCTCCACTCAATAACCTACCATTAGCCTGTCCCTACTTTTTAGAAAGGTTGGTTCCAATCTCAGACAGGAATAGCTTTTAGCCATTTAAGTCGCAATTCCATAAACTTAATGGACAAGCAATGCCTCTTGAAACCAGTGGTGAGCAAAGAATTAGTAACCATACTTAAACAAAAAGGATTTAAAACATGTGAACTGCGACACATGAGAGGAATTTGAACAGGCGAAAACCCAATCCCAAAATTCAGGGGGAAAAAGTCAAACCATAGAATAAGAATCAATTTAATTACCACAAGAAAACAATAAAAGACATACTAAAGAAAGTTTGAAATCTAAATCAAACTAACCAAAGAACATTAGGGTCTAAATATTAAAATTTTTCGCGTTCTAGTTTTAAATTGGAAACTTTTTCCAACATTTCAACAAAATTTTCTAGGTTATCCTAATCTACAAGCTTTAAATTGTGTCCTGCAGTGAGCTTCAGAATATGCTCTCAGAAGATCACATATCACCAAGGAGAATGTTGCACCATAGTCCAAAGTAGAGGGGAAGCCCTCTTCCTTGCATAAAACCTAAGCACCCAACTTAGCTTCGAGTTATTGTTGTAGGCCCAATGGTACCATAACAACCTAGATAGAACAAAATTCTAAAAAATTGAGACATGATAGGCTCAACACATCTATGTCATTTATCTTTCAGTGGAGCAGCTCTTTTGGAGTCTCATTACAAATTAATAGCCTTTTATTTTCTAACTTAAAAAAATAAAATCGTAATATATATAAGTTACGTTTAATGGCATTATTTCTTTTTACAAAAATTATGAGCTATTAAACTAAGATACTTTTGAGATTGAGAATAATTCAATCTCAATAGTATATAAACACAATCTTTGAGAAAATATTCATCTGTTCACAAATATCTCAAGCACCCAATTACATATTATGTATTTCATAACAAAAATAAAATAAATTTTATGAAATTTAGTTAAGAATAATGCTAGACCTAGAACTCATTTCTAATTAAGATTTTATATACCATGAGTTGGCAAGATATTATTGAATGAGTAATTATCAGATTATTTAATTTAACTTTTCCTATTTATTTCTATTTTTTACCCATCCAATAATAACTTACCAACTCAGGTTGTATAAAACATAATTGTAAACATAACATTACCCTTTAGTTAATAGATCCTCTATGAAAATCAACAGAAAAGAGAAGGATTGCACTGATTTGTAAAAGGGTGTGAGGTGCAACAAGGGTTTCTAAAATGGGATATATGGTTTTGGATTTGAGGTTATGTTTCCCACTGATTCATGAAAGATAGGAGATGGAGTCCAACCTAAGTTACTTTTTCTCAATTTGCGGCAATTACTTTGAAATTATAATTGTTGAAGCCATGAAAGAGTGGACATAACTGGTAGATGGTGAGACGGGCTATACTTAATTAGTTATTCTTAAGAGAACGAGGCAATGGCAGAATAAGCAACGGGAAGATGGTCATCATTAAACAGAGATAGTGTAGACTTAATTTATTTCCTGGACAATGGAATTGTTTAATTAATAGCCGCCCCACTTCCATAGTATTTCTAGCTGACAGACTAAAATGGGGGTCCAGAAATTCCAACATCATTGACCGTGGCAACATCTGGTCCAACTATTTGGGCACCCACACATGTAGTCCAACAGAAGTAGACTAAACTTTGGTCGAAACTTATAACCAACTTTTGCATATTCCAATCACAAAATAAAATATAATACCCATGAAATAAGAGAAGCTTAGGCAGGGAACACAAATAATGTTCACTACATCAATCATTTCCACAATTCAAATCTATCTAGAGACACATCTTCCTCCAATCCTATGCAACCAAGTCTTCTCACTAACTTAACCCAACATTCCATTCATTCATGCTGTATTCAACATAAATCTAGTAACATGTCTATAATCCATCATCCTAGGCAACTCATGCTAATTATGACCCCAGCCTAAGCCACCTCTAACCTCCACCAATTCATTTGCTTAGAGCTTTTGGATGCTTGTCTCAACTTAAAATCAAATAACCCTATAATCCATCACTCTAGGCAACGATGCTAGTTATGTCCTAGCTTAAGCCACCCTACTCTCCACAAATTCATTTGCTTAGAGCTTTTGGATGTTTGTTTCATAGTTTATTTATGCTTACTAATTTTTTAAAAGCACAATGTCGCTAGTCATACACTTAAAAGGAGCAACTAATACAATCTCCAAACCCCAACTTGTCTACAAAATGTTTTAGGACCATGTTAATTGCATTAAATCAAAGGCAATTCTCCATCTCATCCACTTAGAATTCTCAAAACTTATTTAGTAATATTATACTAATAAATAAAAAATAATACAATAACATTACTCAATGTGGGTTCAACATAAAAACCACTGTTATTTGACAACTACAAGAGCAGGGCATAGAAAGGGTCCATCAAAGGGTTTGAAAGGGAATGAAAGTACCTTTTGTACTTGCGGACTCAATTAACGTTTGCTGTGAGGAGGAAGCATATTAGAAAAGCTAATGAATTTCATCGCCTCCTAAGAGGCTGCTGTAAAACAATTAAAAAAAAAAAGTCAAATAATAAAATGTTACTTCAATAGAAGCAAATGCAATACTCTTTTTTACTGTTACATTTAATTGCACAATGTTAACCAATAAAATTCTTAGCAAATAAATTTAAAATAAAGAAAATAGTTTTATAAGCCATGACATACCCTTTTAGCATTATTAGGTACTTGCGGCCGTCTTAGTTGAGGCTGTCTGTCAGACACACTATCTAAATCCGCCATTAGTACTGGATTATCATGCTTATAGAACGCCTGTAGGGCTCTCACAACAAATGGACGAACTACATTCACTTCCATTGCAGACAGATGGGAAATCTGCAAAATCATATTTATGAGATGAGAAAGGTAACAAAATGGAAAATAATACAATTATGGTTTCAACACCCATGCATAAATAGTGCCCACATGCTGCAGAACATATAATGGGCCACAATAAAGAGATAATTTATGCAAGCATTTTGATATTTTCTCAATGGTATATCACAATCATTAGCCATTGTCCCTAAGAAACTTCTTAGTTGGCTTTATGCCACTAATTACAGTAAGCTAGCTCCACTAAAGTTCAAAACACCAAGAAGATACATCCAATACTCACTTTTTTGCTGCTATAAAATTCCTAAAAGGAGATAAGAAGACATTGTATTCTGCATCGAGAATAATAACTTAAGAGATGTCTCGATGTCCAAAGTTTAGTATGGAGGACCTACCTCTTTCTCTCCTACCACAAACATGGACACACTTGCAAACACTCAAATTCTGCCATGTGATGTGATTGTCTCCACATTTACTTGCTGTTGTATCTAGATCCTAAGTTTTGTTTCACATCCGTTGGTAAAGAAGGTTCATAGAGAAGGGATCTCCTAAAAAGGCAGTTCCCTTCAGTCTCCTCAATTGTTTACGTTTAAAGATTCAAACTTTTTCCTTGTTCTTTTCAGAAACATTCATCCTTTTATCATTCCCTAAAACGATGATCAAGATAAAAGAGATAGAGCCTACCTTCACTGCAGATGTAGCACTAAATTTGTCCAAATTAGTCTCAACTTTATGGAGTCGTACATCCCTAATATCCTCAACAAGAGACCTCACCTATGAAAATTTTCATGTCAATGCTATTAAACAATAAAAGTATGCAATTAACCAACTTCTACATAACCTTAAAACTCACCATATATATGTCAGGAATGTCATCACGTGCGCTACCATGCCAAAAAAACAGGTTTTGTCAATATCATTATATTTAAAAATAATAATAGTAAAATAAAAGTAAATCCAACAAAAATTAAAGAGAGTAAAAAAAACCCACTAATCCTTACTGGTCAAAAAGAAGTCTAGAGATCTCAATATAATGGAATGGTACAGCCTGGAATGTCCCTTGATCATCTCGTTCTCCTTCCAAAACCTGCGTTAAATTTTCTATCCACATAGCAAAAGATATGGTAAGGAATTAGAAAATTCTATTCTACAATCCATTCTTACTTTCTTATTTTTGGTCTGACCTGAATAATCAAAGACAATAGATTACTGCTGTAGACCAGGAAAAATAAAATACATAAAGGCATCTAAATGTTTATCAACCAAATTTTTGCGAAAAGGTAATTCCTGGTTAACACTTTGTGAGGAACCAGTAAATAAGGTTCGCATTCTAGCTTTCGCTAATCTCAAGCAACAAACAATAAATTCATGACAAAGAACATAACCATTCAAATGAATGGTTGCACCTGATTGTAAAAGTAACATTAAAACATTACTACCGATGTCTAAAATAGTGGAAAATAACAAAAGGATTACTCAAATAGTAAATTAACATACATGTATAAGTACACTAGATCTATACATACGTACACAAATATGTGCTCACCAATTGACATCCACTGAGGAGGCCGAATTGTGCATTTCCCTCTCTTCTTCAAAGCTACAGCTAGCCATAGCGGCACTTTAATGGGTATTTGCGGGAAGAATGGACCAAAATCGCCCTGCCATTTCAACAAATCAGACCTATAATCAATTTATTACAACATAAACTAATTAAAAACAACAGATTAGCTTGAATTTCATTGAGAAGGGTAAATTCGGAAAAAAATACACATATGAAATTGAGAGGCTCCATTCTCATATTCGGCACAATCTCAACCAATTCATCTTCCGCCATAAACTCAATCTGAACCAAATAAATCCAAAATTAAAGCAGAGAACCAAAATTTAAAAATAAAAACAAATTCGAAAGACAAATCAAAACCTCTTCTGGAAAAAACAGAGAAAGACGAGAATCTGATTGACCCGCCATCTCTGTAAACAGAATTGGATCGGCTCTGAAAGCTTCAGTTTAAAAATGAAATATGGAGTAAATTGGTTGTTACAGGATTTTGACTTGTGCGAATTTGATTGAAACCCTACTTCGAGCATATGGTGGCGGGAAATGATGTGAGTGAAAAGCCCTTAAAGAAAAGTTTTCCGGTCTTCCGTTTTCACCCTTGAGGCGGTAAATGTCGTTTTAAAATTAGCAGGGATTTTTATTTGGGCAAATATCATAGACTACCTCCAGCTTTAATTCTATGCCTATTCACTATTTTTTTTAATTATCGTCTACCTTTCACTTTTTGTTCCGTCATCTTATAGCACTCTTATGTTAAAATTTTGGTTAAATTGATGTAATTATGTTGAATATTAAGGGGTATAATAGTTATTTTGATATAATTTTTAACAATAAATAAAATCACTTCCATAACACTCTTCTTTCACCTGTCGTCCAAATCACCTCTCTGTCTCCTTCTCTCATCTCATCCCAACTCCTCTGTCCCCTCCTCCACCACAATTGCGCCTCCTCCACCACAATCACGCCGCCTCTGCCTCCTCCTATGCCACCACATCCTTCTTCACCCTCACTCTCTTGTATAGATTTCAGATTTTAAAAACTAACCAACAATACACCAACCAACAACAATATAACCAAAATTCAAACCATAATCGAGATGGATTCATAGTGGTGATTGGGATTGGTTTGGAGGGTTCATAGGAGACAATCAAGATGGGTTTGAAAATTTTAATTAGTTTAAATTAATCTTCTCTCCTTGTACCTAAAATCACTATAGATGATTGATTGGTTAAATTATTTTCTAGTGATAATTTTCTGGGTTTGCAATGTTTTGATTTTAAATTTTGTTTCCAATACTTATATTATTGAATTGATGTTAATTTGTTGGTTTAGATTCGATGAACTAGAGTTTGTGGGGCTTTTCTTGTTCTTTTTATGTTTGATATATTAGGGTGGGTTTGTTGTGTAGATATGGTGCTGGAGTGTTGGTGAACTGAGGTTTTGGTCTTTATTTATTTTTTTCATTTTTATGTTTGATTGGTTATGTTGTGTAAGGGATGGTGTTGCTATGTAAGGGATGGTGGCAAGCTTGTTAATTGTGTTGCCAAGCTTGTTAACAGACTTTGCAAATAATCAATTTTGCAAAGTTGCCTCCATGTGTCATCACAAATACATAAGACTTTAAACAAACCAGGAAGTCAAGAGTAGTCAAGCTTGTTGTAAAACAATGGCTAATGTTTTTTGTTTTTCTATTGTATAAATCTATTTTTTTGAACTATTTGTATTTATTATGCTAATTAATTAGAAATATTTCTAATAAATGTTTTGTTCTTAAAGCACCAGGTTTTATTTCGATAAATTTTGAGGGATTTTGTTTTATTTGCTTTGTTAGTTTTTTGTTTTTTGATAAATTTTGGGACAAAAGAAACAGTTTTCAAGTCAATAAAATTTTTTTTATCTTTACAAGTGTGGGAAGAGTTAAATGACCATTATGTTTTGCATGAGACCATTGGGAAATGAGTTGGTTATGTTTAAATTGATTTTATCAAGGGTAAAATAGTCAATTTACATTATCATGTTATTTAATTTTGCACTTGTTTTTCATATTACTGTTGGTGTGGGTAGTTAGGTAATTACATTACAAATGGATAGAAAAGTACACCTTGTTAATAGAAATTTTAACAGAAGGATGCTATATGATGACATACCAAAAAGTGAGGGGTAGACGATAATAAAAAATGATAAACAGTGAATACGTGCGAAATTAAAGCAAAAGGTTGGGGTGGCCCGTGATAGTTGCCCTATAATTAATGGGATAATATTTGCTACTACGCGCCCTTTTCATATTTGTATAATTACCCTCTAACATTGGTGTACTCTTATCACCTGGTTTCAGACCAATCATTTCTGTCAATTTTTTTCCTACAATAATGCTAACTAAATACAATTTAAACTCTACTTCTATAATAATGCTAACTAAATACAATTTAAACTCTACAAGCTACCTGATTGTTTAAATGAATTTATTAGAGATGCAACTTCCTTAGTTTTTTTTTCTTCTTCCAGTAAATTTTTGTCATAGAGGCCATCACATCGGGTTGTAGACTATAAGTTATATTTGAGTTATAAGTCTAACATCACTGTTTTTACTAAAAGAGAGGGCCCAAATTAGAAATTTAACCTGAACAAGTTAAAGTGATGTTACACTTACAAATAAAGTTTATCTACAAAGTTGATGCTGACATCGCTATTTTAATACCACTTGATTCATTATCATTTATTTTATTGACAACTTATATCAATTTAATTTTTTTTTTTTACTTAATAATTTATAAACAAAGTGAATGTCAAATCAGTTTTGTATACGAATTTTACATATAGACTGTGTAAGTGCAGCGTCATTGAACAAGATATAAACAATTGCGGATCAAAATTTATGAACAAATTAAACAAAATAAAAATGTAAATGAAGAACATGAACACAGCCACAGCCACCGAGCAATTCACCGAATCCATTGCTGGCCACAAACCATCCAAAACAAACAGATTTTTAAAGACACCAACTCTAAAACCAATTATAATTCTAAAGATATTAAATCAAAATTTTGAAACTTGAACAACAAATAAAGAAGCTAGCAGCCATGAACCGAGAAACTCGTAATTTAAAACCATCCCCGTGGCCAACGGATCCACAACCATCTACCAACTAACCAATCTATCATTGCCATTAAAGCCCAAAAAACTTTATCTACCGCTACCACTAGTACCAACAATCATCACAGCCGCAAACACCACCCACATCTTCCCTCCTTTTATTTTGCCACCACCACACCGAACTCTACCTCACTTCTACAAACAACCATCGATCACCACTAGCCACACCTTCAAAACAAGAAGCCAACAACCTATCCTTACACAAGAAGAAGAAAAATATGAGATTAGCACCATTAGTCGAACTAAAATGTGTGATGCATGTCCATGGTAAGAAAAGATGCTAATTACAGAGAAGGATAATCACAAACTACCCCGAGCAACTTTTTAGGATTCTGATTAGGGTTTTTATTTATTTATTTTGGTCGGGAATTTGAGTGACGATTTAGTTGTTTTATGGGCTTGGAGGTGACGCCGTTAATTTCCACTTTTTTAAATAAGGTAAAGTAGGAAATCAAACTATGTAATTTTAAGTAAAATGAATTTTACTAAATCCATCACTCTAACGGAACACACAAATTCGGATTCCTTTAGGAACCCTAATCTCTTACCCTATTAGGGTTACTTTTACTGAACGAAAACTGAGATTTTTCTTGGGGGTTTTTTTTTCGTAAACAAATCTAAGAGAAAGCCCCAGTCGAATTCGCATTCACCTCTCTTCTCTCTGTCTCGCCCTTGGCTGGCTGCGAGAAATCAACGTTCAACTCCTCTCGGCAATAATCGCATCGCATCCTCCTTCCTCACGTAATCAATACATACTCCCTATACTTGTCTTCTCTTTTGTAGAACACAGTTCAAATTGATAAAAATAGTATTTTTTTAAGTGGTTTTTCATTCATGTCATCAAATACTGATAAAAATACTATTTTGGCTAATTTTGGACTGGTTTTAGCCTTGTACATGGTTGTTGTTTGTTTTCCAGTGTGCTTTGAAAGATTTGTACTCTTTTTTCGACAAGGAGTTGTGCAAGATAATGTAGTTTTATAATTAAGGAACGAGCTTGTTATGGAAGAAGATTATGCGATATGGGGTTTGGAGTTTTTCCTCTCGTTTTGCCGTGTGTGGGGGTTTTGTTTAAACCAGTGAAACTACTAAGCGAACTTGTATTTGAGTGGTTGTATATTTTTTTAATATCTCTTTACGTGATTCGAAGCTTTTAGCACTTCAGAATGCATGTTTTGATTGCACAGTTGAATTAAATTTTGCGTTCAATATAGTCAATGCAGTAAGCCTTTTTCTTTAACTTCATTTTAGCTTTGATTAAAGGTTAAATCCAAAAATACACACTAAAACTCAACATTCCAATGTAAAAAATTATGCAGTCATACGATTAAAAAGTAAATAAATAAACAGTAAAAACCGATCAAAATCTAGAATTCACATTCAACATCGTTTTTCTTCCTAAATCTTTAATGCCAATATCAAACTGCATTCATATCAACATACGATGCATTATACTACAATTAATAGAGACTATTGACTAATGATTTGATGTGTTTGTGTGAGAAATTGCAGTCGGGTTTTCAAACAAGGAGGGAAGAGGGTCGTTGGAAGTTTTTCTGCTGGGGCCTACGAGAAGCCCGCTGAAATGGGGTAGTCTTGTAAATTTCCCAACTTCTTTCCCCTTCCCCTTGGGATTACTTTAACCGAACGGAGACTAAGATTATCATAAGGGGGTGAGCAAATCTAGGCTGAAGCCCTAATCGCATACGCTTGTTATGCGTATTTTGGCTAATTTTGGACTGGTTTTAGGCATCTGCTTATTGGGATAGATGCTGCATGGTTGTTGTTTGTTTTTCCAGTGTGCTTTGAAAGACTTGTACTCTGTATTCGACAATGAGTTCTGCAAGATAATGTAGTTTTATAAATTAGGGAATGAGCTTGTTATGGTAGAAGATTATAAGATATGGGTTTGGAGTTCTCCCTCTCCTTTCGCTGTATGCTGGGGTTTTTATTTAAACCAGCTAAGATTATTTAAGTCCTAGACTGCTAAGTGAACTTGTATTTGAGTGATTGTACATATATTTTTAAATATCTCTTTTCGTGATTGGAAGCTTTTAGCGCTTCAGAATGCATGATTTGATTGTCAATGCAATAAGCCTTTTTCTCTAACTTCATTTTAGCTTTGATTAAAGGTTTCTGTCTGTTTAACTGTGTCTGTTTGTCCCCAGTGAATCAGTTATTCAAGGCATTTAGCACTTAAAGAAAAAATCAGCTGGTCATATGATATATCTTTTTCTATAAAAGTACAAGTACATTTAATCTTCACTTTGTATATTTAAATTTTATCCCATCTGTCTAATGGGATATATTGTGCAGGGTTTTTGATCTTGGTGCATTTGTGTGAAAAGTTGTCTTAGGTAGATATTTAAGCTTTACATAATTACATTTCTAATTGATCTTGATAAAATTTGGCCGCTGAGTACTTTTGTTTATGCCATTTTTTTTTTCTGGTTAGCTGTTTTCCTTTATGTCATTTTAGCTTTCTTTGATTTATTTTCTTTTAATCTACAGGAGTAAATTCTTAGTGAGCATGCGCAGAGTGGTAGAGGGGCCTGTCATTGGAATCGATCTGGGGACCACGTACTCCCGTGTCGCCATATGGGAGAATGATAGAGTGGAGATCATATGCAATGATCAAGGGAACAGGATGACACCATCTTGTGTAGCCCTCAACGATACGGGACGTTTTATTGGCGATGCTGCCATGGACCAGGTCACAATGAATCCATTGAACACTGTCTATGGTGAGTTCTATCCACTTTTAGTGTGTAGCGTTGAAAGAATAATTAATTGGGCGTAGTTTTATTGAGAGAAAGACAAACCTTTGTCTTATCTCTGCATAAATTTTTATTTTCTTTATTTTCTGCAAGGACACTTGAAAACGTGTTTCGTTTTATGTTTTCTGGGAGCAGATATAACACGAACCTTTTTTTGGTTTCAGTTCTTAGTTTTACTTTGTTTATAAAGTTGTCCATCTCTGTTTATAAGTTCATGAACTATGAAGATGTGTGTGTTCACGGAGTATCCCTGTATCATTATTGCAGACGCAAAGAGGTTAATTGGTAGGAGATTCACTGATGCCTCAGTCCAGAGTGATATCAAGTTCTGGCCATTCAAGGTCATTGCTGGCGCTGGTGACAAGCCAATGGTTGTGGTTAACTACAAGGGTGCAGAGAAGAAGCTGCCTGCTGAGGAAATTTCTTCTGTGGTGCTCACCAAGATGCGTCAGGTTGCTGAGGATTACTATGGTTCAACCGTGAAGAATGCAGTTGTCACTGTTCCAGCTTACTTCAATGACTGTCAGCGTCAGGCCACCCTAGATGCTGGTGCAATTGCTGGCCTTAATGTCATAAAAATCATCAATGAGACCACTGCTGCAGCTATTGCTTATTCTTTTGACAAGGCTTCCTGTGTTGATGGAAGAAATGTGTTGATTTTTGATCTGGGTGGTGGTACTTTTGGTGTATCTTTGGTTACCTTTTCACGGATGAGAATCTTTAAGGTGATGGCCACTGCTGGAGACACTCATCTTGGTGGTCAGGATTTTGTTAACAGAATGTTGAGTCACTTTGTTCGGGAGTTAAAGAGGAAGAAAAGGAAAGATATCAGTGGTAATCCCAGAGCTATTCAGAGATTGAGAAGTGCTTGTGAAAAGGCAATGAGGACTCTTTCTTTTGCAGATCAGACTGCAATTCAGATTGATTCATTGTATGAGGGTACTGATTTCTATTCCAACATTAGTCGTGCAAGATTTGAGGAGCTTAATAAGGATCTTTTCGTGAAGTGTATTGATATGGTTGAGAAATGCTTGAGTGGTGCAATGATTGACAAGAGTAGTGTCCATGATGTCGTCCTTGTTGGTGGTTCTGCTAGGATTCCCAAAGTGCAGCAGCTATTGCAAGACTTCTTCAATGGGAAGAAGCTTTGCAAGACCATTGAGCCAGATAAGGTTGTCGCCTCTGGTGCTGCTATATATGCTAATATGTTTAGGGTTAACAGGAAGATGCCAACTGTGCGTTTTAAGGAAGTTGCTCCTTTTTCCCTAGGTTTGCGAGATAATGATGGTTTAATGAAAATTGTGATATCTAGGAACACCAGGATTCCCGCCCTGGAGCCGATAGTCGTCAGCACTACGAATGACAACCAAACAACTATTCCGATCAAGATTTTTGAGGGTGAAAGAAGACGGGCTGTTGATAACAACTTTTTGGGTCATTTTCATCTCTCTGGCATTCCTCCAGCTCCCAAGGGTGTTCCGAAGATCTGTGTATGGTTTTGTATTGATACTAACGGTATCTTCGCTGTCGAAGCTGATGTTATGATAACTGGCCAGGGCAACATTTCCCCGATCAACGATGTGTTAACAGTCACCAATGAGAAGCGGGGTTTGTCAAAGGATGAAATTGAGAGGATGATTAAGGATGCTGAGAAGTATGAGGCTGAAGATGAGGAACGCAAGAAGAATGTTATAGCGAAGACTGCCTTGGAAAATTTTATCTACAGTATCAGGAACTTTGTCAGGAGTCAGAAGATGGGGTCCAAATTCACCCCATCTGATAAGAAGAAGTTGGGTGATGTGTTGGAACAGGTCATGGAGTGGCTCACTGGCCATGAGGTCGTTGAGAGGGAGATTTACAAGAACAAGATGGAGGAACTTGAGAAGTTGTGGCATCCAATTATTGAAAATATGAATGAAGGCAGCAGAGTTGACATGGGACGCGTCATTGATGAGGATTCTCGGTTAGTTGAAAATTTGAAAGAAGGCACCGCAGTTGGCGTGCGCGGAGGCATCAGTGATGAGGCTTCTCGGTTTGGCTTGAGTGGTATTGGTATTAAAATTGAGGAAGCCGAATAAGGAGGAGTGGCTTTATTTTTGGTGCTAGGTTTATTTATGCCTACTTCTGTCTTTCGTATATAATTTGAACCTAATGATAGGTCATGGTTGCTTGTTCTCGCTGTTCTGTTTTAAACGGGTAAATCACACATACTACCCTTAGATTTTGGCTTAAACATACAATAGATAAGCTGAATATTAAAGGTTATTATGGTCATTTAACAATACAATAGATAAAGTAAACTAAAATTGCAAATTCTATGACTCGAACAAAGGCCTAGTAGATGAAAACCTTAAACTTCACTCTGCTAGCATGCTGTAGGACGTAATTGAGTGGGAAGGCAAGAAACGATACTTAATCTAAATCTAAGTCATAACATCCCAAAAAAATAAAACACTGTTTTCTCTCTCTCCTCCCTCCCTCCCTCTTGCAACCTCAGACTTCACGTTGCAGTTCTAGAAAACTGAAATTTTCCCCCAAAGAGAAGGCTCTTATTAATCAAGCAAAACAAACATTATAATATCATCAATTACTTTTATTTTTCAGTTATCAAAGACATTTAAAAACCTAAATCTATTTTCTTTTCTTGCTTTCTTTTTCCACCATCATTGAACAAATGCCAAGAAAAACGCCCATCCATCCACGCACACAGTCACCAATTTGTAATCTTCTTCATCCTCACTCATCGGATAATTCTCGTCCTCATGTTGGTGGTTGAATCCAAAAAAAGAAAAAAAAAAGCAGTTTTGGTTGCTGGAGGTTGTATTCTTGGAGAGAGATCGTGGGAGGAGGAAGGAGGTGTTGTTGGTGGGGGGAAGGGGAGTTTAATCTTCATTCGTCGGCAACGTCTTCACTGTCCCTGGAAACTTCTCCTCCCATGACACCGCCAATCAACGCCACCATTTTGTTGCCTCCTTTGCAAACCACCAACAGTCCTGTTTCTAGCTTGGGATTTGTTCAGGTTTGAGATAATTTTTGGAGTTTTTCTTTTGGTGAGAAAGGAAAGAAAATGGCTTCGTACCATCATTCTATATTAATTTTTTATTTATATAAGTTAAAATTATGCTTTGATTTAGAGAACTATAAAACATTAAATATAAATTGATGCCCTGTTTGGTGAGATCGTTGATTGTAAATCGGGGAAGGAGGTGTGTTGGTGGTTTATTTTTTCTAAGTCTAATTCCTTAAAATCAGTAGTAAAATAAATAAAACTTTGTGCATATAAAGTTCAACTAGGTAGTTGGTCTATTGGTATGTATAAAGTTGTTTTCTTGAATGGCATAGTTTCAAATCAGACCAGTGCAAATTTAAAAAAAAAATTCGAAGGATATTTTAGTAATTGTATTGATTTTAGATGAAAAAGTTTCATCATCTAACGAAAAATCTAACAAAAGTGTCGTCTATGATATGATGTATTTTTAAAAAGTTTTCAAAAAGTGAGATGTATACAGTAACAAAAAATGACAACTAGTGAATATGCATGTTGTCCTTTTTTATTTTCTTAAAATGTTAAAACACTCGGGAATCATTGGTTCAAACGGATGTAACACAATTATCAAACTTACGAGGATAACCGCATAATAATCATAATAATTAAAATATCCACGTAATAATTTCAATTTCAATGATCAATAATATTTATTAACGTCAGATCATTGATACAACAGCCAGATTGTATATTAGAAAGTTACTACTTTTTATTTATCTATGATCTGAAAATGATATTTAAACAATTAAAAAATCCAATTTTTTGATTATATTTTAATCTTTTTTAATATTTGAAAATTTGTTTGATATCATGACAATAATACCACACTTGCAAAGTATAAATTTGTATACAAAATTGATATAATATCAAGTGAACAAAAAAATTAATATAAATTGTCAATATGATAAATGATGATGAGTCATGTGACATTGAATAAGTAATGTAATATGAACTTTATATATAAATTTTCTATAAAAACTTTGTTAGTATAGTATTACTCATATAATAAATAAAAGTTATTTTCAAACTTGAAAAGCTTTGAGAACCTTGCTTTCATATTTTGTTTTCCTACGAAACCAACCATTTTACTTTTTATGTGAATGTAAAATATCCTTAGTCCCGGTGATATTTATCAAAAAAAAATAATTTACAAATATTACGTTGGCTTGAGTTTTTAGTTGGACTAATTTGGTTTGCTACAGTTTTTGATATTCCATTTTCAATTTTTATAGCATTCACATGAATCAAATTCATGTAAAAGTTGCATTTCATACTAATTTTGTAGTTTTCACAGATATCTTTGAATTAATGGCAGTTGTGGTTGAACTTTTTCATACTTATTTTGTAGTTTTCACAAATATCTTTGAATTAATGGCAATTGTGGTTGAACTTTTCGCATTCACTTATTTAGGAGTTTTCTTGGAGGAGGGCTTTTTTTTTTAATAATTTTTGCATGCAAATATCCAGTCGAATTGACATTGGATTTCCTCTAATTCATATTAATCATCTCCTCGATTTTGATCATCTACTGCTCAAATTTTTATTTGTTTGTCGTTATTTCATTTAATAAAATTCATTTATTCTTGGCTTGAATTTTCATACTAAATACCCTACTTTTTAATGAAAATTGAAAGGGGCTGTTGGGAGTTTTGTTTTGTGTGTTGTTGGGATTTTTTTTCTCTCCGGGGAGGGGGGGGTGGGTGCGGAGGGTTGGAGGTGGTGTCGCGTGTGAAAAAAAAAAAAAGCAATAATGATGTGAACCCGTGGTGGCACGCATGACCCATGATGCAGGAATATGGCTACACGTCTCACGAGTGATACTCTATGATGACGTGGATTTAGCCAATTATCAGATCCATCCATTACTTAATATAATCTGTTAAATTAAGCACCACCCACAGATCCACTTTTCTGTGACCTATGAACTGTGCCACAACCCTGAAAACGGTTTGTCCCAACCCATAGTTACAGAACACTTCACTAATTTGACAAAATTACCCTACACCCCTTGACTCAACTCTATACCCTTATCCGAGACGCGAGGCTATAAAAGTAATTTTGAAAAAGCTACCATAACAACCTTCAAACTACCTATAAATACCTCTCTCAATCGTCCATTTGAAACAAAAAAAAAAAGGGCCAAAACCAAACTCTCTCACTGCCTCTGATTTCATTATCATCGTCAGAAATGGTCAGGAAGTTCTTCGTAGGCGGCAACTGGAAATGCGTAAGCCTACATTTCGCGTTTATTATGTGATCGTCACCGCATCACAGACGTTGATTAGCTGCATTGAACTTGATTGATCAAATCATGAGATCCTGGTTTAAATGTTTGGCACTATTATTTCTAAGGTTTTTTTTTTGTTTTAAATTATGTTTGTCCGTGAATAAATTATGAATGTATTTGTTTCGAATTTAAGCGTAGAATGGAACAACTGAAGAAGTGAAGAAGTTAGTGAATATACTCAATGAAGGCCAAGTGCCATCTAAAGATGTCGTTGGTACATCCATGTCGTTTACTGCAATTTATTATTATTATTGTTAGTATTATTATTATTATTAAAACTTCGTTTACCTTTATTTGGTTAAGTTTTAATTTGAGCTTGGAGAATTCAAGGTGAAAAAAGTTATTGAATAAAAATAGATGCAATCTCAATTAGAAGTGTTGACGTGTTGAACGTTTGACGGCGTTACAGAGGTTGTGGTTAGCCCACCGTTCATGTTTCTTCCTACGGTGAAGGGTTCGTTGAAGCCTGATTTCCATGTTGCCGCCCAAAATTGTTGGGTCAAGAAGGGAGGTGCTTACACTGGCGAAGTTAGGTGTGTAATGCACAACTTTGCCGTTAATTTATAATGCTTTACGCTGCTTGCTATCATGTTTATTTGTTGGACTTGTGCTTGATTAATTAGAAATAGAGTTTATATAAGCAAAATTTAGTTCTACAGCTATAGCACAAATCTTGAGCTGCTTCTCATGGGTTCAATTTGATTCCATTTTTTGACGCAACCCTTATGGCAACTAGATCTTGTGTTCATAAATTTTAATCGAAGTATACTTTGTGAGGGTGGGTCCATTGGTTATTGACATCTATTGGCATCTAGAACAATTTTCAGCAAAAAATCTAAAGTTGATGCTTGTATATATGCAGCGCGGAGATGCTTGTTGATTTGGGTATTCCTTGGGTTATTCTTGGTCATTCCGAAAGAAGACAACTCATAAATGAATCTAATCAGGCAAGCAGTTCTTTTATGGCATGTTTTTAAAGACTTTTCCTGTGGTTTTGATATGTCTACAACTACTGCTTCACATTTTTTCATCCTTTACTTGTTAACATGACCACAAAAACACGGTAACTTCTTTACGTTCATCCAGTTTGTAGCGGATAAGGTTGCATATGCGCTTTCTCAAGGTTTAAATGTGATTGCTTGTGTCGGTGAGAATCTTAGCCAGCGAAATTCAGGACTTACGATGGATACTGTTATTGCACAAACTAAAGCAATTCAAGGTGAATAATTCAATGTCATGCGGAGGACTTATGGTGCAGTTTTAAAGTGCTTTCTATTGGTGCTGTTAATTTCTGGATTTTAATTGGAAACCATGGCCTTGGTGTTTAGTAATTGCTGATTAATCTGAAACTCTAATATTAAATTTGTTGTGGAAATATGTGTTTTAATTGGTATTTTGCAATTTAGCACGATTTAACTATTAAACTATTCTAATTTCATGGCAGAAGGAATTTCTTTTATGTGATGAATACAATGTTTTTATTGGATATGTTCTCATTATACTTGTAATGGAAAGTCATGACTTTAATGGCTCATTAGTTTGGGCATCAGCAGTTCAATATGCCAAGTAAGTTCCACTTCATCCCCCTTATTATCTGTAGCGAAATTCAAGAATTGTGTTTGATATATTTAATTAAGCTTTGATTTTAGTAAATGTGAAGAATGCTAAATGCTGCTGTTACGCTTTTACTTAGGCACTAACCGTGAAATTCTGAAATTTCATTTATTTTTTGTTGATCATTGTTATTTATTATCTCTTCCCTTGATCATTGTCTCTACTTCTGATGGCAGCACAAGTCTCAAATTGGTCAAATATTGTTTTGGCCTATGAGCCTGTGTGGGCTATCGGAACTGGGGTAGTTGCAACGCCAAGTCAAGCTCAGGAGGTGAGTCAGACTTTCACCTTATTTGTTGGCGTTATAATCTTTTATGTAAATTGAATACGTTCTCTCTTGCTTTGCTGTACTGTGGATGTAGCGCTTTCTCTGTTGCTTTTTCAGTTCGAGTGTAATATGTTCATTCTGAATAATAGGTACACTCTGAATTGAGGAAATGGCTCCATGCAAATGTCAGTCCTGATTTTGCTGCAACAACCCGAATAATCTATGGAGGTACGTATCACTTTTTCTTTGTCCCTACGCTACTTTTCTTATACTGCCTGCCTTAGGTAAATATCTAAAATTAATGGATAACATAAATTATATATTTGGCTTATCAGTTCATTAAAAAAAAAAAAAATCAACTTTTCGTACACCGAAATGTAAAGCACAATATAAGAGAAATACTTGTAATGCTTTTACGTCAAATTCCAGTCAGTGAAATACAATGTTTATAATTAAGTTTGTTTATGATCAAATTAAAGCTTGAGGTGTATAGAATCTACAATTCTCCAGATTCAAAAGAGATCGTTTGTTTGTGCTTTATTATAAAGGAACCTTCCCAGGAACTTTTAAGTTTTGATGTGTCCATTGCCAAAGTGCTCAAAGTAATGGCTGTGGCCAAACTCTCCTTGAAAATATCTGCTTGTCCAAAATCTTAAGAAGTTCATTTTTTGTGGTGTTAGTAAAAGGTTTCTTGTTTCCATTCTTGATGAATCTTGAGTTTTAAATAATAGCTATAAAATGCAAACTAATTTAACTAAATATTATAACACCTTCTCCACACAGCCATATCAGTATGAAAGGTTTGTAAACTGCTTGGGTTCATACCTGTTACAGGATCTGTAAATGGTGCAAACTGCAAGGAATTGGCAGCTCAGCCTGATGTTGATGGATTTTTGGTTGGTGGAGCTTCTCTGAAGGTAATGATGATGTTCCTTTTTCTTTCCCCTGCTTATATAGTTGAGTTTCTCGTACTTATATGTGGTGCTCCATTCCAGCCGGAGTTCATTGACATTATCAAGTCTGCTGAGGTGAAGAAAAGTGCCTGAGGTTGCTTCCTGAGTCTATGAAATCTTTTGTTTTGGGAGATTCAGCATCTCTGTTGCGTACAATTTTAGTCACTTTTTTGAGTGAATAAGTTATTCTTTTGTATTTTGATAACAATTTCTAATTGGATTTTATGTTTGAATAAATCTTACTATTTCCTTCATCATGTCTGGTTTTTGCTTTGGTTATTGTACTAGTATGTGCTCTCTCTTTCTTTTTGTTTATTTTAGTTTTTGGAAAGCGAATCATCATACTTGCCCCTTTTGAGCATTATGAGAGACTTAATTTGACAATTATAGACTTTAAGAGACCAAATATTCCCTCAATTTGTTCACAGATATTTGATAAACTGCGCACTTTATACTCGGCATTTCGGCTGTAATTGCTGGGCGAGTTTTGAGTACTTTGTGGGTAAATTCTTAAAAATGGGATCCGACTTTATAACTTAAAAAAGGGTTTGTCACTTTTTTTTTGGGTGTGGAGTCCGGATATCCATTCAACAAAACCAAATGAGATAATCTTTAAAAGATCCACATTTAAAGTGTTTTTTAAGCCTATGCTTTTGGGCTCATGCAATTTAAATATTTTTTATGATGGATAAAGAAATTATTTTCTCGAATGGCTCAACAAATTGTAACTTTTGATGTAACATTGGTGTTATTGATAATCGCATCTATAACATTTAAAATTAATTTTATACATAAAATGATTTATAAATTATGTATGTCATAATGATATATATTTTATGTTGTAAATGTTACCTTTCACAATTCATTCTCACAGCTAAAAAGATTTCATCCGCTTAATTGATTGAGATTGTTGTGTTATGAAAAATTTTTGTTGAAAAGTACCATAATTTTTTTTTAATTGTGTTACAAAAAAAGTTGTAAGATGTTTGGTATAGTTGATTTTTAAAATTGTAATAAACTTGCTTTTCAAAATCTATTTTTAGTAAAAATACTAAAACACACATAATTTTATAAAAAAATTATAATTATTAATATTTAAGCTAATTTAAAATTATGATATTAAAAATAATTAAAATAAAGTAATTAAATAAAAATATTTATTATTATAAATAATTAAAATAAAAAAATTCAACAATCACTAACTGCATCCGTTGCTCTACACAGATTCGTGACGGTTAAATCATATATAACACATAATATAATACTAAAAATGTTGGTTCTAGACGTGCAAGTGCATTGCACATGAGTATTTTGTCATCATGTGATAAAAACATTAAATATGGATATTTTCCTAATCTCATTTATTTTATATAGATATTTTGTATTAGGAGAATTTTAATTAAAATATGATAAGTTTTGATATGGTATCATAGTTAAATAAGAATAAGTGTTATGGTATCCTAGTTAAATAGGAATAAGTTTGGATTTGGAATCCTAGTTGAATAGGAAGTTTTATTAATTATCTCTTATTACATTAGGATATTATTTAAGTATTCTAGTTTACTTAGGAGAAGTATATTATCACTTCCTATAATGTTTGATTGTTATCCAAACTTTCCTTATGAGTTTTATTGAGATTCTACAGGATTTTGACAAGTATTACAATTGATATCAAAAACTATATAAAGCTATCTTCATAGCTTTTGGAGGAGGGGATTCAAGAGATTCAAGGCATTCAACGCAAATTGAGAGAGAGCAATCAAGAGCAAGTTTGAGTGCGTTTTTATTTGTTCTTTATGTCTTGTGTAAAGCTTTAGGCTTTGGTTAATTGTTATAGGTCGTGTGAGCTTAAGGGAGTTGAGTAATCACATGTGTCTATACTAGTCACGAGTCTGTAGCAGTTACGAGTGTTATGTTATTCTTAACAGCGTGTTGTTAAGATAATCGTGACAAAAAAAGAGCAGTATCAGAAGAGTGTGTGAAGGACTATGGTTGTGATCGGGGTTGATCAAGTTTACATCGATTAGGTTAGTAAGTGAGAAGGTGTCTACCACTGTAAAGAGTCCTAAGTCGAGCGTAAACACATACAACATAGTGGATTGCAACTCTTGTTGCCCGTGGATGTAGGTTGGTTATAACCGAACCACGTAAAAATCCTGTTACGATTTATATTACATTTTTCTGATATATTATTCGTAACTTTCATACGCTGCAAAACTCAACAATTGGTATCATAGTAGGTACACTGATATCCTAGTGTAGATCAGACTTTTTTGGCAAGTATGGAAGGATTTCGGATAAGAGGATCGGTCACTCAACCACCGTTACTTGAAGATGCAAACTATGCTTATTGGAAAGTTAAGATAAGAGCTTTCATCAAATCAATTGATGAAAGAGTATGGACGAGCATTGTTCATGGCTGGACACCCCCAACAAAAGCTAATGACACTGGGCAGCAGATTGAGAAACCACAGAATGAGTGGAGTGAACCTAAATATCGATTAGCTGGATGGAATTCTAAAGGCATCAATGTAAATTTTTAATGTTGCCAACCTTCAACAATTCGGATTAATTTCAAAGTACACAATTGTAAAAGAAACTTGGAATATCCTTGAGGTAAAGAATGAAGGTACTCAAAGGGTTAAAGAATCTAAGTTGCTTACTTTGACTTCTTTATTTGAAAACTTAGTTATGCATGAAGAATAAACCATTAGTGAATTTCATACTAAACTTTGTGAAATTACTAACTCTGCTTATATGCTTGGTGAGGAATATACTGAGGCTAAGATTGTTGGCAAGATATTTAGATTTTTACCAAAAAAATTTTAGCCTAAGGTCACAGCTATCGAAGAAGGCAATAATGTGAAATCGTTGCGAGTTGATGAATTGATTGGGTCTCTTCAAGCATATGAGATGGGTTTAAAGGCAAGAAGGAGGGAAAAGAGTGTTGCCTTTGTTCCTTCTTTAGAAAAATGAGAAAAAGATGACAGAAATCTTGATGATTCCGATGATGAACTTGCTCATTTGACAAGGAATTCTGTCAAATATATGAAGAAAAATTTTAAGAAGAAAAATTCAGAGAACTTTGATGCTAAAAAATTTCGTAAAGAACCTGCAAAGAAAAATCAAGAGAAGCTTGAGAGAAAAGGTATTCAATGTTATGAATGCAAGAGATTTGGGCACATTCAAATTGAGTGTCCTAATTATAAGAAGAAAAGGAGTTTGTGTGCAACATGGAGTGATGATGACTCAGAAACAGATGAAGACAACTCCAACAATTTTTCAGCATTCAATGTGACTATTTCAGATAAAAAGTAAATAGTAATGTCTGACATAATTGAAGCTATTGTGTCTAACGTAACAGAACAGAATATATCAGACATTGAGGAGTCAGATGCTGAATACTATGAAGAACTTCAAGAGGCTTATAATGCACTTTATGAGATATGGGAGAAGCAAAAAGTACAGATCAAAACTCTTCAGAATGAACAAGAAGTGCTCAAGAGTGAAACAGCATCTGCATGTGAAAAGGTCATAAAACTAGAAGCTGTTGTAACAGACAAGACAGAATGTATCCAGAAAATTCTATAGAATTGGATGAAGCAAACAAGTGCATTAATCGACTCAAGATAGGCTCAGCAAAGCTTGATCAAATTCTGAGTTTAGGCCGTGACAACTCCATCAAACATGGGCTGGGGTATGATGAAAAGAATGACGCTTCAACATCAAAGACAGTGTTTGTTAAATATTCAAATTCTGGTAACACTTCTAACTCAAGCTTTAAAGATATGGCTGATTTTACTTCCCCAATGAGTTCTTTCATTTCAAATCTAGAAAAGGTAAGAAAATTTGTTCCTACTTGCTATTTGTATGGTGTTAAAGGTCACATTAAACCTAGGTGCTATAAATTGTAAAATTTTTTAAAGAAAAAGGCAAGTCAGTTTAGAAAGTTACATAAGACACGACAAGTTTGGGTTAAGAAACACGAAACTCACAGCAAAGTTGCTGCACTTAATATTTCTTCAAATAATGATTGTGCTTGTTCTAAACATGTGATAGAAAATGAAAAGTGTTTGAAAATTTTCAGTCAGACAAGCGATGACAAAACGTGTTTTTTAGAAACTTAGTGAATCAAAGATTATCTGCACTGAATATGTTTCATCTGAGAATCAACTAGTTGACTTGTTCATATAAAGCACTAAGATGCACTGAGATTTGAAAACTGAGAAAGGGCATTGGCACTTGGCAGTTACTTGAATTATATCGGTATTAAGTTATGTTGTTTATATCTGTAGCATCATTAGTCTATTTATAATTAAAGCATGCTTGAGCTATTTTATTGGTATGAATTTTCTGATAATTTCATGTCAAATACAGAGAGGGCGACCAGTATATGATGTGTGAAAGCCATCCATTGAGAGTAACTTCAGTGTATCTTGAAAATATGTTGAGGTTACCCACTCAAATAGAAAATAGATATCTCTATACATGTGTGAAAGCTACTGTATTCATTCAAAAAATTCACATTGAGATTAACTTTTTTGTGTGTAAGAAGCATGTTTAAGTTCATCACTCAATTGAATTAAGTGATAAAATAATATTTATGTTTGATGTTTATCCACAGCTCGTATACAGGCTTGATTATAAAAAGATTATATGTTTCTGTTAAGTAAATTTCGACTGTTTTCAGTTATGGTTTGTATAACTTACGGTCAATGCTTTATGTCTGACTTAATTTGATTCTCTTAAAGTGTATTTTGACATGTGAAAAGTTCTAGGTCAGCGAAATTGATTCGAGAGGGAGTTTGTTCAATTGCAAGAATACTTGATTTAATTAGTTTCTTGGTTTTTAACATTTTTTTCACATTTATGCACAATTTGAAGAGGTGAACATTTAGTTAGTGGGAGTTTTGTTTGTTATTTTGTTTTTTTTTTTTATACTTTTGCACTTGTTCATGAAACAAGAGGGAGAAGTATAGATGTTTTTGATATTATTTGGTTGTTTATTTATTTTTTTAGGTTGTCATAATAGTCTTTGTTTAAGAGTTTCATTTTAGTTGCATTACATGTACTTATGCATTTTTTTTAACATTTAGATGTTTTCATCACAAGATGCCAAAGGGGGAGATTGTTGGTTCTTGACGTGCATGTGCATTGCACATGAGTATTTTGTCATCATGTGATAAAAACATTAAATATGGATATTTTTCTAATCTCATTTATTTTATATAGATGTTTTGTATTAGTAGAATTTTAATTAAAATAGGATAAGTCTTGATATGGTATCCTAGTTAAATAAGAATAAGTTTTATGGTATCCTAGTTGAATAGGAATAAGTTTGGATTTGGAATCCTAGTTGAATAGGAAGTTTTATTAATTATCTCTTATTACATTAGGATATTATTTAAGTATTCTAGTTTACTTAAGAGAAGTATATTATCACTTCCTATAATATTTGATTGTTATCCAAACTTTCCTTATGAGTTTTATTGAGATTCGATAGGATTTTCACAAGGATTACAATTGATATCAAAAACTATATAAAGCTATCTTCATAGCTTTTAGAGGAGGGGATTCAAGAGATTCAAGGTATTCAACGCAAATTGAGAGAGAGCTATCAAGAGCAAGTTTGAGTGCGTTTTTATTTGTTCTTTATGTCTTGTGTAAAGCTTTAGGCTTTGGTTAATTGTTATAGGTCGTGTGAGCTTAAGGGAGTTGAGTAATCACATGTGTCTATACTAGTTACGGGTCTGTAGCAGTTACGGGTGTTATGTTATTCTTAGCAGCGTGTTGTTAAGATAATCGTGACAGAAAAAGAGCAACATCAGAAGAGTGTGTGAAGGACTATGGTTGTGATCGGGGTTGATCAAGTGTACATAGATTAGGTTAGTGAGTGAGTGGGTGTCTACCACTGTAAAGAGTCATAAGTCGAGTGTAAACACATTCAACATAGTGGATTGCAACTCTTGTTGCCCGTGAATATAGGTTTGTTATAACCGAACCACGTAAAAATCATGTTCCGATTTACATTACAGTTTTCTGTTATATTATTTGTAACTTCTATATGCTGCAAAACCCAACAAAAAATTAAAAAAAAATCCAAAAGTGTGGCACGGAAATAACATAATTTTTTTTTTCAAACTTCAATAATACGAGCAAAAAAAAAAATGAAATAAGTTAATATTAAACGTAACTAATTCAACCCACATGAATCTCGCTCTATCAACTTTCAATCCGCAGAGTTAAACCAACCATAAAATAACATTTTTAAAAGATGAAAAAAATAAAACAAAAATAAAAAATAATGACACTTACTACACTTTCCAAAAAAAAAAAAAAAAATCCTTTCCGGTAGGGTTAGTATTTGGTAAGAGTTCATCCAGTTTTGTACAGCATTCAGATTTTAATTGTTCTTAAATGATTTTTAGGACGTTGCTCTTTTATAGCATCTTAGGCCAAAATTTGTTGATCTCTGAATCTCTGTTCCGTGAGCAAAGCTGAATAAAAATGGGAGAAACTGTAACAGTTTCAAATATAAAGAATCTATCTAACAAACGCACAGTTTAATAATTTTTTTTAAAATAAAAATAATATAATTAAATGCAATTTATATATATATATATACACACTATAAGATTGGGATAATTTAACTTAAATCTATACATTAATTAATAATCATTCATCTCATTACTCCGATGATTGAGATCAAAAATAAAAAAGAAAATCATTTAATGATACTAACTTATCAAGAATCTCAACTATTAGATATGTATGTTTGTCCACTTATATATTATTTTGTAAAGTCTTTGACTCTTCCAAATTATGCTCGCCATGGCCTGTTTGTTATTTAAATCTTTTATTATTCTATTATTCCAGTAATTAAAAAGGTGATATTTGCATGGATTATGATTACTTTTATTTATTTTTGTGAAGTTAATTTTTCATTTAATTTGTTCAATTGAAATATTTAAATTGATAGACCAGTTATTCAGTTATTATAAAACTAAAAATTGTTATTGTTGACGTTGGATCCAAATAAGGGAAAATAACTTTATTTCACATCTTGTGTAATTGATTGACTCGTGACTTATAAGAATAGGGGTTACCCCTTCCCCAATAAGAGTCCTTTTTAGAGCAAAATCATGTAGGCTCTAACCCAAAGCGAATATCTTATAAGGACGTAAGCCCCGTACATGCATCAATAATTAGCTTCGTCTATAAGAATATCCCTGCTGGGCTTGTTTATTTTTATTTTTTGAAAAATTCTTTCCCAAGTCAACTCGGAATTTAAAATTTTTATTTTAATATTTAAAATAAAAATTTTAATTTGGTACAAAATCAACACATAATCTATAGGAAATGACCCGTATGATCTATGGAGGTATCACTTTTCCTTTGTCCCTTACACTACTTTTCATATTGCCTGCCTATATTTACCGTTTATAATTTAAGTTATATACTTGACCTATCAGTTCATTAAAACAAAATCAAATTTTCATTATGTAAAGAAAAATCTTAAGTTTGCATATAGAACAACATAAAAGCTGAGAAATACTGGTAATGCTTGTATGTCAACTCCCCATCAGCGAAATAATCTCTTTATGATCAAGTTGAAGCTTGAGGTGTACAGAGTCTACAATTCGAAAGTAACATGGTTTGTTTATGCTTTAGTATGAAAAGAACCTTCCAGAAACTTGTTAATAGATAATGTGTACATTGCTAGTAAGTAATGTTTGTGGCCAACATCTCCTTGAAAATATTTGCGCGTCCAAAATCTTAATGATGTGCATTTTTTATGGTGTTTATGCAAACTAATTTAACTAAAAATAATAACTTCTAAAGGTGTTATAATATTCTCTCGTACAGACATATAAGTATGTATAGGACTGTAAATTGATTAGTTGCATAGCTGTTAGAGGATCGGTAAATGGCGCAAACTGAAAGGAATTGGCGGCTCAGCCTGATATTGATGGAGTTTTGGTTGACGGAGCTTCTCTGAAGTTACTGATGATGATGATGCTTCTCCTCTTTATATAGTTGATTTCTCGTGCTCATTTTGTGCCCCCTTAGTGGAACTGCATTCCAACCCGAGTGCATTTGCATTGACATTATCAAGTCCGCTGACGTGAAAAAAAGGGCGCTTAGTGAGTCAATGAAAGCTTTTGTTGCTTTAGGATTAGGAGGTATAGGATCTATTGAGTACAATTTTAGACCCTTTTTAAGTTAATTATTTGTATTTTGATAACAACTTATAGCTGGAATTTAAGATTGAATAAATTTGATATTTCCTTCATCATGTCTAGTTAATGCTTGGGTATATGTACTCTTGCATTCTTTTTGTTTATTTTAGTTTTTAGAATAATCACTAATCGGTATCATATCGTGACTGATAGAAAGTGATGTATCATCTTTGAATGCCCTTATCAGTATTATGAGAGACTTTAAATTATTTTGATCACCAATTGGTTTTTGGAAATTATAGATTCATAAGTCTACATTTTGTATTTTTGCCGCAATATGTAAACAAACATTTGATAAACTGCACATTTTACACGCACCATTTTGATTATAAATGCGAGCATGTAAAGTTTGCAAAAGGCTTAAGCTAGTTTTTATATTTTAATATGTCCTCTCACGTGCAATGCTTCATTTTTTTAACACATGAACCAAAGCTTATAATTTCTTTTGTAATTTTTATTTTAGTTAATATAATTTTTTTAATTTATGATGAAAAGATTCGAGCCTTGGACTACTAGGTTAAAAGGCTTTAATACTAAAGCAAGATTATCAAAAATAAAATAAAAAAAAATAAAAACTTTACAACATTCAATAAATTATTTCTACATATTTTATTATGTAATAATAATAATGATGATAAAAACATGAGGTTGTCTTTTAAATCGATTTTTGCTGATCTGTACTACCAAGCTGAAAACAGCTCAACAAAATTGTCACGTCATTTATACTCCTCAAGTTGGACAAGTTTTCAGTAGTTACAGGGTAAATTCTCAAAAATGGGGGTCCAACTTTAAAAGGATTTTGTTGAGGAGTCACGATGTTCATTTAATAAACCCAATGGGATGATCTTTTAATAGGTCCACATTTATAGTGTTTTCCTGACCTAACGTTTCTGCTCTTGCAATCTAAAGTTGTTGTTATTATTATTATTTCTTTTTTCACGATGGATAAAAGGAATTATTTTCTTTATTACTGTGTATCACATTTACAACGTTAAATATGAATTTTATATATAAAATGATTTATAAACTATGTATGCCATAATGATATTTTATGCTGTAATGCCACCTCTCACATCTCAAAGATTTCCTTCTCTTTTATCATATTCTTATATAGTAGCAAAACAAATGAAATCCAACATCATTATAATTAGACGACCTTAAAAGTACTGTAATCATCAACTAGAGCACCTAAGTCAACGAGTGTTTTTGTTATTATTAAAAATGTGGCTTATGGTTAATAAACATATCTCTTCTTATCAAAGCTACAACTGTCATATATTTTACAAAACCATTATAGAGAGACTACTAAATACGGCAAGCAAATTGCCATTTTTTGGATTTTTTTTATTATAATAGTGGGGAAAGATAAGGCATGTTTAGACGACGACATTATATTGTCATAAACCCATTTGTTAAAGCTCATCTATTTCGAAAAAGAAAGCACAAAAAATTTGTATTAAAGAGAGAAAAAAAAAAAAAGTCTTGGGCTGATTCACCTGATAAAATCCAATCATTAAACTCCAAGATTTGGTTCCTGTACATGCGTGGGTGGTTGTTGCTCAGTAGAAACGAATTGAAAGGAAGTGAAAATTTTCATGATATCTCCAAGAAAATTAAAAACAATGCAATGAATTTAGTTTACAAGATGGGAATCTCGTGAGACATTCTTTATTCATTTCGGTGGTTAGGTGAATGTCTATGACTATAATGAAAGCTGAGCTCTGCCATGCTTTACTCAGCTCCGGCTCAGCCTTGGAGCTCAAATATTTTATTAATTTAATGGATCAACATTAATCAATTAGATAGAGGGTCAACACATACCGAATAAAGGGGCACATGTATGTGAAGTTTGTAAAAACCGTCAAAGATAGAAACTCTCTCTTTCCATCGGGATTCGTACAAGTCTAAACCAGTATTTGGTTATTTTCCTTTATTTTTTATTTTTTAATTTCTTGCCATGATTCCGTACAGATAGCCGTCATTACATACATCATCCTCATCCCAGATATAATATTATTTTAAAATCTTATTGATCAAGAATAAATCAGATATCATTATATTTTGAGTAAGCTCTTATCCATATTATTTTTAAAAGTAAGTTTATGAAAAGGACCCTTTACGATGTGAATTCTATCGAGTTTCTTGTAACAAAGAGTTATTATATAATGAAGTTTAAAAGAATTATTTTGGATCAATTTCAATTTTAAAAGAATTAATTTAAATTAACATTTGTATCAATCGTCCGCACAGTTACTTGAGCTAAGTATCTCACTATGTATGATATAAATTTTATTATGTTCTTAAATGTCAACTATTTTTTTTTTTTATAAAATTGTGTATACCCTTATCGTAAATTTTCTTAAAATAATAATAATAATAATAATATCCGTTCACAATTTACAATAAAATATATAAATTAAGGGCTTTAGTTACCGTCTATATTTAACAAATTAGCAATTAATTTGATGAAACTCTTGATTCCATAGTTCACTTTTAATAATAATATTATTATCATCGTCGTCGTCATCAAATTTATTAATAATACCAACCAATCGGGGTCACCTACGGCGTTTGTTTGTTTACATTTCTAATTTTTCGACAAAGTCAAATCTAAGTTAGAAATTTTCACATTGGTTGTTGGTTCTCTTAATAGGGACCCTCCTCCATCATACCGCGGCTGTCATTGGCTGATTGTGGTGGCGGTGGCCCACTTGAGCAGCAGTCAGCCAGCCACCAAGCCACGCCTCACCATTGTACTTCAATTAGCCCTAACAAGTTAGGTCATGTTTGGCAAATTATATATGCTAAACCAATTGCTGATCATCCCCTCAAAAAGTCTACTATGGGATATAGCTCACGTCATTATCGGATCATCTTTCTTATTGTAAAATATCAAAATCTTTCATTAATCATAATGCTTGTGTTAATTTCCTCATAATATATAATATTGATTTGATAATATTTTATTCAATACTTTCTGTCTTACTTTTCCTTATAAAACTTTTTATCTTGCTTTGTATAAAGGTGGGGGGATCATGAAATATTATCCGAATAAATTATTTGATAATAAAAAATAGAGAATCTTATATAATTTATCATTTATCAACTAAAATACAAGAATGGATTTCAAACGAACTATGAATTCATTATATTAGAAGTGGACAGATTATTTTTTATTAGAAAATAAAATAAAACTAAAACACATAATTTTGTTTTCCCTTTCTATTTGATATACTATCCACTTGCAACTCGGCAAGTGTAAATGAAGGCCAAGTCAACAATTCACTTTTGTCCTTCGCGAAGCTCTTAGAAGAAGCACCTTCTAAGAAGCCAAACAAGACACATAACAACAAGATCTGCCCACCTTTTATTTATTTATTTTTAGGTAATTCTTTATTCTTGTATGTTATACTCTTGCGCTTGTTTCAATATTTACAATGAGTCAAAATATGCAATTAGTCGGTTTTGGTCGTGGCTGACAGCTAACCTTTACGTATAAAAGTTTTGCTTTCACATTTGAACTCTTCTCTGTTTCACGGGGGCCAAAGCCAACCTTGTTTGTATCAAGTATTTTTTCCTGTAGCTTTGTCTCTCTATTCCTTTTTCCTCTTTTACCATTTGGGTTCTCTTCCGCTGGAAGACCTGAACAAAGTGTGAGCTTTGCTTTCATGGGGTCTTGCTATAGTTCCTTAATCAAAGCAGAAACTCCTCTTCACAGTGGTATGACCATATCTGACCTGTTCCTTACCGCAAGACTTTTTTTTTTTTTGATTTCTGGAATGAATTTCTGTAGTTTGAGTGTCAAAACATGAGGATTAGTTGTTTTCTTTGGAGGTCTGCGAGTGTGATGATCGTCTTGATGCTCTGTTTGGTTGGAGAGAAAAGGTAGGAATAGTTATAGAAGTAGAACTTTTATGTTGGATAGCCTTGTGAATCTTACTGGACTTGTACTGATATAAATTAATAGCCTCGTTGACTGACCTTCTTGTCAATTTCAGATAATAGCTATACTATAAAAAATGCAATTATGGTTTCTCCAAATTTTGCATGGCCTTGATTGCCTTTTCTTATAGAATGATATGTATATTAACATCAAAGAAATCTATGAAAAAACCCTCCATTGCTGCAACAATTAAGTCACTCGACTTAGTTATTAGTAGAACAATTTGGCTCACATTGGTTGAGGATTTAATCTCTGACAATTTTTTCTGTTTACTGCTACTTTTTCTATGAATTGTTCATTGTTCCTATTGATTTTGCTGTAATTTGAAATGAATATATATGATATGTGGCAATGGTTCTTGTAGGAACGAACTCAAAATACCATAGTGGAGATGGAAATGGTTTAAGTTGCTCGAGCAGCAAGGTCTCCTCTGTGCCAGTGCCTCTGACAGAGGGTGTGATCTTGCAGTACTCTAATTTGAAGAGTTTCAGCTTTAACGAACTGAAAACAGCCACCAGGAACTTCCGTCCAGATAGTGTTCTGGGTGAGGGTGGATTTGGTAGCGTCTTTAAGGGATGGATTGATGAGAATACATTTACGGCTGCGAAGCCTGGGACAGGCATGGTTATAGCTGTTAAAAGGCTTAATCAAGAGGGTTTCCAGGGTCACAAGGAATGGTTGGTAAGTATTATCACTTCTTTTTTACTCCATGCTTCATTTTATTTTTCTTGAGATCTTAATTTAACTTATGTGTTGACAACTTGCACTTGCCCTCATCTGATAAGGCAAGCTTATTAGAATCTGATATATATGCTGTGTCATCTTATAATGCAAATTGTTATCCCAATTAACAATATCATCTACATATAACATTGAGCGATTAATTTATTCATCTCTTTGTCTATAGACGGAAATCAAGCACCTGGGACAGCTCTATCATCCTAATCTTGTGAAATTGGTTGGCTACTGCTTAGAGGATGACCACCGGCTTCTGGTGTATGAATTTATGCCCAAGGGCAGCTTGGAGAATCATCTATTTAGAAGTAAGTTTTTGATCTCCTCCTCCCTTTCCTTAGTCACAGTAACTATTTATTCAATGATTGACATTATCTACAATGTCAATTGTCAAATGCTCTTTTAAATCCAATATTTAGAGGTATAAGTTTTGTTTGAACAGGAGCCTCTTATGTTCAACCACTTTCATGGAACCTCCGTATGAAGGTTGCCCTTGGTGCTGCAAAGGGTCTGGCGTTCCTGCATAGTGAGGAGGTGAAAGTGATATATCGGGACTTCAAAACTTCTAATGTCCTGCTTGATTCAGTAAGTGAAATATGTTCAAGTCTTGAAAGCTTTAGGAGTTTCAGTTATACCTAAAGATCCCCTGACATCATCTTTAATTATAAAATGACAGAACTACGATGCTAAACTCTCCGATTTTGGGCTGGCCAAGGATGGGCCAACTGGTGGAAATAGCCATGTCTCCACCAGGGTCATGGGTACTTATGGGTATGCAGCTCCAGAATATATGGCCACAGGTACCCCTCAGCTTACACTTAGTTCGTCTCCACTTTTGAGTATATATTTGTTTCTTGCAGTGCGTCGATCTTTAATGTTTGTGCCGCAGTTGGTATATATAGCCCCCTGTTGGTTTCAAAAATCAAGTCAAGCCCTTCCATTTGGAAAATTGCCAAGTAAAAGCTTCTCTATTGTAGCAGTATCATGTCTTATCCTTCATAAAACTCCCCAATTCAAAGATCCATTCCATTTCGAGCCTTCAACTGATCATATCTTGGAGCTTCACCCTTTTTTTCCTCCTATGTATTCATTTTGTAACTTGCAATTTTTATTTATTTTTTTGTTCTGTGGAATTAGCTTTTTCAGATGAGCAGTATCCACTCCGCAAATCCTGCTCTTGGTCTGTTCTATCTTATCATACTTTTTCTTTTTTGGATCAAGCGGACTTTCTAACTTCTAATCCACAAATCATTTTTTCTTGCGAAGGTCATCTGACAACCAAAAGTGATATCTACAGTTTTGGGGTTGTTCTCCTTGAAATGTTATCCGGAAGACGAGCAATTGACAAGAACAGGCCATCTAGAGAACAAAATTTAGTGGAATGGGCTAAGCCGTACCTTCAAAACAAGCGCAGAATTTTCCAGGTTATGGATGCTCGTATTGAAGGCCAGTACACGCATAGTGCAGCACTAAAAGCAGCTGCACTCGCACTAAAATGCCTATCAACAGAACCCAAGCTCAGGCCTAATATGGATCAGGTAGTAGAAACATTGGAGCAGCTTCAAGACCCCAATGACATGGGGACCTCTAGAAGTGAACCCCTCCAAAATCTTGATCGCAATTCGAAGAATGATACAAGACATCAAAGAAAACGTGTTAATCAAAACCTCGATGGAAAAGCTGCCTCTAACGGTAGGCCATCTGCTTCCCCACATCGTACATAAAATGAGAAGAGTACTTTTATACATGCTTTATTGTATCTACGGATTCAAGGAAATGTACCATTGGTATTTGATTGGATGAGATTTGTATCTCGGAAAATATGCATGTATACAACAGTCGATCGCTGTACAGCTTTTCCATTGTATCTCAGTTGACTTTGCTTCAACACATCTTTTTGTGGGGTCTCAATTATTCTTGTAAGCATTCATTAATTTCAAAGTACTTTTAACATGTTTGTAGCATTTCATAGCAGCTGGTTGCAGTCATATCATTAAACTTTGGATGAAAAACGAGGCTTTTAACTTGCATATTTAAGTCATTTAGCTGCTTTACCTAATTATGAGTCTTGTTTGTAACATCTTCCGGGATTTAATTGTTTTCCACACTAGTTGGCATTAACAAATTAAAAGACCATAAGTTAAAGCAAGAACTCATTAGATAAAATAAAACTTATTTTATTCTCATGATAAGGAATATTAAATTAAAGCATGCGATTCAATATAACGTAAAGTATGCAATTCCATTCGGTTAATATATCTTATGTTGGAGCAGCATCATTTCCAAATGCCACAAACTTCTTAATATTTGCCATGAACGATTTATTAGTGTGTCGTGTTAGATATTTATAGGTTCACTTTATTTGCTGATTAATGCAAAAACCGAAATGAAAATATTAACACGGTACCAAAAAAGATGATATGATGCAAGGTTAGGTTATCATAACTTAAAATTTTTTGACTTAATCTTTTAATATTAATTTTTTAACTTTTCATTAATCACTCTATTGAATAATAAAACCATTGTTAAACTCATGCGTAGTAACTCAAGCATTTAAGTAAAATGACAAATTTAATAAGCTATAATGCTTTTATAATTCAATAGTATACACTGTAAGTATGAATCATACATTAATTAAAAATTTCAATTGAATGAAATAGAAAAGGATGCAGGAGTTGCTCAAAGCATAATGGCGAAAGCCCCCACAAAGCTTCTCATTTGAAATTGCAACCTTCTTTGTCAACTGTTGGATTAATAGTGGTGATGTTGCCCGTCTGCCAGAAATCGCAGGCCTCATCTTTACGCTCGTTGATGTTGTAATACAAATGCATGACATAAGCTGCTCTATAGCTGAGAGAACTATCGACTTTAAAGCAGGCACCGCCAGGTTGAATTGGGCCGCAACCATCATGAATCCTCTTGCAGATGTAGTCAATGTTCTTCTGCAAGGCTGCGTCGGATGTGCCTGTTTTTGGGACGCAATATTTCCCTCTCTTCTTCAATTTTTGTCTTGCAATTGATCTCTTCCCATATGTTGGGGCGGGGCCTGGTGCTGGAGCTGCTCCTCCGTTTTTATCATTATCGAATGGACGAAGCCAAGCATCAGCTGCAGGCTGCATTAACACAAAATTTTCAACCGTTAATAGATAGAATCCAATAATAATTAAAACAAAAGTAACTTGTGAATGTATGCATGTGTGTATTAAGTCTAATCATTTACTTGATTAAAGAAAAAAGAAAGTAAAATAATAATGGGTGTTGAGGTTCATAATCAGAACCATACCTCTCCGGGCTCGGACTCCACACCAATATCGGAAGTTGTAAAAGTCACAAGGTGGAGGACAGAGAGGGTGACAAGAAGGATGTTTGTTGTGCTTGCCATGGTAACTTCTCAGGTCAGGTCAGATATGCTGATCCAATGCCGCAGATATAGTCAATATTTTTTCTGCAATGCAATTTCACTTGTGCTCTTGGTGATTGATGCTTCGGGAGATGACAATGCAATGCAATAGCGTTGTATTTATAATCAGAATGTGAACTAATTTATTTTGGTTCATGCGGTGAGGGGTGATGTGAGGCCTTGAAATTTAACAGATGGATCACGATGACACCAAGCTTGACCAATTAAGCAGGAACGAAATTTGACCTTAATTATAATTAATCTATGCCTAAATTAATTAGCCACCCGAATTAATTGCTTATTTTTCTTAGACGAAAATTTTTATTATTTGCTTTTATCTCAGTTTTATTGAGGTTTATTCCGATAAATTACATAGAGATGTATAATACACTAAGAAATTACAATTTTATCTCAAAGATTATTTTTTAATTAATCTTGATAAATATATTTTCTTAGGATTAGAAATTGTCAACAAAATAATCCGCACCCATTTGATTCACTCGTCTACTTACTCTCATATTGAAATTTACAAATACGTCTGAGGTTAGTTTTGTCTTTACACTCGGCTTTGGGTTTTAGCCGAAACAGGTATGGGAGGCGTGAGGTTTTAGTGAGGAGCACCAAAAGTGCAAGATGATGGGCGTTTCAATGGCTCTGCTTCAGCAAGTGTGCTCCGTCCCTTTGGCACGTGCGGCTTTGCGTCCTCGCTGCAGCCTTGCTGTTTCCGCACCCTCCCGCCGCAATTTCGCTGTTTCTTCTTCCTCGCGTGCTCCTCACGTGGACTCCCACGTCCTCCTTGGCATGTCCGAGCAGGAGCTTCAACAACTCGCCCTCGACTTCGGCCAGGTAGCTATTGAAGCTAAATTAAAGAAAAAATTAATTTTGAATAAATCAATCTTAGCATTTGATTGAATAAATTAATGATTTTTTTTTTTTGTTTAATTTAGCAAAGCTATAGAGGGAAGCAGCTTCACCATATAATTTACAAGAGAAAGATCAACGAAATTGAGAATTTTAGTCAACGTGAGTAGACTATGCTGTTGTTTTTTGTCCAATTTCTATATTTTGCTCATCGTATGTGTTGAATGACATGTTTGGAATTTTTTTTTTCTCTGCTATGAAAGTGCCTCAGGCGTTTAGAAACGATCTTCAGGAAGCCGGATGGACTGTCGGTCGTTCGCCAATCTATCGCACGGTCACTGCATCCGATGGAACCATTAAAGTATGGTTATTAGTTATTACTTTGACATTATTACATTAACCATGTGTGTATGTGTATGTATTTTTTTTTAATGTTAATTCATTTCTTATATTTTTCACAAATTTTTGTGCCATAAAGTTGTTTGCATGAATGATTTCTTGAATGGTTGTGATTATTCAAATTGCTGCTTTTATACATGAGAATCTATGAAATTAACTGGTTCAATTTTGTTGCCTACAGATTTTGAGTTGTTGTATTTGTTTCATAAAGGTTTTAACGAAGTTTATATTTGTTTTGTTAATGTTTCTTTTATGTTCGTTGATCAATTTATGCATGCTGTGGATCTTGCAGTTATTGATAAAACTGCAAGACAATAGGTTGATTGAAACTGTTGGTATACCAGTTGAAGATGACAAAGGTTCAATGCGTCTTACTGCATGTGTTTCATCACAGGTGTTAGATCGCTTACAAGATCGTTGCCCAATGATATATATATATATATATATATATTTTTTTTTTTTTTTCCTTTTTTGGGTCCCTAACTGTCTTCCTTTGGATTTTCAGGTAGGATGCCCATTGCGTTGCTCGTTTTGTGCAACTGGAAAGGGAGGTTTTTCTAGAAATCTCTTAAGACATGAAATTATTTGCCAGGTCTGTGTTTCTTATGTCTTTGTTGCTTGATTAAAGTCCATTCTTACATGGGAATGTTGGATATTTCATTGACACCCCAAGGTTGAACTTTACTGGCTGAGGTCGGATTGAGATTTACTATGAAAAATCCAAGCAAGCATCCAATTATGCCAGGATGTATTGTGGTTATTTAGGTGTTGGCTATTGAAGAGATCTTCAAGCATAGGGTGACAAATGTAGTCTTCATGGGAATGGGTGAGCCAATGTTAAACCTGAAGTCAGTTCTTGAAGCACATCAATGTCTGAACAAGGTGCTTCTCTCTACTTTCTGCATGTCTTTTACTTGTTCCATTGTATAATTTATTTATTTATTTTAAATTTTTTTGTTCTGATTTATAGGATGCATTGAATTAAGAGTTTAACTGAGATTTTAAATTAAGATTTTGAATGCTGTGTTGGTATAAGATGCATATATCTAGCCTAAAGAGAAGTATATATGTGAGCACACTTTTTGGCTTTTTGCTATTTAACTCAAATAACCTATATGACTTGGTTGAATTAGAAAAGTAGAGAGAAGGGAAATAAAAAATCTTTGTAAGTACCTGTTTCTTGAAAAATGATAAATGCTGGGAAAAGATTCCTTTTGAGATTCAGTTTCTCATTTTACTTATCTGTCTCCCGTTTAGGTTTGAAATGTGTAAGAAATGTCAATATACTTGTTTTGGATGTATGCTTATTTGTGGTGAATTGTTCTTATTCTCCAAGGATGTGCAAATCGGACAACGAATGATCACAATTTCCACTGTTGGAGTTCCAAACACAATTAAGAAGCTGGCTTCTCACAAACTTCAGTCAACACTGGCTGTCAGGTAAGTTATCCTACTTGAGTTGAGAATTCTGCAAACCATTAAAAGATCTGTTTTCATGATTGTTTGGGCCACTTTTCTTGAAGTTAGTGTGGTTCAAAATCATTGATTTTTAACTTCTGAACATTCATGTTCCAAATTTTCTTTGGAAAGTATAAATATGTGTTCTGTTACCAGATATTGGTTGTCTGGCATGACATCTCCTCCTCCCCGCCCTTTAATTTTCAGCTTTGAAGCAAGGCATATGATAAATGCAATTCTGCCAAATGCTAATTTCTTATGTGAGGCCGTATCTATCACTTTAATATTTCCTCTTGTCCACCAGCTTGCATGCTCCAAATCAGAAACTTAGGGAATCAATTGTACCAAGTGCAAAATCCTACCCCCTGGAAGCAATTATGAAGGATTGCAAGGACTACTTCCGTGAAACTAGTCGACGGGTATCCTTTGAGTATGCACTATTAGGTACTGAAGTTTCACTTGACATAAGTTTATTCTTCCTTTCTCTGTTGTGCATCTACATGAAGATTAACAACGTGAAAGTAATGTAACGCTTTTCTCTACTATTACTTTAATTGGTTATTGGCAGCTGGAGTCAATGATGCTGTAGAGCATGCTGTAGAACTTGCAGAGCTACTTCATCAGTGGGGACGTGGTCATCATGTGAACCTAATTCCATTCAATCCGATAGAAGGCTCTGATTACCAACGCCCATATAGAAAAGCGGTTTGTTTATGACCATATGTCATTTTTCCCTCAGTTTCAATAATCGATTATCATTTGATTTAAATCAATGCTCTATTTTGTAATACATTAGTTTTCCATGTGGCAGGTACAAGCATTTGCAGCTGCTCTAGAGTCTCGTAAAATAACTGTTAGCGTACGTCAAACCAGAGGACTGGATGCTAATGCAGCTTGTGGTCAGCTAAGAAATGAGTTCCAGAAGAGTCCTTTGCACGCTGAGTCTGACACCTCACACTCTGAACCCGAGGTTGCAGTTGCCTGTTGATGCCAGATGTGGATTCCTTGTGATACATACTTTATGCAGTCCTCATCTTTGAGAAGTTTGACAAAAAATGGTGGTTGACAAGGCTTGTTGCAGCTCTGCTTGTCATGAAACAGGAATCATTGTGGCAGCAGCAAGACTTGTTTTTCCTTTGTACATGGGAATTACTGTGGGAAATACCCTGATCCTCATTAGCGATTAACTAGATGGAGATGTTAAGACTGCTGAGAGCTCCTTCAAAGGCACAAACAAGGACTTGCGAGTTGCGGTCCCTTGCCTTATCAGTTACATTTTCAACAGATTTGACCTGCTTGATAGCTGTTGACTGCTTTGATAGGAGGCAAGTTGTCAATTGATAAAGGAATGGGCACTTATTTAAACCTGTATTGTTGTAAGTCATTGCTGTTCCCCCTCTTATTCAGAAATTGAATCTTATCGTCGCTATGGCAGCCTAGCAGGGGTTTCTTCCGTTTGTGAATCTGTGACATTGACAACTCCCGGCTTAGTGATTTCTTTATAGCCATGTCAAAACTTAAAATTACTGGTAGCCTGTTTCCAGTGCACAATATAATGTTCCTCTGCGTCTCCAAATTGAAATCTAGTTAGCAATTCTAAAATTAGCCGTCGAACTGTCTGTTGCTTCTCGAGGTCGACATAGGAATGACCTTAACCCGTGATGGAATGAAGATGAATTGCTATTCATTTTGAAACTAGGAAGCATTCAGGTCCAATAACCAAAATTTTATAATGAAAATAATTAAAACAGCTCACAAAATTGTGTTTGTCATCGCAAAACACATTGTAAAAGATTAATTTAATAAAAAAACCCTTTTTAACAGCTGGAATTTCCAATTTTTAGTGATAAGGGAGTCATTACCGGCTGTACTTTTTTGCAAAAGGAAGTTTTATAAGAAATGATCTAAAATTGTAATTGAGAATCTTGAGATGTAGAAACTATCAGGTATTTACTATTTAGTATTTCTACTATAAAACAGTAGCTTTTTATATATTTCTAATTTTAAAAATGAAATATTTTATAGTTGAAAATCTAGTTTTTGAAGTTATCTTTAGTCGCTGTACTTTTCTTCAAAAAATTAAATTATATAAGGGATGACATAAAATTTTAATTGGGTTATAACAACTATTACTGTAATTAAGAAATTTTCGATTTCGATATAAAACCAAATAGTAGTCTTTCTTATATTTCTAAATTCTAAAAAAAATTTTAGACCTTGGCATAAGTTTCAGGAAAAATGTATTACAATCCAAATGCGGCTATTCAGGGCTTTGGGCCTGGAATATGAGCCAAGCAAACTTGGGGCCCAATTAAGACTTTAAAATAATAGCCTCACAGAATGACAAGTGCAACATTACAGATTTACAGTTGTGTGTTGTACTTCAGATCCAAGTAAATCTTCCTCTTCGAGTCGCTCTTTTCTTTCTCCTGTCTTGTCGGAAAGGTAATCTATCGATGTGTGTTTTTTTTTTTCCTCGTTGAAACCCTTAATTTATCGTCTACTTGCTAAGAAATTGCCGGAAGCCGGGGGAAGAGAAAGCATGGCGAGCTATCTCAGTAGGAGTTCCTTATTGTGCTTTCTCGGCAACAAAACGGGATTATGTTATGTTATACATTATACAGTTCTTGAAAATGTGAATTAGGTCGATTACGTGGAAAACGCTATATGTAGGTTTAGCTCAGTGATTTGATTTGATTTTTTTTCCCTTGTATAAGAATTTTTTTTTTTAATTTTTTTACACTCGTTGTGATACGAGTTTCCTTAACTTACTTTAAATTTGGGTGTTTCACTTTTGATGGGTTTATGCTTCACGTCTTTTGTGGATTCTAGTTGCTCATTATAATATTCATGCATTCTCTCAATCTAGTTTTCCTTCCAAAATTTAGGCTTTGTTTGAAGGTGAAAACATTTTATGATTAAATTAAATTTCACCTCGCCTGAGGTTTCCCCTAACTGCAAACGAACTCTTCTGAAAATAGGCTTGTATCTCGTCAGGCTTCTGATAAATTTATGGAACCTTATAGGAGGTATCAGGGAGGTTTATGATAAATTTCCTGTATTTAGGCCAAACCTTAGGGAAGGTTTAAAACAAAAAAAAACAAAAACAACAAAAAAAAAAAACTCCTTTACTAAATGGTTTGATAAGGATTTTCTTTTCCTGTAAGAAATATGGAGTGTAATGGCTAAGATTCGTGTAAAATATGAAATTCTTTGGAGGCAGTATCATGAGAAGATATAGTCCACCATACTATAGCCCTCCCAGGAGAGGATATGGCGGTCGTGGAAGAAGCCCACCAAGAAGGGGATATGGTGGCGGTGGCGGAGGTTTTGGAAGACGCAAGGAACATAATCATGGAAGCCTCTTGGTTCGAAATATTCCCCTTGATTGCAGGTAACTTTATATCATGGGGGCTATAACACATTTTGTGCGTAAAAATTAGTTTGTGGTGTTGAGTATTTTATTGCTACTGCAGACCAGAAGAACTTCGAGTTCCATTTGAGAGGTTTGGGCTTGTTAGGGATGTTTATATTCCCAAGGATTATTACACTGGGTGAGTTTCACTCTTTTACAGTGTGATCAAAGCTGTACTGGTATGCTGCTTTATTTTTTTTGATAATCTTTTGAGGTGCAGTATCATGTTTTTGTTAGTTTCACTCTTTTACAGTGTGATCAAAGCTTTACTGGTATGCTGCTTTAGTTTTTTTTAATTATCTTTTGAGGTGCAGTATCATGTTTTTGACTCTTGTTCATTCATTTGGCAAAAGGTTCATAGTGTTTTTAATGTTTGCCTTACCTTGAGGTAAACAACCTTTACATTGTAAATGAGTGACAGATATAACTTAATGAAGAATCTTTTTTATTTCTTATCCTGTAGCTTTTAGATGTGAACTTGTATCTTAAAAATGTATTTAATGGGTAAATCTGTTTGAGAATTATCATATTCAATATTCTAAATGTTCATGAAGCTAATTAAGTCGAGCATGATCGGGTGAGAGCAGTGATGAGTTTGACTGGGCTTGTCAACTAGCTCTGTGTGAAATGTTTAAAAACTCAGTGAATGGTTAATGTAACTTCTGATCAATTTACTGTTAGTAAAATTATTTTTGTTACATCTTGCTAATTATCGGAAGCAGGATTTTTCGCATCAATTATAGTGGTCCAAGTTCATAATTATTTATAAATTTTACCAAGTGCTACTTCTTATTTCCTAGTTTTGTTATTGCATGTTTAGTTATATTATGCAATTAGGATTGGAAAAGATATGTCCACTGAAGTTCATTGTAAAATATTTATCAAGGCGTTTGTTTCCTTTTTCATTGCGAATTAAATTTTGAACTGGTTTGTCAGGGGGTATGTTGGTTTGAAGTTAAATTAGAACAAGCCGAAGCCCCACATTCATGAAGACCACTGTTTATCATGCCTAACTTACTCATGTCAAGGGTGTTAGGAGTAATATTCAAATGAAGAGTATTCACTTTGAAGGCGTACTGTCTATCATGCCTAACATAGTGGTTTCAAGGGTATAAAGAGTAATATTCATATGAAGCGTGTTCCTATTTTGAAGAGATTTTATAATTAGACACTCAATAGAACTCTGATGAGGAAGATTGAATCTTGAACTGTGCAAGACTACATGAGGAGATTTTAACTTTGGGGAAACGTTGAATTCAAGTGCTTTTTTTTTACAAGAATGTGAAGATTTTTGAAGTCACTTGCCTCTTTTCAAGTTGCCTTTCATACTTGAGTGTAAAAGAAAAGGTCAGCCACTAAGCTTGCTTTATGTAAATTTAGTGCGGCAAATGAGGTAGTGTGCCCTGAAATGATATTTTGGCGTGTAAAAAAGGTAGTATAAGTGATGAAACTGTTGCTGTAGCTTAACTTGTTAAACTTTGGCAAGTAACCATTCTCAGACCATTTCTTGTTCAGATTCGAACTTGGAAGCTTTTACTGAAGTCGTGCTTTATCTTATGTGCAGTGAACCTCGAGGGTTTGCATTTGTGCAATTTGTGGATCCTTATGATGCTGCAGAAGCACAGCACCACATGAATGGGAAGCGGTTTGCTGGAAGGGAGATATCCGTAGTTGTTGCTGCAGAGACTAGGAAAAGACCAGAGGAGATGCGCCAAAGATCGAGGATCAGGTTATCTCTCTCTCCATCCCTTCCCCCACAAACCCCACCCCACCCCCACCCCAAAATAAAAAAGCTAATGTTCTAGTATGGTCAAGGTGTTTGGTACTTTTAAAAAAAAAAAAAATTAATGGTTTCCTTTGATTTGTTTTACATTATGTAGAGGAGGATCAGGCTATGGAGGACAGAGATCTTCTTATTATGGTATGACACATCAATATTCCAATATGAGAATTCAGAAATAGTATGTTGGTTTATTTATGAAGTAGGTTAGTGTTTCCTGGCATAAACTTTCACCATCTTAACTGATACAGCTATTTATTGAAAGTTTATTTTTGAAATTTTGAATCACTAGCCAAAGAAGTTCTGTTATATTTTAATAGTTAACAGTAGATGAGAGTTAGGAAGCATAAGGTTGAGGTTTTCAAGGTTGTGAAACTCCTGGTACCGTGAGAAAATTTTTATTTAGTGATTTATTTGAGCAATGCTGTGGTTCTCTATATTGTTTTCCATGCTTTCTACACTGTCTCTCCTCTCTAATATGGTACAAATGAATAGAATATTTGCTCAGTTAATTGCTGTTGCATCCAAAATATTTCAGGACATTCTAGGTCACGTTCAGTTTCCCGTTCACGCTCCCCCCGACATCTTGAAAGTTCTAGAGGTCGATATCGCTCAAGGTGAGATCAAGGTTATGAACTACCAGTATCTCCTAATGCCCACCGGTTTTGGTGATACATTTATGGATTAATAATTTTCTCAGGTCTTACTCTCCTGTGCCAAGGCAAGGAGACTACTCAGTTTCGCCAAGGAGAAGGCACGCAGAGCACCCAAGATCACCAAGAGGCCCTCCACAAGAGCGACGTACTGATTACAATCACAGGTCATATTCTCCCGGTTACGACAATGTTGCTGATCGGAACCCAACTGGCAATGTTTATGCCGAGTAAGAATCCGTCTATTTTTCGCTATGCCATGTAATTCCATCCAGTCACAAGTTACATTTGAATTGCGATGTCATGAACAATTGATATTTCATTATTGCAAGAACTAGTGTTAGGAATTTTGATTGTGTTTTGTACGTCAGTTTCTGGTGTCCATTTTCAAAGACTGATTCTTTTTGTTGATTGTGCTGTTACGCAAACAATTTGTTGTAGGAAATCTGCCTACGAGGAGGAGACACGGGCTCATTGGAGGTCTCCACCCCCTGGTGGAGTATCAAGGTCGCCCTCTGGATCTAGATCTAGGTCTGCTGATTTGTCACCCAGACGCAGCAGATAGGTGAAGTCTGTATGGATGTGGAGACTAGCATTTTTATTTAGTTTTGATGTATTATCAACTCTTCAGGCTGTCAAAGAACTGGGTGTAGCATTATCACCAATCATATGCCCCTTGCTGATGGTGAATATGCAGCAATAGGCATATGCTTATGTTTTGTGTCGACAAAATTGTATTGTCTTTGCACCGGCATTGCTAAAGCTCTTATGTTTCAGTGTTGTGTTTAGTGCGGTGGGACTTGGTTAATCGAATCATCTTGTAATTTCAACCGTCGTTTTATGGTGTTTGATATAAAGATATTTGGTTCCTCGTTTCTAAATTCAAAGGAATGAATGAGGCTTCCAGTTCAAAATGATTAATGCAAATATATTCTAGAAGAGGCTCGTCTTAGTGTCTCTCATTAGATTTAGAAAAGTCCTGCATGTGGGAACTAGGACAAGGTATTCCTAGAGTCCAGCCTGGTTGGATTAGCATATGCTTAAAAATAAGCAGAGCTCAAAACACGTTACCAAAGACGATGATAGCTCCTTTTCTGATTTCTGAGGGTAAGTAATACACCGCCATCGTTACACAGTTACAATAAGAACATGTTGTTGAATGAAGGCAGACTTGGTCACGTCACTTTAATTGATTTTACTAGTAAGATTGATAGAAAAGCCACTTTGGCGTTTAGCTGATTTATTAAACTACTTAAAATTCACGTTACAATTGCGACTTAAATCACCCTAGTGCAGGTGATTTCCCATTTCCACTTGGAATACAATTCAATAGAATTGCATGACCGTATAAATATTCCCATTTCCATTCATTAATTCCGAATTGACCGATGACTTGGCAGAGTGCCTGTCGCTGTTCATTCTTGAATCTTGACTGGCCTGTCATTGTATCACCTTCCCTGTCCTCCGCTGCCCACGTTATTGGTTCGATATAAACCATGTCAGAGCTCGTAGTCATGCCATACATGAGACGTTTCTTTGTATCTTTCAATTGAAGCCTTCAACTCAAAAATCATCTAATTCGAAACCTCAAGGCTTCGCTTCGCCACAGCGAGATGGCTATTGGGTTGATGGAGGTGCTTCTGGTCAATGCAAAAGGCCTTCCTAACACTGATTTCTTAGGTATTTCTTTGATTGCCTTTCTTTCTTTGTTTTGTTTTGTTTTGTTTTGTTTTCTCTTCATTCCTAAGTGAAATGACACGCACGTTTCAACTTCCTTGGAAAGTCAAAACCATTATCTCAAATGGGTTCATCTCTGATTTATCCTTTTCCATCTATCTCTGTTAATAATCATAGTAATGCAATATGTTAACAATTTCAATTTCACCTTTTGTTTCATAGATTTAGTTGCATAAAGATGACCATCTTGGTGTCATTTGATGGCCTGGCGAGTGTTTATATAATATGCATTTAATCATTCAAGATAAATAGTCAATTACTTTTTCAAATTACTATTATTGTGATTTGCTTATGAATTTTAGTTAGGTGAGTTGGGTTTTGAACCATCTTCTTCACAATGTGGTGCCATTTTTTTCATTATAGATTCTAATTCAAGTAGCTGAATATAAAGTTTTTCTTTGATTGGTGTCAAAGTTAAGAAGTGAACTAATCATTTCCATTTTCCTGGGTTATGATTGTTATTGTTAGCAGGTGATATTGAGCCATATGTTGTGATACAATACAAGAACCAAGAGCGTAAAAGCTGTGTGGCCGAAGGTTAGTTCAATTGAGCTTATATGAAGGATTGCCTGGCAAAGTCAAAAGCACCTTTCTTTAACTATGTTAGAGTTTTGCTGAAAAAGATGGAAACACTTTTGGAGCTTATTCGTGAATCTTGTCTTCTTAAATGCACCCAATTGCTTGATGGCCTACCAAGTACCATTTCATAGTTCTCACCTTTATAGTTCACCTATTAGTGTCATCAATACCACCTTTCTTAGCTGAGTCAGCCATTTTTTTTCTCCGCTAGTTAATGATTTTTGATGATTGCGTACCACATAGAGCCAATAGAAATGCTTGTTCAAATCATGATTGCATAGTGGCTTTAGTTTAGCATGAACCTCATCTGTAAAGGCATACTATTGAAAAATGCAGGTCATGGTGGGAATCCAACATGGAATGAAAGGTTTACATTTAAGGTGGAGTATCCAGGGAGTGGTGAAGGGTTCAAGATCATTCTTAAAATCATGGACAAGGATACTTTCACCGCTGATGACTTCCTTGGCGCAGCCACGTAAGATCAGTTATAGTAATTAGTACATTTTTAAAACCAAAAATTTATAAGTAAGTCTATATCATTCTTTGTTTTCTGTAATTTGTCCACTGTTTCTATATCCAAAGAGTAGAGTTTTCTTATAATCACTGAAATAATTCATTAGTGTTAGTTTTCTGGCTTGATTCACTGCCTGAGATCCATAACATGGTGATTGCATAAAATGGTGATGACATCTTCCAGGGCCCAAAAAAATTGTCACTTTTTTGCTGCACTTAATTCCTTTCTCGAGCTATTAAGTTAACTAACATATCCTGTTGAAGAAGAAAATGAAAAAATAATCTAAGTAACACAAGGGAAAGGTGAAGTATAGCTAAGTAGAGCGGCATTAGAGAAATTAGAGCACTCCAGCTAACCTCTAGGTTTCTTGCTGGATGCTATAATTGAAGAAAAAGTTTCTGCATAGAGAAACTTATGTATGATGAATGGTTAAAATTGTGAAACTATATATCCTTTAGTTAATTTACTGAAGTTTTCTGAAATATCCTGATTTTTAAATCTTCGAGATTTTATAAAAGTTACTGTTTGCATATCAAAGTTAACATGATAATTATATAAAAAGTTGTTTTAGACTCTTCCTAAACTAGATTGGTAAGTATGTGACATGTGACTTAGTACTCTCTCTATGGTAGACTTGAAATATATTTGAGAAAAATAGTATTAGAGTTTCAGTGTTTCACCGGTCTCAGTGGTGAGTCTTTATTAATTGATTTGAAGTGTCACTTAATTTGCCTGAAGCTACTGCAATAATAGCTTAAGTCTAATATATTGTTGAAACTAAGTAGAGCTTTAATATTTGATGAAAACATCTTCACAATTATATTTAATTATCATCCTGGCATAAAAACAACCATGATAATTCAATTATCTTGAACATACAGACATTCCCCGGATAAATGCCTTATTTCCTCTTTTGATATACTAATGGTAGTTTATTGATGTTCCACTTGTAGAATCTATGTGGAGGATCTTTTGGCACAAGGAGTGGAGAATGGAACTGCTGAAATGCATCCACACAAACATAGTGTAACTCAAGCTGATGGGACATTTTCTGGAGAGATTCAAGTTGGCCTCAAAGTGACCATCAAGGTAGCTTTAATTTTTTAATGATTTGCTTCTATCAACATTTGAAGTGGTCAGTCTGTGATGCGTTATTACAATACTTGTCATAAAATGATAGGATACCTCTTTATACACTTCAAATGAAAGAAAATTTATGACTACATCAAATAATTTGTATTCTCAATGGGGAGGCAATTTTACAATCATCATGATTGTGCAACCAATATTGTAATGTCCTAAGTTAAGCCGTGACAATTTCCCCCATCAAATATTGATTAGGTTGATCATAAGCTTAATTTGCTTATGTATCAAGATTATATTTGGGAACTTGAAATAAATGATCTTATTTAGTTGTGGGGTTATTATTACTATTTTGATTATTTTTGGGTTAATATGATTGTTGATTATTGGACTCTACAGCAAGAGGAGATAACTGATAGAGACTTTGGAGGTTGGAAGGAAAGCGAAGATTCCTAGTTCTCTCACCATTTGGCTGTAACGTGCATATTCTGATGCACGAGTTAGGTTTATTGTGTAAAATTTAACAAAAGGATGCGCAACTACTTCTATTTCTAATCAGTGAAGTTTGCTGCGTTCTCCTCTATCTTCCACCGCCATGTAAACGCATTTGAATTTTCATTTTATTTGCTTATATGACGTGTTATTGAATTTGTTGTCATTGCGACTGATGACCGACGCTCCACTTCAAAAGGGTTCCGTTATGTGAATTATTATCACTTAAGATGTCAACGAAGGCCCTTTACCGTCAAGGTTCTATACCAAGGGACTTCCTAAACTGGGAATGTAAAATGATGTAAAAAAAAAATCACATCAAATTTAAATTCCTAGAGCACTTAAGAGTGACATGACATCTCCATTCAAGAGGGTCTATCTATTTAGCAATGTCCAATATCCGTGTTATCTAATAATTCCTGGAAATGTGATAATACATTTTCTTTGTCTCAATTGTAGAATATTTGAAATGCTCCACAATGTGCACAAAGGAAATTATACCCATGGAAAAAGGCGGGATACCCGCAATGATATTCTCAATAGCTAGAGTTGTTATAATTCCAAAAGTAATCTCATGTAGCTATATATATATATATTACCATAAAAAGAAAATTTTATAAATTATGTGGGAAATTAATGAAAAATTAAAAACGATTATTCTAATAAATTTTAATAAAATACAAAAAAAAATTTAGTTTTGTCATATAAATAACAAAAACCATAACAATAACCGGCCGTCTTAGCTCAGCCGGTAGAGCGCGTGGCTTTTAACCACGTGGTCGTGCGTTCGATTCCCACAGACGGCGATATCATTTAACTTTTGGATTCTCAACTAATTTTTCAACCGATATTTAAGCATATATAATGTTTTCCATATTTTTTACAGTAAATCAGTAAATGTTGACGATAAAAGTAAGTTATATTTAAGATTCACGTGAATCTTGGATAACATTATTAATAAACAATTAGAATGAAGAAAAAATCAACAAGATTGATGTTTAGATATACTTTTTGTTGACATTGTGAGGCATCATTAAACATTATAACAGAGTCATTCCCTAAACTAAAAGCTCCACAATAATTTTCTCCAACAAATAAAGTCAACATTTTGCTTAAACTGCCAACAAATTCTCCCTTTTCTTAAAGCCATGCTTGGTCTCTTTGAAAAGGCTGGAAAGTTCAATTTAACTGTTCATGGGCTTCACGTCCTCTCACCTCCACCGCTGAAGTAAATGTACATGAACCTCTGTGTTGAGTTCATGTGATGGCCATGCACTAACTTTGATAACCACCACTCACCTCTCCCTTACAGCTCAGAATTTTCCACCGCACTCTCATGTACTCTTTTACTTCTTTCCATTCTGTTCATTCCCTGCTGCATGTTAACTAACTTCAATGGCACCCACGATCCTCCATATAAACATGTCCATTTCATCTTTAGTTTTATTGAGTACCTTTGGCCCTTGTAGTTTCATTACCATGTTCAAGATTTCTTGGGAATTGTGTTTGTAATGATGAAATTTGAAGACTTTTTGATGCCACATATTGATGAGAAACAGAAAAGACTTGAACTTGAAGAGGAGGTGAGAATTATCTCCTATTTTCCTATCTGGGTTTGTGAGTTCATGATCCATTTAGATAGTGCTATATAGAAACGAATTGTGCAGAACGTGATTTTGTTTATGCTATATAGGTCCAGAAATTGCAAACAGAGCTAGATGGGGAAATGGCATTGAACAAACTTTTGCAATGTGCACTTAAAGGGCCTGTGATATCACATCCTTGTCTTTCCTCATTGCTTCCACCTGAGGTAAGAGCACTGTATATAAGAGGTCTAATGGTGATTTGGTGGAGATAACATTCTTAGAAAGATTGATATGAAAATGCAGGTTCAGGCACTTTTTTCAGAGCTGGCAATGGTGGAAGAAGAGATTTTTTGGCTTGAGAGAAAAGTTGAAAGGCTGAAAATGAGATTGTATCATGAAAGGAAACAAACCAAAGAATGTCAAATACAACAGTCAAAGCTGCAGAAGCAACAAAGGAGAGTTCGACGGGGAAATCAATTGCTATGTGGCGCTGGAAGTCCATCAATGCTTAATAAAGATCTTCAAGTTCGAACCAGCTCACAAAATTATGATGAATTCAGGAAAGGAAGAATGAAAGGTTGTAGGAGAGCTTCTGTGGGTTCTGAATTAGATATCCTGAGCATGTCTTCCACAGGGTCTCCTGGTAAGGTTCTTATTATTCCAAGTTTATTATAAAAGGATCGGAAAGGATATTGATCGTGACTTTGTCTTCATCTTGTGGTTTGGAATTAATGTGCTTAACAGAAGTTTGCGAGAAATCAAGAAGGCATACAAGTAGATTCGCAAAACATTGCCCTGTTGATAAAGAAACTAGCAATGAGAAACCTAATCTACTCTCAGAAGAACTGATCAAATGCCTAATAGGCATATTTCTAGATATAAACCATGTATCACAGGATAGAGAAGGATCAGCCATTGTTCCAAATCTTAGTCTCTCCTGCATGAATTCTAGAGGTTTCATGGCAAAAACCTCATTCAACTGTAAACAACCCCTGTTTGTTTCCAATCTCAATTCATCAAATCTTGATCCTTATGGCATCTTGCCAGAATTAGATGGCAGCATCAGAGACATAGGCCCATACAAGAACCTCATCCATATCACAAGAAGCTCACTAGACATCAAAGATTTTGCGGAGCTTTTACCAGCAGTTGGAAAATTGAGGTTGCCTCCAGCTTCTCTAGCACACTATTGATAATCTATACTCATGTAGTTAAAATTGCCATCTTATGTTTTCTTGATCTTTTGGTCATCTTTCAGGCCTTTGATGCATAAACTATCGAATGTAGACTTGACATTCTTGACTTATAAGCAGAAGCTGGCATTTTGGATCAACATCTACAATGCCTGCATAATGCATGTACTGTAAGACATCTTAAGCCTCATTAAGTATAATCAGATACCACGCAAGCAGCAATCTAAGCCCTCTTTGCTTTTATCAATTCCAGGCATTTCTAGAACATGGGCTGCCTTCCACACAGGAGAAACTGTTGTCACTTATGAACAAGGTACATGATGAAAACACTAATCCTACACTTCATTGAGAATGATCTAGCACTGAAAAAATGATCACCATCAATGACAACTATTTCCAAATTGTTTACCGGTTGACATGACAATGTTTTGATACAGGCTGCAGTCAATGTGGGCGGTATAGTACTCAACGCTCTGGCAATAGAGCACTTTATCCTTCGTCATCCATGTGAATCAGCATCTGTAAGTGAAACAGTTACTACTGGCTACTTCTAATCTCTGCATAGTTTAACAGCTGTCAGAAAAAAAATGAATAAAAATCTGACCACTTAAGCCATTTTAGAACAATAGACGTAAATGAATCCCACAACTTAATTTTACACCGTCAGACCGTCTACCTGATAATAACGAGGACATAAAAGATGTCATACTTAGAATTTCTGAACCACAATTACAACCAGGTGCCACAAAAAAAAAAAAAAGAAACTCTATTCTTCTGTAAAGTGGCTGATAAATTGGGTTCTTGCACAATAGGAACCCACCTACCAGAAGGAAATGTTACTGCGGCATGCATATGGTTTGGGGTATCCAGAGCCAAACGTGACATTTGCTCTTTGCAGAGGCAGTTGGTCCTCACCAGCAGTAGGTACCTCGCCCTCGCATATATTTCATTTAAGTTTTTGAAAATACTTTTTGTGAAATACAAAACATTTTCTTTGCTTCAAGATGTGTTTGTCTATTTAAAACGTTTTAGTAAGGTAAAGAACTTTGAAACACACGTAATAAACTAGAACTCATTTGCGAGAAAAATGAAGCACTGTGTCCATTACATCCTAATTTGTGTGTTAAAAACTCATTAAATGTAACGGAAGATTCTTGTATGCAGTTAAGGGTCTACACTCCAGACGAAGTAGTGAATGAATTGGAAAGGGCTAAAGTGGAGTATTTGGAAGCTTCTGTGGGAGTAACGAGCAAGAGAAAGATTTTAGTGCCAAAACTTCTGCAATGGCACATGCGAGACTTCGCAGATGACATGGAATCACTTCTAGAATGGATTTGCAGCCAACTGCCACGTTCTGGGTCACTGAAAAGATTGATAATGGAGTGCTTAAACGGAGAAGCGAAGATTCCCATAACAAAAATGGTAGAAACTCAACCTTATGAATCTGAATTCCGTTACCTGCTGCCCTTGTAAATGAGATTAAAGACAACCCAAAAATGGAGAATTAGATCAAAGGCGATTGTCTGCGTGCAGAAATAGCACATGATCTCTTGACGTTAGCAAAAATGATGAACTTATAGCATCATCTTTCACGCTAATTCTGTGCCAATAGATATTTAAAGAGGTCATTATCTATCACAAATGCACGAGGCCTTTAGGATTGATTGTAACTTTAACAAACAAGACACTCTGTACTCGGTTCACAATTTTTCCAGGTCTTGAATTCCACAACTTTGTAATTCTATTTGCGTTTGATTTGGAAGAAAACAATGGGTCATGATTTTATCGATAGGAGATAATTGATACACAAACCCGTTACGAAAAGGGACAAAAACACGCCATTGCCATTTGTTAAAAGAAAAGTAGCTCGTTCACACTTAATGGCTTGTTGGCTCATGTCTTTGCTTGAGCATTTAAAAATTCAAAATTCTCAGTGACTTCCAGAAGGGAGAACGGTTGGCGAAAATACACCCTGCATTCATCTCCATGGAAAACAAGAGCCACAAAAATAATATCCGAGAAGGAAATTGAACGATATGAATTTTGTCTTCACGAAAGGACTTGCATGTCTTGTCATTAACATGAAATTTAATTTCCATGATCGCATGATAAAAACATCAGGTATATTCAGAACTGGCTTAAAATTTCAAATGCAAACAAAACTTTAGAACAAATCACACCAATAACTCATTCAAGTTCTCTCCCATTCCCTTCCAATCAGGATGATTGATGGTTTCCTCATTTTCTTACACCTAGTGGTCCAGAGAGGACTCAACTAAGAAATTCACAATTCTGTTTAACAAATTCAAGCCAAATACAGTTTCTTCACAGTTGACTTTAACAGACACGTTCAATGGTTCAGAGCATTTTCCTTCAATGGTAATGGTAATTAAGCAAGAAATTGACTTGCTCAAGGTCTCACTGCTGAACCGTAAGCACAAACCTGATGCATCATCAAAATTGGCAGCAACTGGCATATCCACCGATACAAGACAAACATTTGAATTACTAAGCATCTTTAATGCTAGGCTCTCACAAATTACAAGAAATTTGTCTTTCACTACCATACTCTCATCCTTGTCCTTTTCTAGCTCCCCAATGTGGTCAGTGAAGGTGCAGCTGCTTTGCAAATACAAGAAATGCAACTTAGAATACCAAAACAAAAGAGAAAAGCAAAGGAAAAGAAGGAAACAATAAAAATGAGAAATCACATTTAAAATCAATGATCATTATATTGAAGAAAACCTATGAGTGACAAGAACAGGTGAAATGTTGATTCGCTAATAAACACAGATTCTTTATTTTATCATTACTTAATTTTACAGAATGAATAAATGGCAGTGCTCAACTATGAACACTTCTATAGAGGATACCCTTCCCCAATGGCAACACCTTTTTGATTTAGTAATGTGACAGAGAACTTTTCATGTCAACAAAATCACCACCTAGCACTCCAATACCGTCACAGAGATGCTAGCAAAACAATGTGTAAAGCGAACTGATGTCTAAGATGGGTTATAACCAAAAAAAGAAACTATAACTTGACATAAATAGCAACTACTTATCAACTGCCCATGAATTAACAATACAACCTTGACTAGATAACAAACTGACAATAGGAATATGGGAGGAAAAAATGAAAATCAAATTTGCAACATAATTCCTGCAGAAATTACATTAAAAAATATCCACAGAAAAGAAAAACAAAAATTATATTTCCTCTATATATATTCTGTAAGAAAAATGATGATAGCATTCAATAATTAACTCTGACCTCCGACTGTACTCAAACATTCCTCGGAGATGCGATTCCTTGTCTATGAAGGCTCCCATATCCATTGGAAGGGGTTTTATGAAATATCCAATGTCAGGCCGCACCTTAACTGGAATCTCCTTGCCATTACAATGCAAAGTCAGCTTCAGAGGCAACAGATGATGATGGAAGCGAACCTGGAGAATCCTCCTTGTTATCTGACCAGGTTCCAGAGAAGCAATCTCTTCCATGGGAACTAATGTCGGCACCTCACTGTGAGATGTCAAGGAGCACAACATAAGAAAAAATTAAGATCACAGAATCATCATAAAGTCATATTATATTCAAAAAGAAAGTTAATGTGAAAATACGGACATGATAAATGATTCCTAGATTCCCACCAAAAAACATGAAAATGCTTGTGATTAATGACACATGTATGTGATAAATGATATGAACAATATCTCTACAGTTGCTGGCATATACAGCTCTTCTCAAAACAAAGTTGGACCAAGAGCACACACAAGTGAACTAGCAACTTTGAAGGTAAGCATAGATTAAAATCACCTCTCAGAAGAATCCAAGGCTTTGTTGGACTCCTCATCTGCCAAAGTTATTTCCAACATGGGCTCTGAAGAACAGTTCTCAAAGGAAACTTCTAGGCATACAAGCAAAGGGGATGCAGTTGAAATTTGAGATGAAAATGAATAATCCACCTTCAAGCCATTTCCAGTCACAGGGTCTAAGAGCGTATAGCTTTTAGCTTTAACTCGATTTCCAATATTCGCAATAGAGATTCTTGCAGATGATCTGCAGAGTTGACTCTGATCAGATGTGCTTGGATTTGATGAACCAGGTTGCTCATCCAGCCATGATTCAAGAGCTCTGTTTGACATCAATTCCTCCAAGTCAGCAGACCCAGACTGCAAAGCTCCATTCTGATTGTTTCTAACATTGCCGACATCTGAAATCTCAATTAATGGATCAGAGTTGAAGTCACCTTCACTTGCAGAATCATCACTGCCACCACTATCACTTGAGCCCGTAACAGATTGCTGAGAATCATTATTTGAAGTGCTTTCCTCATCCAAAGATCCGGATGTATCAGGATCATCTGATCCATTGGAGTCACTATAAGTGGCTTCCTTTCGAAGGGCATTAGTCCCCTGAATTGAGTTTGAGAAGTGACTGAGGTCATCACAGGGCAAACTACAGGGTTTTGGAAGAGGTTCATACCCTGGAGCTGCATGAAGTACTATTTGGGAAAGAGATCCAGGAAGATAAAACCGGTCATTAATAGGTTCTGTTGATGTTGGTTCTATTTGTTTCCTAAAAATGCATTCCGTAACTACATTTGCCAGGTCCTTATCTTGAGGTACAGAATTTGTTTCCCCTAGACCTTGAGAGCCTAAATTTTGTGAAAAGAGTTTCTTAAAGAAACGAGCTCTATCACGAACATCATAATTGGGGTCACATTCCGCCAGTTCAAGGAGATAGCTAAAAAGTCTTTTAATTGTCCACAGATCTTCACCTTTTGTACATGATAGGACCTGTTAAGTAATAGTAGCAGAATAAAGACATGATTTCTCTCGAGCAATAAAAAGGAAAGAGTAAAAGAAATGCTTTCACTTGCAATACAGCTGATATCAAGCACAAAAAGAAAAGTATATTAACAAGTCTTTTAACCATAATTGCAATCTCATCTCCGGAATTAACCATTTATTAGTGATATATTCTGATTAAGGATGAAGGAAGGTATTTTCCCTGGTAAATACTCCAGTCAAGCATTCCAAATTCACAATTTTTCAAGAGAATAATTTACAATGCAACTGCAGGAAGATTTGCACTACAAACCACTGATCCTGTTTAATTTTCTTCAGAGAACCATAGAGGCCAATATGAAGCCCACAGCTGACCTCACAAAATTAATAGATTTTTCTAGTTTATACTTCAAACTGACTTCTAATACAAACTGCAACCAAATGATCAAAATTGTCTCTGATACTTAAAAAAAAAGAACTTCAAGAACAAATTAGTGGACAAAGAGGATGAAAGAACAATAAATACAGAAACAGAACTCAGTGATTAATCAAATTCATTGGTTGTTACCTTAATAGTGGTATTAAGAATCTGAAGCTTTGTTTCCAGAGCTTCTGTTGTAAAGCACCAAGCAAGATACTTGAGTACTGTGGCTAGCATCCTCGGAATTGTGTCTCCTAAAGAGCTATACTCTCCCACCATCCAAATAATCATAGCTCGGGCTGCAGACACCTTGATGGAATCCAATCTACGAATCAACCGAATTATAACCTTGACAAATAGAAAGATGTCACTTATCTGATGCACAAACAAAGCATTAAACTATCACAATAGGACAAATACTACCATCACATGTATGCACATCTTATACATCCACCATAGGTACCAAACTAATCTGATATAGAAAATTTTCCCTCTTATGATGCCTTCAAAAAGATAAAATGACATGTCTTTTGCTCAAAAAAATCTAAATATCAGTACCCCTGAGGTAATTATGCAGCATCCCTTCAGGTGAGGAACATTTTATTGTAAATCACTGGCTTCCCAGCTTGTTATGGTAGTTCTATATTCCAAACAAAGCAAGAAAACAAATGAAAGTGAAAAGTATACACAACATATCAATAAATACCAACTTTACATATTGAGAAATTTTACACCAATGGAGTAGAAAATTTCCCCAAAAGTGAACACATGTTACGTTTTTTCTACACTTTCCAGAGAATTTTAAGGAATCATATAGTATGCAGAAAAAAGAAATTTGAAAATGCATATAGAAACTTAATAGGTATAGAAAAAGAGGAGAATACTTTCTCATGACTGGGTGGATCTCGCTTTATGATTGATTTAATGGACATTATTGCTTGTATTAAAACACTTGCTTCTTCATTTCCAGCCCCAACATCACTTGTCAAATACTCTGCAACGTTCAGTGTTACTTATGGATAACAAGGAAAACAAGGAGAACAAATTTAGTAAAAGAGAGATATAAAACAAGTTGCCAATGACAGACCCTTTGTAGTCAGAGCCAACAGCCCTTCCACACATGTGTTCGCCATTTTTGGAAGTCGTTGTGCACATAAGCCTATAGCCGCGACAGTATCAGCCGCAAATCTCCTGTCTGGATCCCTAATATAATCCTAGGAGCACACTAATGGATAAGCATCAAATCATGCAGTTGAAACATGTGGACATGTGTGCATGCATGTGAACAATGGGCACATATGTGTGTAGATGTGTTTGCATGTGCACATACAGGCACAAGCATTACATTTGTGTACATAAGTACAATTTCCAGGAATCAATCAACCAACTTCAAGATTGACCAGGATGAATTAAATCTCAAAGACAGACTTAGTTTTAAATCCCTGAAACTTAATTAGGAATGGTTATAATTCCATAGGATTCATTTATTTTCCCCCCAAAGTACTAAATATATATTTTTTATAACAATCCACTCCACCATAGTTTCTCCCTGACCCTTAAGAATTACATACATTGCATTTAAAAAAAAAAAAAAAAAAATTTGAAGCACGATTGTCAACAAAGTTCCAAGATAATGCCTAGGGCCCGCCCACCCACTCCCATCCCATTATTGTACCTACTCTTAAACTTGGCCCCCAGCTTGAAGGATTGCCTTCACACATCTTTGAACTTTTAAAGAAATTTTGTTTTTACACACTGCCCCTAACTTATCACATCTGATTGAAAAACCTACGGATACGTACATACTTAAGCCCCTTAGCTCCACCCAAGCGCAATGTTAAAATTGGTGCAACATCACTCGTATTCAATCACTAGCGGAAAATCCTGAATTTAAAGTTGACAGAATGATGGAAGATCTGAAATTTAGGTATCTAATTTTTAATACATCTTTAGGTGGCAAGTTATTTAATTTTAGTAAAGCATGCAGGAATATCAAATGTAGTCATTTTGCCCCCTGTATAAGAAGGTATGGAAATTTTTACAACGAGAAGTCCCAACGTAATTATCACTAAAAATATGAAAGAACCAACCATAAAAATGAAAATAGTACCTGAAACTCTTTAAAAACTGATGGTATTGATGAATCTGTAACAATAGAAGACAATATCTCAAGTTTCAAAGCCTTAATTTGATATGAATCTGAGGTACATATAAAGAAGTCTTCATAATGCGGTGTAAAGATATAGGGCATTGCTTTAACAAAAACTTGTACGTTGCAGAGGACCTGAAAGATCAATAGACATAACCAAACTTACTATCACAACCATAAACTAAGATATAAAAATCAAGTAGACGATAACCAAAATCCAAGCCTGACCTCGATAATATAATTATGTATATAAGAATCATGCCAAAATAATAAATAGAGCAAACCATAAATTTCTAAACCTTGGAAGTATCTATACTAATATCTCCTGCATAACCCATTACTTTCATTGGGAATTTCCTTTTCAAAATTTTCTCATCACCTTTCTTCGACAATCTGATTCAAATTGATATGAGGTCCTATTGCTTCCTGAATGATAGCTAAGAAAACATGATTGGAAAGAGTCGGACCTTTATTTTCTTTTCTTTTTTGACAGAAAGAGGAAACAGGCTTCTTAATACAATTGAGGGAAAATAGAAATCACAAGAAATAGAAAATATCATCACCAATACACCAAAAATATTATAAACAGGTGTTTATGCATGATCCACGTAGGCACACCTGAATGTAAACCAAAAATTAGTATAAGTTATATATGCATCAAACAGAGGAGGCAATACCACATATTTCGAGGCATTAGATGATCTCAGGACAAACAAGAGTGGCTTAACAATTCTTTTGACATCCTCCTTTGGAGCCGTGATCCAGTGTACACCAGCCGCTGCAAGCACCACTGCACTATTATGACTCCATAGCAATGGTGATGTGCACTGGAGTAGGATCTTCACATCTTCATTACTCTTGCCAGATGTAAATTGTGCACCATTCAAACCAGAGGAGCCTCTGTTGATGTAACTTGACCGTGTCAAGTACTCATCAAGTCCTTCAATATATGACCTAGAGACAACATTTGCTACTTCAGACTTGTCAATCCTACAGAAGTCACCAGTGTCTTCTGATGCTAAGTTTCCATCTGAATCACCCTTTTCAGAGTGGGAATTCTGTGTACAATGCAAAGAAAACATAATCGATTCTTTTACAAGCCCATGCCTTGCTGTTACATAGCGAAGAAGGATCCCAATCAAGACTATCTGACCCCACTCTTCCACATCAGGAAGGATATGACATAATTTTCTATAATTTCTTCCAATCAACGAAAAATTATTTGGACAAACTGAAGCAAATGCAGCAGCAGCAGCTCCAACAACTCCAGGAGAATGATCATTTAATAAAATTCCAACAATCTGCATAAGATAATGCTTCTAATATTTCAGATATGTATTAAATTAGTCAATATAATATTTAGTTCTTTTGATTAGGTTATAAAATATTGATGTTTAAGAAAGTGTTTCTGTTCAAGCAGGTGGACCTCTATTAAATAAGAATACATATACAAATTCTCAATTTCAAAATTGAACTCCATATTTGGTAAGCATTTAGGAGATGATCCTGAGATGGACCAATTTTTGTACGGTCACACAAACAATCTACAGTTCTGAGTTCTTAGATAACTACTCCAACTTTTTTTAAAAAACAAACACATTCAAATAGAAGCATCAGGTAGGACGCATACACTTGAGACTTTAAGATAAGCTTCTACGACAAACCTTCCTAATAGATTCATAAATAAGATATAACAACCTAGCCTCAGAAACAAATTCGTAGTTTTTCTACAGAATATTCAGTAAAAATAAGATGTATATTTCAGGAAAACTTCCCATTGTAATTTGCAAGTGACAATTGTGTAAGAGATTCACTTTTTGCAAAAAGATAGGAAGAAATAACCATGATCATCAGAAGTTCTTAATTATAGAAAAAGTAAAAAGTGAACAAGTGGACAATAATGAATTAGGCATCAACTAGCCACTGAAAACATCATCCATAACAAAATTTAAGTCAATTAATACCTCTTCAATTGCATAGGTATGTTCCTCTAGGTGTAAATCATGCAATTTGGGAAGGGCACTGGCAGCACATTTTCTGACATAAACAGATGGATCTCTAGCACACTTGCCCACAGCCACCAGAACAAGAGATGCAATTACATGTAGACGGATTCCTGCCATGGTACGAAGTGCCCATGCCCTCACTAATGGATTAGGATCCCCCAAGTCCTTTTGGAAACAATTGATAGATAGAAGCGCTTCATTTGGGCGCCTACAAATCATAGAAAGAAGAAGAGATTGTTTCATATGCACCTTAAACCATTTGTGTGGGAGAAAAAGCAAACCGGGAATCAATTCACCATCCATCCTTACACACAATCAAAAGGGAAATCATTGGACTTGATCCATAGAAAGCAAATGCAGCTATTTCATCCTACTTCAACGTTTGATCAACTCCTAGAGCTTCCGATTGCTTATGCAGCAGAATTTGACTAAACTCTGGAAAGTACATTTGTCAAAGAATATAGCCCGTACGAGTCATTTGGCAAGAAGCTGAGTTAAATTGCTCACCCACTAGTCACTCTAGGATTTAAGTTTGAATTGTTATTGATAATATGTAACTTCAAAGAACTGTTAAAAAAGTGTCAGATATGGCATGGCATTCAGCAAAGGCAACACTTGAAAAAGCAAATATTCTCCATTAAAATGGTGTGTCCAGCAGCCATAACAATATCCAGTGTTTTGGTATTTGACATGATTACTTGCCCTAGCACATCAATGCAAGAAAGGGTGTAAAGTATGTATTTATGTTTAGGGTTGAATACTGTAGCCTAAAAAATCACAAAACAAACAATGGTTTCTCTTATCCAATGGTTCAATGAGTTGAGATTAGAGATAGACAGGCCTTTGATATTGCAAACTCAAGGACTCACTTAACAGTTAGATTAGAATAGATAAATGGTAGGGATATGAGTCTTAAATTAAGTCAAAATATTTTAAGTCACAAGAACCTGACTCGTGTGTGAGGGGTTCTATGATTGCTTGTAAGGAAAACTTCTGAAAAATTAAATGGTACTATTATATAAGGAAAACGGAAGAGTTGCAATACTTAGAAATTAATTTGTGGCATACTTTTCAGCATAATGCAAGAGGTACAAGTAAACCAGCTTCTTTACTTCCAATGACTGAGATGCCACATTTTTAACAACCTGTAATGCCATTAACAAGAATGTAAATAAAATAAGTCAAACAAAATACTAAATAAGTATAACAATGTTGGATTCACTCAATTCCAGTTAACGGTATGATACTGAATTTCCTATCACTTAGCTTACAACACAAGAGCATTTAAAACTAATCAATTCTCGTTAGAAATCGGTTAGAAAATCCACAATTTTATTCAAATTAATACTAGGTAATCTAGTATTCTTATGCATGAAGATAATCGATTTGGAATCAGCTTCAACACAACTAGTAATTCACAATTCAAATTCTTCTTTTTTTTTTAACCTTTTTCATCATATCTTTCACTTCATCAGCAACCAAATGCAGCATTCACATAAATCCAAGGAAAAATATTAGTGATAGCAAAGGGAGGAACCTGAGGGAAGAAATTGGAGACGTCAAAGCCCTGAGCAATGAGCGCGAGGAGTCGTTTAAGAGCTTCGCACTTCTCTGAATCAAATTTGCTGTCAAGTAACGGCGCGATGTTCACGTCTTCTGGATCGTCATACAAGTGTGCGTCCGTACCAATCCGGAACACCATCGTCGACGCCTTGCTTAATGTCTCCGCTGTGGCGCCGAATTGAGGAAACATTCTTTACCTATTTATCTATTCCTTTGTTTATTTGTTTACAATTTCTGATCGCTTGAGATTGAGACGAAAGGTCGTTGGTTTGGTTTTCTCTTGAAGATGGACTGAGCTGTGAACTGACAGAAGTTTGCAGCTGGCGATGGAGATGGGGACTGTTTGTTAGGTCGCGAAATCGGACTCCGGTTGAGGAAAGAATTAGACTTCGTCCGGGTTTGGGAAATTGCCATTACGGATTAGTTTATAAATTCATTTTAATTAAAATGGTCATTTTCTATATTATATTAATCTTTTTTTGGTTATATTTTTTTATAATTATGAAATTTTAACTTTTGACCGCAGCCGTTTGGCTCAGGGGTTTGTGATCACGGGACGGGATGGAGTTCAAATTATTAGGAAAGTGGAAATGAAAATTTGATCCTTTGAAAACCAATGTTACTGAAATAATGGGATTTAATAATTTTGTTCTATATATATATATATATATATATATGAATAATATAATTAAATTTTTTTAATATGTCCAAAATACTTATATTATTTTTTATGTTTTGTTCTAATATGTAATAAAAAACATTAAACATATATTAAGATAAATTTAGATTCGTCACGGGATATTTTAGATTTTATCATTTTATATAATGTTATAAAATCTATTTAAAATTATTAATCAATTTAAAATATAAAATCGGAATATAAATTGACAATAAATTGTAAGTATCTATTACTTTTATTACTTTTCGTTTATTATCGCACGGGAGTTTTTATATTTTATGTAAATTCAGTCCTATGTTATGAGAAACTTGTTGAGCACAACCCTTCTGAATAGATTGAAGTAAATAATTTGATTACGAAAGGTTATAATGATCATCTAATTATAAACAGTAAACTTTTTTATTTCATACAATTTTTATATTATTAAAATTTTATCTTCCATCTTCACTTCGTCAAACGAAAACCCACTGCCATACATGGAACAACTTCAATAAATCTCGCAACCCGAAAATCAATTACTAATCAATCAGAAAACTCTATTCAAATTTCTTTTGTCCAAATCTACCCAGAAAATCAGAACACAAAGTTAGACAATTAAACTAAAATGCAAAAAAAAAAAAAAAAGAGTGAGACCCAAAAAGTTATAAACAAATTTATAACTTCAAACTCAGAAAGTTATAAACTTCAAATGAAAATGGTATGAGAACTCCATTACAAACGTCTAAGTTCTCTCCACTAGCGTTGCTCCCAGTGGTGGACCATCTGTACCACTAGTCCAAGCCATAATAACCCATTTGCAATGGCCATACCAAACATGTCCATTAGAAATCCCATAACCATAACCCAAGCAAAATCCCAACCACATAAGCTTGGCTAACTGGTTTCCCTTCTAGAGTTTTATCCACAATCCAAAGCATCGATCGCAACCCAGCCAAATAGAGGTGCCAATGAAATCAAATATCACATAGCATCCTTACATCCACCAAACACCCAGAATCCTTCCACCACAACCACCAAAAACCCAAAATCCGGCAACAATGAACCCAAAAATATCATACCCCAAAAGCCGGCCACCATGAACCCATAACCTAGCCACAAAAACCAGCAACCATCTCCCATAACCAGTCACCAAACAATCAAGAGAAATATAGTTAATTTTTTACTAAGATTTTTTATTATTGTTGTAATGTTGTCGAAATTCACATTTTATTTATGGTAATATTTTTTAAAATTTGGGTTAAGTGTATTTTAGTAAATACAATATTTTTGGATGAAAAAATTTGTCATTTATCGGAAGACAGATACTTTGATAATAGAGATCTTTGATGAGTTCTTCAAAATATAAGAACTCCCCGATGAATTTATATGAAAATATAAAAGCTCTAATATGATAATGAGCCAAAACGAAGAAGAGGTAAACGATATTAACCCATTACATTTTCATCAAATTGTGTCATTCATTATATTTTCAAGGTGTTCTCATCATTCAAGAAATTTTGTCACTCTCCCTTGTCTGCTTAGGGAGCTTCCCATTTAAGCCAGCAAGGCAAAGCCGGTCCACACTCTACAGAAAAACTGTTCGCAAATGCAGCAGTGAAGTAGCCCAACTTGGATTCTGATTTGACCAATCCAAGACTAGTTGAAGACTTGACTCGAAGCACCGCGATTAATTGGCCGGTGATGATAGTACAGTACGCTCTGGTGACTCAATTGAGTAAAACTGAAGCGTTCAGTGCCTGGGAAAGGACACCACAAAGTTCTTCCAGCACGAGTTAAAAGGTGCTCTTAAATTTTTTTTTTTTGGTTCTTTTAATAGAATATGGACTCAAATCCATAAACTTTTATAATTTTCTTGGTGGTATTAATCAAATTAAGTATCATCTTAAATCATTTTAATGACACCCTTAATGTCAGTTATCAAATTAAGAGAACAATGATTGCCAAACCAGTCAATAATAATTTAAATGCATGATATTTTGATTTAGATAGTCATTAAGTGACTGTTTATTTTGTCTACTGAAATCTAAATTTGAATAGAATTAAATGACAATCTTGTTTGTTTTAAATTTTAATCACCTATTCTCAGATATTATTGTCTGAATCAAAAAAGTGAAAAAATATCACTTTTTTTCTCTTAAAACATCTGAATGTATTAAAATACCTTTAATGCCTTTTTTACATAATAAATTTGTGAAAACCAACCTAGGCGTGGGCTCATAGAGATAAAGCAAAAAAAGAGAGAGAAGTGAAGTGGGAGCAAACCACATGATGTCAGTCTAGTTCCGTAGGCCCATGGAGGTAAAGCAAATTATTGATAATTAAATTTTGATTTAATTTTATTAAATGTAATTAATAAATATTAAATATATAATTATTGATAATTTGGGTTTAATTTTACTAAATATAATTAATAAATATCAATATCTAACTAAGGATTATTTTGGTTCAATTTCATTAAATGTAAAAAAATGATAATTTTGGTTTAATTTTATTAATTATTTAATTTTGAAAGAATTATTATAAATATAATATAAATATTTTACATCTCTTATTACAAGGGCAAAAAAGTCACATTAAAAATCAGATATGTTTTTATCACTTTTTTTAAGTTGTATGTAAAAGAACAAACAAACATATTTTTAAGTGGTCCAAATTAAGTTCTAAAAAGTGTTCAGTGATTGAATCAAATATACCCTAACGTTCATAATTTTGATTATTCTTAATAAATTGACCATTTTCAATAATTTAGCTAATCTCAGTAAATTGGTTCATAATTTATTCATTTGCACAAATGGTTTATTTTGAATAATTAGAAGTAATTTTTTATCACACTATGAAATTTTAATATATGTGGGGATTTGGCGGTGATAAAATATTTTACCTTTTAGTCCTTTTCATATCAGTTGACAGTTGCTAATTTCACTGTTGGTAGTTTCATCTGCACGCGCATGAATCGCGTGGACCAGCATCACAATTCCTCATTCAGAACTCATAAAACCCAAGCACTTAAACCCAAGCACTGTTGTTTCACTCCGCATTGATACCCTAGTCATCATCACTATCGTCACTTCCAACTAACCCAAACGATTCTCTCAAATATCACCTCTCCCTTTCCTCCGCTTATCGAGCTCATAGTTTCAGAGTCGCTCATAATTTTTGCCAGCGACTTTAGCTGGCTACAATTTTTTAAAGGTAATCTTCATCTTCCTCGCATTTTAGCTAATCTGAGTTTTTTTTTTGGAATCCTCTTTTCTTGATTATTTGTTTACATTTCCGCAAAGTTGATCTTCTTTTTTTATCACATTTCAGCTATTTTTAGTTAAAACATAAAGATAAAATAAAATAGAACTCATGCATGCTCTTTTTTTTATTTCTTATGTAGTCTCATTTTCTTTATTTATTTATTTATGTATTTTTATTTTAATGTGTGCATTGGTATCGTTTTTTGTTTATTTAGATGTTTTATTAGAATAAAAATAGAAGGTTTGCTTAGTTAAGTTCTAAAATTAAATGATAGCAGTAATGGTTCTCTCTTGTAATGTTAGTGGGATTGGCTTTTTAAAAACATAGCGTTCGCTTGCTTTTATATAAAGCTTTAACTTTTTGGCTTTGTTATAGATATACTCTCTCTCTCTCTCTCTTGTTTTAATTTTGTTATTCTAGTGATGGTCTCCTGGAATTCCCTGTAAGAAAATCGACAATGAAGCTATTGATGTTAATGATTGATTATATCTTTCAGGTATAATTTGAGAAATTTAAATGGGAAGTTCAGTGGAACACAGCTCAGAAGAGGATTCAGAAATAAGTGAATCCGAAATGGTTGAGTACCAAGATAAGTCATATGAAAAACTGAAGAGTGGAAATTGCACTGTCAAAATCTCAAATGAAACTTTTACTTGTCCTTACTGCCCCAAGAAAAGAAAGCGAGATTACCTTTATAGTGATCTGCTTCAACATGCTTCAGGGGTGGGCAACAGTTCTTCAAACAAAAGAAGTGCAAAAGAAAAGGCAAATCACCTAGCCTTAGCAAAATACTTGGAGAAAGATATTGGTAGTGCAGGCAGTCCATCAAAACCTGTTAAGGAAGGTGATCCTTTGGCTGGTTGTAGCCACGATGAGAAGTTTGTGTGGCCTTGGGTAGGTGTTGTGGTTAATATTCCTACCAGAAGGACAGAGGACGGGCGATCTGTAGGAGAGAGTGGATCTAAGTTGAGGGATGAGTTGACAAGGAGAGGGTTCAACCCGATAAGAGTTCATCCACTGTGGAATTACCGCGGTCATTCAGGAACTGCTGTTGTAGAGTTCCACAAAGATTGGCCTGGACTAAATAATGCCATGTCCTTTGAGAGAGCTTACGAGGCAGATCACCATGGGAAAAAGGACTGGTATGGTGATAATCAGGAAAAATCTGGTCTTTATGCTTGGGTTGCCCGCTCTGATGACTACAATTTGAACAATATTGTTGGAGAGCACCTGCGCAAGATTGGAGACCTTAAAACCATTTCTGAAATGATGCAGGAAGAAGCTCGCAAGCAGGATCAACTTGTATCAAATTTGACTAACATGATTGAGAAAAAAAACAAGCATTTGGAAGAGATGGAGAAAAGATGCACTGAGACTTCAATCTCTGTTGACAAATTAATGATAGAGAAAGATAAGCTCCTGCATGCGTATAACGAAGGTGTGTCTTGTCATAGAGTTTAAATTATTCATATCAGAATTGTATTTTTGAAAATCCTGAGTTTAGTCACGTCTTTTGCTGTTTTATCTTTACCAGTACTTATTCCCTAATCATTAGTGAAGAATATCCTAGCTTTCATGCTTGTGATCTGTTACATTTCACGGTTGTCTCTGATATCAGGCAATTGTTGTATAATTAACTTATGCTGCGTTTGTTTTGCATCAAAGAGATAAAAAAGATACAATTCAGTGCTAGGGATCACTTTCAGAGGATTTTTAGTGACCACGAAAAACTTAAGTTGCAACTAGAGTCTCATAAAAAAGAGCTTGAGTTGCGTGGGGAAGAACTGCAAAAGCGTGAGGCACAAAATGAAAGTGATACAAAAGCTCTTGCTGAAGAGATTGAAAAGGTTCTGTGTTTGGTACTCAGATGTTTCATCTTTCTTAAATTTCATGTAGTGGAATTAAAAGAAATACAAACTTTGTTGTTCTTTCAGAATGCCATGAGAAATAGTTCACTTCAATTGGCTGCACTGGAGCAACAGAAAGCCGATGAAAATGTTATGAAACTAGCTGAAGATCAGAAGGTTTTTCTTCCTTAAATACTTTGATAATAACCCAAATGCTATCATGTTAACTTTTTTGAAAGCTCAGAAAATTGACAACAATTGTTATGATTATTACTTTAATACAGAAGCAGAAGGAGGACCTTCACAATAGGATAATTCAACTGGAGAAACAACTGGATGCAAAGCAAGCTCTTGAATTGGAAATTGAGCAACTGAAAGGGACATTAAATGTAATGAAGCACATGGAAGATGATGGTGATGTAGAAGTCCTGCAAAAGATGGACACAATTCTTAAAGAATTGAGAGAAAAGGAAGGAGAACTTGACGATTTAGAAGCATTGAACCAAACACTAATCATACGAGAGCGGTTAAGCAATGATGAGCTGCAGGAAGCTCGTAAAGAATTGATTAATGTAGGTATTCTTTCATTCCTATTGCTCAAAATGCCTTCACTAACATTTAACTTCTCAGTAGCAATCGACAGGATTGTTTTTGATGCTTTTAAATATCTTGGAAGTTGCCTGTACTCCATATTTCTGGTTTTATTTGCTTACCTGAAACAACTATCCGAAGTTTTGCAGATAACAGAGATACACTGAAAAAATGAAATTTGATTATTATAGGATACAGTATATAACTTGTGTGCAATTATCTAATTGTTTGTAGTTGAGGATAGAAATCCCTAGCACGCTGTGAAACTCATGAATAAATATTTGTTCTTATTTTCTTTTCTAAGGTCATGATTACTGCCACAAAATTGTAGAAACATGGGTTTCAAATTGAGATTATGTGAGAGATATGTATTGTTTGCTGCCTATGCGATTGCCTTATGGGAATGATGCAATTCGATATCCATCATTGCTTGTATGATTGTTGAATTGTGTTTAAGGGATCATTAAATATTTCTTTTTGTTCTGCTCTAAGCATTTGCCCTCTCTATAGACTTATCTAGGTTGTGAGGAAGTACTGATCACTTCATTTTATAGTTCCTGAAAGAAATACGAGGTCGCTCTCATATAAGTGTTAAGAGAATGGGAGAACTTGACAATAGACCATTCTTTGAAGCAATGAAGAAAAAGTATAATGAGGAAGAAGCAGAGGAGAGAGCCTCAGAACTGTGTTCATTATGGGATGAATATCTCAAGGATCCAGATTGGCATCCCTTTAAAACTGTTATGGTTGAAGGGAAACATCAGGTTGGCCTTTTATTAATCTCATAAATTAGGCCCTGCAATCGTTTGTTTAAATTCTAATTCTTGTGTAGCTTTTGTATGAAGTAAGATCTATTGTCTGTAGCTTTTTCTATGCTCTGTAGCTTTTCTATGAAGTGAGATCTGTGCTCTGTAGCTTTTTTATGAAGTGAGATTTATGGTTTTTTTTTTTTTTTGGTTACATATAAGACACATTATGTCTCTGGAATACTAATCTGGAACTTTGCAAGCATATAGTAAAGTTTTCTGTTTGCTTAAATGTAATTATGCATGTATTTGCATGTATTATTGGGTGTATGATGTGCTTTGAAACAAAATTTTTAAGATGTTAATACCAAGAAGTTTCTCTAGATTTCCTGCAATTTTACTGGTGAAGTATTTAATTGGTCCAAAGTTGTGAATGAACTATAATTTCTCTATATGGATTTCTAGACAATACTTTTAATCTCCTTATGACCTTGCTTCCATTTTGATGCTAAATAGTATATGTGATGTGTGCTACTGACACAGGAAGTTATAAATAAGGAAGATGAAAAATTGAAAGGCTTGAAGAAAGAACTGGGTGATGATGTGTACAAGGCAGTGACATCAGCTTTAGGGGAGATCAACGAATATAATCCAAGTGGGAGGTACATAACTTCAGAGTTGTGGAATTACAAAGAAGGAAAAAAGGCTACACTGCAAGAGGGAGTTTCATATTTACTAAAACACTGGAAAGCAGTAATTAATCTCAAGGGAGGAACAGCTTGAAGGTTAGTCTCCCACATTTTTATTAGTGTGATAAATTTCTATATTTACATACATAGGATATGAGAACCACGGGCCTTTTGATAAAATGTCAATGAGAAATTCATATTTATGCATAATTACTCTATATACATACGTGTGCGTGCGTGCGCGTGTTTGTTAGAAGGTCTTTGAATTGATGTTCCAAAACCTTATAATGGAAGTTGGTCCCATTATTAGATGGGTATGTGAGATGCATAGATTCAAGTATTGTTTCCTGATGAAATTCCATTAAGAAAGCAATTTTGAGTGCTAAACAAATATTGAGCACGAATGGATTTTATTTGACAGAGAACTCTTTCCATATTGCAAAGGGAATAAGCATAATGAGTAGTCTATCCAATGGTCCCAATCGCACATTGAACATTCTCTCTTTTGTTCATTTATTCTTAGAATTGTGCAATTCATGGGTGTTAGCTGGTGATTGGCTGTGATTTCATTATATTTTTTCCTTCGAAGACTGAGCTGGCTATTTTGTCTTTTTTTTTTTTTTTTTTTTGGGGGTTGAAACACTGGCTGTGATTACAGGAGATGCTGTATCTATTGCCTAGAGGCCTAGATGGATTTCTACTCGGAAACTGAAAAAACGTGGCGCCAGTGCGCGAGCAGATTGCATGAGCTGTTGTGTTCGTAACATGATTCATGACCGTCAAATGTTTTAAAGCATTGATGTTTCTGTAAATTACGTAATTCTGTAGTGGGATTTCTTGAATAAACTTAATTTATGTCAACATTGACTACTGAAGACCCGTCTTGACTTACTGTTTCATTAAAGACCTGTTTGGCAGTGAAAGTTTAATTGATCAAAGATTCGAAGAAAATAGCCTCTAATATTTATTCCTTGTTAGTTACTGAAAGGGTGCTTTAGCAGTTTTTTTTTTTCTTTTAAGAATATATTTCAATTTTAGCCCATAAACAACGAGGAAATCGCTTTTAAATAAACGATATGCCGATTAGTAAATGTACAAGAACGACGTGCCCTCCTGCAAAAAGGACAAGTTGTCTTTAAGCGGATGAAGTTACCATTGTCCCTTATCGAATAATTATAGATAAGTAATCATCCATAAGCTGCACACCGCAGACATACGCGCACCATAATGCGCGTAGAGTGCAGGAGTCAATCCTGATATAGAATTAACAAACTCGGAAATTTTCCTTTATCAAAAAAAATCGTAGGACAGTTTACAAATTATTATTTATGCAAATTACTCAGAGAACTTTAAGAAAATACATTGTTACAAATTTCCCCAATTTTTAATCAACAAAATTAATCTTCATTTATTTTCCTTATACGATGTTAAGAATATGTTGTGTTTATTTATATTTTTAGAGTTTCTGTTGTGTTTATTTGTGTTTTTAAAGTTTTTATTTTCAAAATTTTAAAAAAAAAATTAGTTATTTTAAATTTTTTTAAGTTTTAAAATATTTATATAATTAATATCAATTTCAATACATTAAAAAATATGAATCTCCGAAAAAAGAATTTGAAAAACGTTAAAAAACACCGCCTCGGCGAACGCAGGAACTCTCCATGCACTTAAAAAAGTGAGAAACATCCAGGTGTGTGCTGTGCAGTGGGCAGTTGACACTGCCACGGATGATCTCACATAAACACAAACAAGGGGTGCCATCCTCCTTTACCAGAAAGCGTTCTTCAGCATTTATAATTTTTCAAGTTCCAACCCTTAAGTCCGTAGAAACATTACACTTTCAAAACATCATTTCATAAAGAACCAAAAGGCTATCCGATCCCTATTCCCGTGCGTGAATCTCCCAGCCACAGCCATAGAGAAGAGAGACACTGAAAAGTGAGAGTGAGAGGGTCTATGTCTATGTGGGAGGTACATGGGTTGGGAAAATGAGTAGGGATGAGTGATCTGGACCGTTTCAACTTCTCCATTGTCTTCCTGTAGCCGCCATTTACTTGAGTAACCAAGGTGAGCTTGACTGCCGAGGGTCCAGTCTAGGTTCTTACCAACCAAAGACCACCCTTGGATCTGCCGGTGGGTTAGAGGGGGTATTGGAGCATTTGAATTGCCCTTTTTCGTTGGAAGATTCGAAAGTCTTCTCCTTTGGGGGGATTCCTTGTGTTGCAAACTTCCGTCTAAGTCGCATGCAGAGGGAGGAAAGAAAGAGTTGATATAATCAGAGGTAAATCCCAGTCTCCCAAACCCCAAAATCAGTTGTTAAGACAACAGATTTTAACCCAGCTTAATTACTTTTGTTTTCTTGTGAAAGTTGGTGGGGAAAACTTGATTTCCGTTGGGGAGCTGAGCGCTTGTGCGGATTCAACAGTAGTTGCAATTTTGCAGTGGAGTGGAACGCACGCAACGCAAGTCTCAGTAAATTAACCCATTCTCTTAGCAAAACACTTATGTTTCTTTGATAGTATATTGCACATTGAAACAATATATATATGCACACAAAAATTGGAAGGAAGTCATGTTCGCCAATAGACTACCATTTCGAATACATCTACGTATACGTACCTTCTTAAATCTTTCTTTCTATTTGGCTATCCAAAAGTGTGATAAGGAACTTGGAGAACAACTTCTTGAGAAGGCTGAAACAATCAACATACGGCTCATAAAACTTCAGAATACTTCCCTTGGTTATATCTGCATACAGAACATTCAATTAAGTTAGCAATGAGCTGAAAAAATTGTAACATTCGGTTGAAAAAGTTCCAGTATTATTTGTTCTGTTGTAAGGGGTCAAGATTTAAATTGTGTCATCACTTGTGGTGTTGAATTCCACATACATATTCTGCAGTGTGGTCATATGGATTAAATTTCCTTTATCATAATTCAACACAGGGAGAATCATTCTTATGTTAAAGGTGATATTTCTCAATGTAGAATCTGCATTTATCTTAGCCAATTAAATTAGCCCGATTTCTAGTTTTTCCAGCATATTCATTTGAAACTTACCTTGCTCAGTTTTGTTGTAGGACTTAAAATGGAAGACCACAGTTATAAAGAGGAGTTGAAGAAAGCACGTCAACTTGTGGCAAACCTTGAGCAGGAGATACATTGCAAAAACAAGCAGCTTTCTGATATGCAAGTTGAGTATGATAACACAATTGCAATTTCTCGCAAACTCATCATTGGACTTACAGAGAAGATTATTGCGAGGGACAGAAGGCATTTTGAGGCGGAGCAGATGTACCAAGATAAAATTAATTCCAGAGACAGACAACTGCTCGAGTTGGAGTGTATGTATCATGAGACCTCTGCCACTATGGGACGGTTGATGAATGAGAAAACTGGAGTTTATGAAAAATATGTCGAAGGTATGTTATATTGGTAATAGATGATTCTGTGTCGAGGATAAAATCATTTGAGAGGGAAAGCTAAGTTTAGTGTCAAAGATGTGAGTTTTTTTTAGTAATGGGAGGATGTTCAATTTGCTTGAAGAACCTGACCCAGCTGAGGCCTTTTGGCAGCAAATTTAGTCATCTTCTCTATGTTGTTTTAAGTGTTAAAAGTCCAAATTCTTAAGTTTGCAAGTCTTCTTCATCACCACACCCCTATTTTACATTTAAAGAGGTTTTTATAATTACTAGTTGGCAAAATATGCGCCTTGCAGTGCTTATTACCTATTTCTTAATTGTTTCTTGAGTTTTAATAGTATTTTCCTGATGTAATGTGATCAACATGTTTCTTCACATTTCATTATTATAATTTGTCAGAAATCAGAAGGGAGAAGTCTGCTAATATTAAGCTGAAGAATGAAATGAAGCTTCAAGAAAAGGAGCTTGAGAAAAGATCTAAAGAATTAGAGGAATATAAGGCCTCAAATGATTTGGAGAAGACAAGGTTAATGGATCAGATAGAAAAGGTTGATATAAATTTCTATAAAGTGCCTGAGACATCCTTATAAACTGTTAGTGTCTTATAGTAGAAAACTCTTCATTGGAATGCATATATGCTCATGATATTGAGAGAAAAATGAAAGTCTATAACAAAGTGAGAAAAGAATATACAAGTTATAGTTGTTGAATTTACTAACATCTTTTCATATTTCTGTACAAATGCTAGATATTTAGTTTTTGCATTCCCTGTCAAAATATTGCCCCTCCACTTTTTAATTCTGTGGGTTGTGATCATGAACAATACTCTCTACAACTGACTTCTGAGTTACTTTACTTGTTAGTTTTCTGCTTCTGCATATTTGTAACTGATATTGAACCACATTTTACACATATACGCGTTCTAATTAGTGCTTCTGTCTTTTTCAAAAAACAAGTGGAAATTTACAATAATTACAATTCTGTTTATCTGACTTCACAATTGGATTATAACTGATGCAGCTAAAATTGAAGTTGGAAAGTCAAAATCCTAAAGAGAGTGATACTGGTTTGAATGCCCAGATACTTGAATTGAGGAATCAGTTAGAGGAGAAAACAGACTCACTGCAACATTCAGAAAGCTTGAATCATACATTAGTACTCAAAGAGTTGATGAGCAAGCAAGAGTTGCAAGCTGCTCGAAAAGAAGCAATAACGGTATTTTATTTATATTTGCATATAGGTTGAATTTGCAATTAATTTATTTGTTATATGTTACATACCACCTTTTTCTTTGCTAAGACCCGTATTCAGGTCTGGCAACTTATACAAGGTGTTCAAGGCTTTGATTTCCTAATTTTGGTCGTGCAGGATGATGGAGATCCTGTGAAAGACTTGAGGACTTATGTTAGACGTAAATATAGGACATAATGAGATTTTAGGATATTTAAGAATATTTGCTTTTGTTTTGTTTATACTTATCTTTTGATTAGTGAGTAGGATTATGATAATGTTAAGTTTAGGAGACAATCCTAGGTTTATTTTAAATTATCATCTAGTTCATCTCTATCATTTTATGTTTATGCCTATACAAAGGCTGTGTCAGTTGATGTATATACTTGCATGTTCAATAAATATTCAGTTGCTCTCCTAAGTTCTTCCCTTTTCTCCTTTCTCTTTATCTTCTTTTCTGTCCTACATCACAGGTTTTGCAAGATATGTTGAATAGTCGCACAACGCTTGCAATAAAAAGAATGGGTGACATTGATGAGAAAGCTTTTCAAAAAGCATGCTCATTGAAGTTCGCCAATGGAAACTGGGAGGAAACGTCTACTGAACTATGTTCATTATGGGAAGAATATGTGAAGAATCCTCATTGGCATCCTTTCAAGAGAGTCATTGTCAAAGGCAATCCACAAGTATGTAAACAAACCTACTTTCCATACATTTCTGAAATTTGTTGTGCTGTTTGAAAATATCAGAATGTAGATTATAAGTGCTTAGTGTCTATTGTATGACTAATAGGCAGATAAAGGATGAAGTTTGGTTGAAACTGCTGTTATGCATAAAGGGTATATGACTATGAGTAGTCACTGGCTTACCTATGCACCCATGCTTTTATGAAATTCTTACAGGGCTTGAAGATAATAACAAATAGGAGACAGAAAGTAGTCACTAGCTTGCCACCATAAACTTTTTACTGGCAGCAATAGTCTTTTTGCCAACTGTTGCTGGGTTAGGCAGCCATAAGAAAGCCACTGGAGAACTCAAGAAAAAAAGGAAGACAATTAATAAAGTTAGTCAAGTTCCCTTGATCCTCCTTGTTGTGCTAGTAGAAAAAGGTGTTGCCACCCTTTCTTCTTCTGGAGAGATTATACTGGACACCAAGGGAGTAGAAAATTGAAAGAACACTAATCTAAGGCTAGTTGTTGCTCTATATCTCACTTAGATCCTCTACCAACCGACATAAGTCATCTTCACTATTTTGGACCATGTTATTCATTAACTTCTATTGGATACAGTGGCTTGGACCTAAGAAAACGAGGAGCATGGGGTGGAATTGAAAATATAGGTTCTGAATTCCAGAAATTCTCAAGACTTAAGTGCGTTGAATGGTTATTTATGTTACTTTTTTTATTTTTCTAAAGAAAAATACAGAAGATAAATAGATTTTCAATGATCCTATATTTCAATAACATGAAAAAGTCACATGGACTATGGATGCCATGTATGTTTCCATAAAACTGGAAGTGAAGAATATGTTCTAGAATTGTTCCAATGTAGGGTCAACTTCACACTATGATGCGGTTTAGAACTTTTACCCATTGACTATGATATACAAAATGACCAATTTAGCAATTATGTGACATCAAACGCACTTATTTGTTTTTATTTCAAATGCCATAGAAAACATATAAGAAATTGTTTTATAACCTTGTCAGATAAAGCACATTATCTGTTGATTAAGTTCATGAGAAATGCAGGAGGTAATAGATGATGACGATGAAAAATTGAAAGAGTTAAGAGATGAATATGGGGAGGCTGTATATGAGGCTGTAACAACTGCATTGTTGCAATTGAATGAATACAATCCAAGTGGAAGGTATCCCGTGCCTGAGATTTGGAACATGAAGGAGGATAAGAAAGCCACCTTGAAAGAAATCATTCAGTACTTAATCAAGCAATTGAAGACTAACAAGCGTAAGAGATAGGGGATCCAATGTTGGCACCAGCTATCGCATTGTAAGTATACTTAGTTGGTGTTTATTATCTCTGATTTTGTGTGCATTTTTGCTTTTAAAACAATATATGGTTTCATCATTTTGTTTAGTTTTACAGTTTAACCCATCACTGCATCACTCAGTTGAAATTGAAGAAGCTGTTAAGTTGATTCAGAATCAAACTTTTCATGTTACCAAACTGAAAATTTGTTCTTCTGGCGTTTCTTAATAATGGAATTGATCAACCTTAGTAGCTTTATATCATTGCCTGAACTGAAAACTTCTGTATTTCTTATTTATTCCTCTCACCCATCACTATTCTACTTATATTCTGCCTCAAAAGCTTCATTTCTTATGCTTCTCATGGCTTCTCCTGGATTCAGCAAATCTATGTAAATTTTTCATCATCTAATATTGCTTTGTACAGTACTTCTCTGATTAAACTAACTTGTCTTATCTATGCAGGCGCTGCTTCTAGAAGTAGATTATTTATATTAGGAGTTAAAACACTGCAACCATGGCGTATGTTCAGCAGCTCTGATGGGCATTCCGCTTCCTATATCCCATAAGGTTACTGGCATGTTGTATGATGTGTTGGGCTATAAACACAATTTCTTCTCTTTTTGGTTTGTGAAAGTGAATGCAGAAAAACACTTGTTTGGGTAGAAAACCTGACTTGGAAGCAACACTTTATGAGTAGACAGATATATATAATGAGCTTTAACCAAAGACAAGATAGATAGCTAAGGAGAATATATATAGTTTCCTGAAGTTTATGAGTTTTGAGTTTTGGTATTGATTAACTGCTGCAGAAGGTTTTCATGGGATCATTTTTTTGTTATTGTTTCATTTATTTTACATAGATATGCCCTTCAGGCGCTAGCTTTCCGTAATATGTTCTTTCCGCAGTAGTTTTCAAATGTCTGGTTCGTTGGTGCAAAAGCACTGCGATGATCAATATATTTTCTCTGGCACATACTCTCTAAATCAAAGGGTAATTAACCTAATAACAATTAGGGACGGCTAATCGGCTATACAAGAGTTAAAAAAAAAAAAAGCATGTCCCTTTGTTCATTAAGAGTTAAACAACTTGTCGTGTATATTTTTTGGTGTGAAAAGTTTTTCATTTAAGCATTAGGTGAGCGAAAAAATGCCTCTTGTTAAACTCCTCTTTTCTCAAAAGGACTTTGTATGTCTCCATTCCCTTATACTACCCTTAAATCCTCCAAACGTAAAAAGAATTATCTTCAAATTCTTAAAAACCGTAAGAAATATTGACAATTTAAATATCTCCAAATTCAAACTTTTAAAAAAAATAAAAATAAAAATAAATAAATAAATAACCTATATCTCTATGGACCCGTGTTTATTGGGCTCCAAGAACTAAAACCCTAGCCCAAAATCCCTTGCCCTCCTCCAGCCCTTCATCCACTATATATAAGCCATCCTCTGCCGAAACCCTAGCTCAAGCCTCTCTTTCGCTCTTACGTCCAGCCACAGAATTTACGCATTCTCCTCGGAATTCCTTAAACTTTATGCTTATAGTTTAAGATTATGGGCTATGATTACAAAGAGAGAGGCTTGAGTGGTACCCTAATCTTACGAAAACAATAACCCAAATCGAATTTTGCTGGAGAAATGAATTGTCTTTCTATTCAGTTTTTCCCTTTCTTGATTTGGGTTTATCCACGATGACAGATCTTTTATTCTTTTACACTTGATATGAGCCCTCAGTGATCGGTTCTTAGTTTGTCAGTGTTTTATGTTTCGTAGTTGTTTGTTTTTGCATTTGTTGTGTTTGTCGTGAGAAAACAGTATTTTGTTTTGTCACCGGGACAACAGTGCAACAGAGAAAGTCTGATAGCCACTTTGTGTTTCTGTTTTCTGGAAACGAAAGTGCGTTGATTAGGCAGCGGCCAGACAACCGTAGAGATGGTATCCACAGATGACGGGCTAATTCAATCCCGCTTTTGTCTACTGATTCCATCGCACATTCACATTTTAAAATTGAAATCTTTATGCTTCTGAAGAGATTGTCAATAATTCCATTCTCAAAAGTAAGCATATTATTTGAAGAATCACTTGTATGGTTAAATGTTGTGTAATCCTAGCTGCTACATTTATAATAAAAGATTTTGTTAACTAAATTATTATAAAAATTTGTTGGGTTTATTGGTCAGGACCCGGCGTTCGGATCGATTTAAAAATTAATCACTTGTATCATGTGCATTTGGGTCAACCCATGATTTAGATGTTTTCTGGTGAATTAGCTCTGTTGGAACTGAGGGACGGAACACGTGCGTTATGAAATGCTGAAAGACGAAACCTCACTCTCAAGGTGCTTAGAGTACGTTTGGGACTCCTGACTGGATTGGACCGGATTAAAATTAGAATTGGGATTGAGATTGAATTAGATTAGACTGAATTATATATAGTGTTATCTTATATTTAGTATAGTATGAGACTGGACTATATTAGTATATTATAAACTTTTAACACATTTATTTTTAAATATAAATGAATTTAATTTTATTCAAGTTTAATTTATTATTACATCATATTTATAATTAATTAAATATTTAAATATATTTTAAAATTATTTTTATTTAAAACTTATTAAATATCACTATTTTATAAAAAAGTAAGATTTTTAATATTATTTAATATGAATTTAATAATATTATTTTTTGTTTATTATTTATTATATTTCAATTATAATATTATCAATTATAATAAAAATAAAATTATATTACATTTTAAATATAATTTTATGAATTATTATAAAAATAAAAATTTATTATAATGGAAAATAAAATATTTATAACAAAAATATTTTATTACATCATTATTAAATATTTAAATATAGTTACAAATTATATTTATTTAAAAAATTATTAAATATTACTATTTTATGAAAAAGTAAGTATTTTAAATATTATTTAATATAAATTTAATAATATTTTATTTTATTTATTATTATATTATATTTTTATTATAATATTGTCAATTATAATAAAAATTTGTAATATTATAGAAAATAAAATATTTATAATAAAAATTTTATTTATTACATAACAATTAAATATAGCTAAAAATTATATTTATTAAAAAGTTGTTAAATATTACTCTTTTATTCAGAATTAAGTATTTTTAATATTATTTAATATAAGTTTAATAATATTTATTTTTATTTATTATTATATTATATTTTAATTATAATATTATAAATTATAATGAAAATAAAAATTTTTGTAAAAGCTTGAGACTATTGAGTCCCATGGTTCTACATGGGATAACTTATCCCATGAGATTGATACTATTAGCACTAACAATAGTCCAATCCTAATATCTTCTCAAAATATCAAACAAAAGATTGGACTATTAATCTCAAAATATAGTCCAATCCTGTATTTGTCCCCCTTCCCAAACGCTGAGCAATTGGGCTACAATTAAAAAGCTCACTCAATGAAACAGCTATTAAAAAACGGGGAATAAGAGATGATAAAAAAGCTATTGGTATTATTTTAACAAAGGATAAGAATATATGCCCCCCTACTGCAGAGTGGAGTGGCTGAGAGCATATCCATATATTACGTTAAGTCAAAACCTACTGGTGAACTGTAGGCCGTAGATGGTATTGGGTAATATGTTGAAAGTGGAAGTGATAATACAAACAAAAGAAGGCCGATATCAGGAATAAAATTAAACTTTTCATGAAGTGAATCCGATGACCTATTCTCCTTCCACTTTCACCTCACCTTAGTCAAAAGATACATCTAATGTAAACAGGAAAAGTTTTCGGAAAATATTAGTGTCAAATTTCACACTCTTTTATTAGTAAGAATAAAACCACGAAGTCGGCTGCCGCCACCCACCTCAGGTCCTCAACCACTCTTGCGTAGCCAGAAAATTGAGCTAATGGCGGCAAAATTTGATTAATGATTAAATTAAAAAATCAATTAATAATAATAAATGCATTATTTATTAGTTATATGCTTCTATTAAGAATAATACCACTATTTCAAAAAAATATATATCTCAAATTCACTATCATAAACTATGTGTTAAGTGACATTTATTAAATGAATGATTAAATGATTTGGTAATCGATATACTAAGAGCAAAGTCACTTCATTTAACATAAATATAATGTAGAATGGATTTGAATTAACGTAGACAGCTCTTTTAAATAGATTTTCAATTTTTTACTATGTATTTTCATATTTCGAAAATCTTGATGAATAATAATTTTATTACTCATACTTCTAATATATATACACATACACACACAAAATTAACTAGACATTTCAGGGTTGAAACTTGACAAACAAGAGCTAAAATGTTTGAAAGAGTTTTGTGTATTATTTAGATATTAGAATAGAGAGTTGAAAGTTCTTTTATATTTGGTCACAAATAAGAATTTGATAAAACATCAAGTTTAATAGGATTAAATCAAGAAAATAATTGAGTTGATAATTAGTTTATTGGAGGAAAAACCAATAAATTCTAATGGATTAATTTTGTGGAATATTTTAAAACAAGTGGGGGCAATTGCCCCCAGATGTCATTAACTGTTTCCGCTCTCCACATGCACAGCCACCGTTTTGCTCGTAAAAATCAACATTAACATTACGATATATTGAATCTTAGATCACATTTGTCACAACCAAATTGGTACACAAATGTCTGAATTATTAAAAAAAGTATATGAGTGCACAAATATTTAGTAGATAAATAGAATTGTTTAAATATTTATGTGGAGAAAGAAAATTATTAAAATTAGAGATGTCCCAGTCAATATATTGTTATGTCATTTATTTAGAAAAGATAAGAGTGAGGAAACTATTGAAACTTAAATTACTAATTTTAAGCTCACACATATAAAATAAACTCAAGAATTTGGAAGAGTGGAAAAATAATAAATCTTGGTAAAAAATTGGAATACTCCCAAGCTCTTGCTCTCTCTGGCGAGTTGCAGAAATTAACTTACCATTAATCTTATACTATAAAATAAGACTTGATTATAAGAAATAAACTTCTGTAACTAATCTGATTTTATGTTTAAATCCTTGGTTCTTTTAATAATGTTAGATCTGCTATAAACTAAAAGGTCTAGAATGATTGCTCCAAACGGATTGCACTGTGTTTTGAGCAGCAAATTATTGAAAATCACCTATAATTGAATTAGTTAATTAGTTGGCAGTGTGCTAAAAAAAGAAACAAATAACAAATTAACTTGCGTCAGCTCAAACATATAAAGATCAAATTAAAATATTTTATATCATGTAAACAAAACAAAAATATATATGGTGACAAAGCTGCGGGCTCTTAATTTTGAAGCCACTTCAACTTTTTACATTTCGCTTTTACATTTCCCATTTTACCCCTTTTTCCCAAAACAAAATCACCCCATCCTGAAAAGTCAAAAAGATCGCACACACTTTCCTCCATTTTCCTTCTCACTTTCCTAGAAAACAACGTAAAAAGAAAAAGGACGAAACGTGAATTGGGAAAATCTTTTATAATCAGATTTAGACCCTGAAATTCTTTCCTGTGAAAGTTTGACCAAATTGCCAATTTGATGGAACAATGTTCCAAGAGGTGGAAGTACGTCGGTCACTGCCTGTCACCCTGAAGGAGAGTGACTGACCAACCAAAACCGTGTTTGACTGCCAGTTTTGACCCCAGTTCCTGCTCATGCTCATCCACCCAGTCTTCGATCCTTTCACACTCACCTTCGTGATATCGCCAGCACCTGCAACGTTGGTGATCAAAACCAAGTTGAAGTAACGGAAGCCGTTGATTGTGAACCTGATCCCTCCTTGCTTCCTACAAGGGACCCTGACAAAAAGTAAAAAATCATATTAGTTAAATTATTCAAATAATAAAATTTTATGTGCCATAATTGTAATAATTTTTACATGGTAAGATTACCAAAAAAATTAACTTGAAGAAATATAATGGCTAAATACTATAGGAGTTTAAAAAGATGTTATGCGGGTGACTAATGGGCCTGATTACGCGGTATTGGGCGGTGTACAAACAGAAAAGTGATTCCGTTTGTCTAAAGAACATTATGATTTTCGCGGGAAGGAGCTCTTTTTGGGCCCACTTGTTGGGGGCTGATTTGTCAAATCAAACTGCGGAAGTAACGTGCAAATGGCAATAAAGCGGATATGATTCTGTCTGATTAAAGCACGGACGGCTACGATCTGCTGACGTTATACACAGTTGATTCTAGTTTCTGATTTTGTGTTCAGGAAACTGAAACAGAGTACTACAAATTGCAGCAGAATTGCCAAAAGGCAGAAATGAAAAGCAGAAAGCCCCCCAGGCCCCAGCCATAGTAGCAAAAGAACAGCCAATTAAAATGCTTTAATCTCGAAAACTCTACTAAATCCACACTCACACCTCATTCCAACAAGAAAAGTGTCTTATATGACTTCTATTATTAGCAAATAATAAAACTTCACATGACCATACTCTCTGTAAAACCAAATGTCTAAAATTGGAAAAAAAATATATTTACTTTTTGAGAGTAGAAGTTCTTATATTGACCAGAACTGGCGCCATTATTTAGGAAAAAGATAACCTAATTACTAACCTAGAAAGTCGGTTACGTAACGGTGACTTTAGACTGTGAAAATGTAATTTAAGGTAATTAAGGATAATTAGTAGCTAGTTACCTGCGATAAGAAACAGGGACAATCCCCGCACGGTACTCGGCGATCTTGAGGAACATGGGCATGGCAAGGTCGAAGTGGGGGCGGGGAGGGTTGCACCATCCACCGTTGTCGCTAGGAAGAGCATAGTTTGGAGGGCAGAAGTTTGTTGCAGTGATGAAGATTGACGGGCTACCAGAATGGCACCATTGTGGATCGTTTGCACACTTGATCTCAAAGCATGCACCACAGCTCAAGCCGTTATTGAATAGTGCTGTGCTTAGGGCTGCTGTGTTCACGCCATAGCCTTGGCTATAGAGGTTGCCGTAGCCACAAGCACCGCCTGTTGAGAACGGTAAAGATGTCATGTAAGACTAAGTCAATAATTTCCTCAATGTGCTAAAATTTGTGAAAAAATGTCATGAAAATAGCAATTTTTGGCTTTGTATGAGTTTGAAGTGTAGAGGCCAAGTTAGTTTATTGGGATTTGGTGATAAAAGAGTTCCAGTTGAGTTTTGTTTGTTAAAGAACAGAGTCCGGCATGTTAAAGCCAAAACAGAGAAGCAAAAGAAAACATGAAAAAGTGAATAAAATGCAGTACCCATGGTTCCGGAGGCATCATTGCCTCCATAGAAAGTAGCATGAGCACTCTGCCATGCACCGCCGGTGTAAACACCTGGAATTCTTGCCTCAACAATAGCCAAAAACATAACCAGAGAGAGCACAAAAAGAGTATCCAGAGTAGCCATTGCTTTTACTTTCACTAAACAATGCTCTACAAAGTGAAGAGAGAGAGGCTGAGAGATTTTGGGGGCTCTAGGCTGTGAGGAAATCGCAAGTAGTGGACAGCTATTTATGGACAAGTGTTGAAAGGTGAAACCCTGTGAGGCGAAATTATCACCCTTAATTAGGGGCTATTCTTAGCCTTAATTAAAAGTTAAAATAGAGCTTCACTCTCACCCTCTATTTGGCGGTAACAAATTTCAGAATCAGAATCAATCCTGTACAAATTCTTTATGTTTTTAATTTATTCGCTTAAATACCCTTCAATTTTGACTATTTTGGTGAAAAAAATGGTAGCATTCAGACAAAAGGTAGGGGCATTTGGTGGAATATGATAGTGTTTACTGCAAGGTTAGTAGTAGGACATACAAAGATCCAGCTCGAGGAGTGATATGAAATCAACCAGCTAGCTTTGCTTCATTTCCAAGTTGTGCCATCAATTACAACAGATTTTTTTCCCAAGATTTTCTCTCTTTCTCTGCTTGCCTTTTCTGCGTTTTCACTCTTTTTTCCTTTCAAATTTTGGAGCAAGAAGTTTAGGCTTCAAATGGAGGGAAGGCTGGGACTACCCGATTGTACGGAGAGTAGTTGCATGTTGATTAGCTACTATTTTTGGGCACGAGACACCATTATATCATAGTCAACTATGTGGGTATTTTTATATAGTTCGAAAAATTTTAGGAATTGAAAATCGAATATGATTTCATATGCTTCAAATATTTTCATAATTTAAATTTCATTCATAAATAAGTAAACGAAAAAAAAAATTATTTGATTCATTTAATTCATGTGTTGACTCCATTTCTTTTAATAAAATCTAACAGCACACTTGTTAAAATTTTAAAATGGTAAATAATCCCATTCAGGAATGTTTTTTGTCTAATAAATTACATAAATGGTAATTTTATAATTCGTATTAAATAACAAATCATGAACAATATAACCAATACTATCATTAAAAAAATTGTCAACTATGAGCAGGATACGAAGAAAAAATTTTGTGGTTAAATGAATGGAGTTTCTTGAAAGTAGAAGAAAGTCCACTGAGCCGCAACAATTTACCCGCAAATTAAACAACAAATTGGGCGGAGGAAAGAGTGGGACCAACGAATCCGCAATCACCGGTCCACGTATTACGCCGTGCATTAGCCGTACGATTTAGTGGACTCTACAACGTCAAGGTCTTTTTTTTTTTTTTTTTCAATTTCTAAGTTATGCTTTGGTCTCTCAGTCAAGAACTCGAGGCTCTATGAGAGAAATGACTTCAGTTACTTCACTAATCTTTTTCTCCACGAGCGGATTAACTAGTCTCAATCATATTATTATTTTCATCCCCTCGTTCTATTAATTTAGTTATTTTGAGGATTAGTTACGTAGAATTTGACTAAACAAAATTAGGTACAAAGTTGCGTACATTGACCTTCTTATTTCTCTGTTATCCAATTGAAAAAATTTAGTCATGTATTTACCATAACGTATTTAAAACACCGAAATTTGGCATTTCTTTGACAAATATTATGAAATAATATGATTAGATCACTTAGGTTGAGTTTATCTACTTATCAAAGAATTTATATTAAAAACTCGTTTAAAATATTTTTATTTAATTAGATTGCAATATAGAAGGAGTTTGAAACACTAATTTTTTAAAATATTTTTTGGGTGATAAATCCTAAAATACTTGCGTGGCATAAAGTGTTAAGAGTGTGAACTTTACAGCGTTTGCATGGGAGAGTGTCTAATCCGTATAACCTCCAAATCCACCAAACAAATCTAGTAAATCAACCACGTCACCACAATAATTAAGCTTTCGGTCAACAACCCTTTGGCTGAAACACCTAAATGCATGTGAATACGCCACCAACACCGCCATCAAACATTTCATTTCATAAATTTACTCTTACCCGTGGAAGTGTATCATTTCTGCTTTCACATGATTTAGTTGTAAATGGTGAAGACATAAGATGCAAAACAACTTGACCAAGAAGAGTTTTTGAATAGGAGAGAAACGCTATGATAATTTTGTGTTTGCTAATAGATGCTATATATTTGAAGTAAATTATACGATAAGTATAGATTATTAAAAAAAGTACGAGGAAAAGTATCATATAATTTGAAGTTAGGAAGAAATTCCAGCAAAGTTTTGGTATAATTAAGAACTATCCTTGAAACAACTAAATACGTTTCTCTTTGCCTAAGGCTTGGCATAATCACTTGCTTACAAACAAATTAAACATCAACTAACCCCAAAAAAAAAAAAAATTACAAGCCGCTTAATTAGTTCAATTTGAATACTTGATTTAAACGATGCATATAAATGATGAAAAATTTATGCTATTCCATGCCCAAGTCTTTATTATCACATAAATCATTAAGAATGATCACTAGTTTTTCACAAATTACAGGGCACAACACAATAATGTCTATGGAGTAAGAAAGCACCAACATATTGCCAAAATTGAGGCCATCAGACAACTGCCTGCAGGATTCGCTGAGGCCAAAATTTTGGTTTCCCTAAACATGCCAAAAAGGGTAGAAAAATATTCCCATTATCACATAACTATATGGTTGATAAAACTAGACTAGCTAAATTGTTTTTATTAGTGTCCATAAGCCGTACTGAATTATTCATGCGTGCTTTCTTTGAAACTTTGCCTTGTCTTTGCAGGACCAATTTGTTGGACCAAGGGACCATTTACCTTGCCATGTCTCCTCTTTGGATGAATCTGTGAAACTCCATTTAGGTTCTATTAAGCTTTACGCAATCCCTTAAAAAAAGGGGGTTCCAAGTTTCTTGAGCAAGCAAATTTGGAATCATATCTTCAACTTTCTTATTGCCAGGCCCAGAATATCAGTATCACTCTGCCTTTCTTTATATGATTCCTACTGCAAGGGTCCTCACCCTAGCTAGCCGGCTACTTTAAGCTTAATAAGGGCAAACTAACCATATCAACTAACCTAACTAACATCTAAAAGTGCGGAAAAAATTATTTTCAAACCAGAAAGAATAAGAGAGAGTTCTCGGTCGCATGTGTTGATGGGGCAGTGTTAGTACACTTTTAAAGCCAGAGTAACTTCTTTAAGTCAGTCTAATTAAGTGACCCATTTGCCCAAATCTACTCTTGTTCTGATTCAAATCTTCCTTTCTGCTGAAATTCTTGTGTGATTGATGTTTATGGGGCCACATAGTTGCATGTGCCGATTCGTAGCCTCAGTGACTGGATTGCAGCTCTGTTCATTGCTCAAGTTAATAGTTTCAACCTGCCATGAAAGCCCCAACTGCTGTGACCGTTGATCCCATGTGACCATAGTAATGAATTGCCAAGTTTGTAACCTGCACTAAGTGTGGTCAACAAGTAGAGGTTTCGAACTTATTCTGAAATCCTTGTTCAGAATTGGCAATCTCAGCATGAGTCTCATTTATTGGTCAGCCAGAGGCTGAAATAAACGGCCAGTGTAATGAATTGGGTAGCTTATCCCGAAAAGTATAAATCAGTAATGTTTGAATATTGACCATTCGATATGCTTGCTGAAGCGCAAAGCAAAAAGAAGCCAATTGACAGTATCAAGCTACTCCATGATACATAAAAAATAAAAAATAAAAAACGATCTTAGACATGTATCTTCCATATTACACTTTACTCTTTCGGTTCCAGAAATAGTTTCAACCTCTCTAGTGTAAAATTAGGAACAAATTGCCACCGGCAATTTTGGCTCGAAGTTGCTCAAACTGTGTAGCTGCAGATGCTGCATAGATGATAGGCTGGGTTAGACATGGTAATAGTCTGAAGAAAGGTTAAATCAAGCACTTAGAACTACTATTTGGGCAAACCTACTCAGCATTAATCAAGCCTGTAGAAAATTAAAGATGTTGAGTCAACCTCTCTTACATGCATCACACATGCTCGCCTCGTCCTATAGCCAATATTTCATTTCCATTGGACTACCTAGACTTAACAATGACAAACTAGCCAATAATTACCTAGTCTACCACCACCAGTCATAGCCAAAATGGAAAAAGATTTATCTTCACTAATTAGCAAAATATGAAATGATTCCTCCAGTAACTGGGGCCATTGAAGCGTGCTCTAGCTCTGAAGTCTGAAGGCAAAATAATTACTTTCAAGGTATTTCAAATGAATCCATGAGAGTTTCCTCTTGTTATTTTCAAAGTTTCTTTCTTTATGCAATTTCAAATTACTGATTATGGGGCCATATCGTTGCATGTGCGGGAAATGAAGCCTAAGCAGTAAGCAACCGTATTGTGGGGCTATTTATTGTTCAAGTGTACTCATCGGTGATGACTGATGACAGTTCCCTAGATAGCTCTACTGCAACCCCATTTGACCAAGTAAATTGATCTCTACCTAGCGAGTTGCAGGATTATGAAACTTTAGCTGGAAATTGCTAAAGTTGAATAACCTTGTAGCTCGACCACTGTCAAATTCAGACACACACACACACGATATATACATACATACATATATATATATATATATAAAATACCTTACTTCTGAGACAGGTATAGTACAACGATATATATGGAGATGTACGGCACCAAAATGCAATCATTCTCGACCATAGCTTCTTCATGAATGTGCGTAATAATAAGATAAAAGAAAACAAAACATTAAACATACGATTTCTCAATATCAGTATTTTAATATAACTGCATAAAACAGGCTTCTGGTTCTTACTTCCCTAATATTTTAGTTTCTTAGCTCATGTCATGGTGAGTTTTTTCTATTTAATATTTTGTGCATGATTGTTCCTGAAACAGTCTTGATGGCTTTCAGAATCATATATACATGAATTCAGTTTTATCTCCTTAATTACTAAGTAATCGTTTAGAAGATTGAAAGCTAAGAACCATTATGATTAGGCAACATCAGTTTGTCTTGAATGGCTCTCGAGTACATTCTCAAGTCAATTAACTAATTGCCTTTGCCTTTCCTATGAGTCAACTGTTATTTTTGCGAGTGATGAACTCAAGTTCTATCAATTAATAGACACCATAAGCTGAACGAGGTTACGCCTAATGCGTTGCCGAATAATAGTATGCCGCGGGCATTTTGTTCGACGTGAAGTGATTTAAAACCTTCAGAAAACATTCAACCTGCTCCAATGCGTCAGTTTCTCCGCAGAAAGACAAGCAGAACAATAAAAATGAAAATATAAAACATCAACTACATATATGGATTGACAATCTTAACCCTGATTACTTCCCAAAAACTGAACCTAAGTGTTAGTTTTAGTAGTAAGACAAGCCATTTGAGAAATTTTGACAATACAAGATTCCTTTTAACAGTCTTGCCATCATTTTATGTTGGTGGGGAAGGCAGACCCAGATGCACACAGGCTGTACATGTGACATGTCATTCACATTCAAACAATGCTACGCAGCTTTTGAAGCCCAAGGCACAGCAAACTTTCACTGAAAATAATGCACTTATTGTGATGTAGCAGACTAGGCCCAAGCGCGCGCAAATTCTGATTTTGGGCCACAAAAAACAAATTGAAGTTTTGGCGAGAACTATTAATAAATCTTCAGCACCAATCATCTATATTCTCGTCTGACGTTCTTGATTTACTGGCATCCGTACCTTCTGCAACACAATGATAACATGGCAAAAATCTTGATAAGCAAATACAAAAGTGTATCAATCGTGAAACATCAAACCTGTTGCCTGCAAATTAGAGATTTTCATTCCCTCTGTGCTGTCATTCCCCCTGTGCTAGGGACGACAATTTGCCCGTCAGGTCCGGGGCTCCAGTGTGCCCCACAAAAATAGGCCGGGTAAGACCCCTCTCAAAACAAGTTTGGGACAGGTATTTTACTCCAATAGGGACTGGTCCGGGTCCGGTCTAACCCCTTGGACCTGTTGCTCTGCCCTGTCTCACAGATATAAGGATGTATTTGTAAAGTTTTAAAATTTTGAGACTGTTTAAATTTTTTAAGTTATATTTGTTAAATTTTTCATATATATGAATTTTTCATAATTTTACAAATAATACAAATACTTTGACAAAAATTACATTTTAATTAATAATTATGTATATTTTAGTATATTAACATCAATTTAATCACGTTATAATTACAAAATAAAATATTTATATTTTATAGTAATTAAATTTGTAATATATACAATCTTAATACAAATTATTAAGTAGTAATTAAATTATTGCAATATTAACAAATCATTTTCAAAATGCATACCTTTAATATAATCAATATATTTTATATGTAATAGAAATATCATAAGAAAAAATTTATAACCTTAAATATATGATTTATTATAATTTAAATTAATTAATTGAATTGTTAATGTTTCAAATATACATAACGTTAATTAATTGGTATATGTCAATCATATTATTTTTATTAGTAGGTTGAAATTAAATCAACATGCTATTGGAAAGTTATTTAATTTTAGTATCAACTATTTGAAAAATTGTTAATTAACTAGTTTACAATCAATAATAAACTTTTAACATTATTTCTAATAGGGCATGTAAAATTATTACTAATAAAATCAAATGGTAATTAGTGATCACTATTTTTTTAGATGATATAACTAATTTGTACAATTACTATTTAGCTTGTATACTACCAATAAAAATAAAAACTTACTTAAACTTTATGGGTAATGGATTTTTTGATATAATATAAATTAACTTTAGTTTTTTAAGTTTAAGTACAACACCATTTCGCTTGTACAATACAAATATAAATGAAAATTTATATAAATTTTTTTATCTAATATAAATTGACTTTTTTTTTACTTTTAATGATTGTTGAATAATTAGATTTGTTATGAAATATTTTAGGATATATATCATGTGTATATGTATTTTATTTTAGATTAAGAATAAATTATATTTATGTTATTTTAAAAATTTATAGATGTATGTATGTTTTTTTCTTTTTAATGAAGTAGATTGAATATAAATTTTTATAATTTTTAAATAATAGTTATAAATATATTTATATTTTAGATAAAATAATTTAATAAAATTTAAATTAGGCTAGGCTAGGCGGGGCGGGGCGGGTTCGGGTCTTCTCCTTCAAATTTTGCCCTGCCTCGCCCTGCCCCATTCTGTGACAACGGGGAGGGGTGAGGCAGAAAAAAATTCAACGGGACGAGGATGGGTACCTTTCGCCACGGACCTGCCCCACGCTATTCCATTTGATAGCACGGAGTTTGTGGTGTTCATGATTACTATATAAAACATATATGCCTTAGGCATGGTGCACAACCCTTTTAAATAACTCAAATTATAATCAATTCACTAATAGCTTCTGAAATGTAGTCTAATCCCCCTTAGAGATTGCAGGTCAATGTTTCAGGATTTAATAAACTGCAGTCTATTCTCCTCACTAAACTCTGATAACATTACGACTGTAGCTTCTGAAATGTAATCTAATCCCCCTTAGAGATTGCAGGCCAAAGTTTCAGGATTTAATGAGTTACAGTCTATCCTCCTCACTGAACTTTGATAACATTACAACTGGAACCGGGATTATCTTAATTATAATTTGATTTGTAGATTAGTGACTAGTTAAAAACTAAAAATAAATAGATATTGACCATATATGGCTATTAACGTTCACGTGCCGCAAAATGTTTTACTAACTTAAGAGTTTAAATTAGGATCTAAATACTTTTCACCAAAAAAAAAAAAAAGAAAGTCAAAATAGTGCTACTTTGACGGATTTCCTTCCAGTGCAAGGCTGCTAAAATATTTGTTTCGTTTGGTGAGCGATGAAATTCCATGGTCAATCTTCTCAAGTTCCCCATTCAATTGCAATGCTCGTGGATTAGTTAAAAAGTTATGCGATTGAAGCCTTATATCAAGTTTAATTAGTCAACGTGTTGGTACTTGCCATCGGCAATAATCTAAACTTCATGTAAAACACGAAACTAGAGGATTCTCAGTATGGACTTTACAATCTTCAATATCACAGACTCACCACGTGGATATTTATATTTGACCAAAAGCAGCAGTAGAAATCAGAGCCTAACCTTAATAAGAATAATACTAACAAAAATACCAATTTCCACGTGATATAAACCTGAAAAGGCTAAAAACCCATAAAATCTCAAAAGCAGAGGCATCAAGACATCATTGCGCTCGAATTAAATCATCCTATTTAATTGTTCTATAAAATTTGTATTAAATTTCATTAAACAAAAGAAGTGTTTAATCACTAGATGTAGATAAACAAGTGTCAAATTAATAACCTCGAATTAAGTGTACAGAATAAAGCCTATATTCGTCAAAATTTCGTGCTCTGCAGTTTTAATTGGCAAAAGGGTTCTGAAGGAAATTTAATCTATCGGGGAAGTAGTTGAATTCAAATGATTTAAGTTCTTTACTTTCTATGATCGCCCTCATCTTTTTTAGTTCTTAGCCTCTGCTGTTACCTGTTTGGTTGCTTGCATCTCACTTTATCACATGCAAGAAGTGCGTAGTCTTATTATATTTAAAAAGAACATAACCAACTCTATAGGAATATATCCTTCAGTGAAATAATAATGTTAAACTTAAAACATCTATACAATATAAATTCTACAATATGATCTACAATCTAAGTGGCAAAATCCTATTGGATATATAATTTTCCTGATTCATTTTTATTTTTTTCTCCTTAAGTGAATTTTGGTCATGTAAGTGGCCACGTAATATTATAAAATATATGTTATATAATTATTATAAGTCTAAGATTACTCTTAATAAAATGGATTCAGATTTCAGATTGTGTAATTCTATTAAAAGCCTTAAAAGATAGATTCTCCAATATGCTTCAGATCAAAGAGATTCCACGACCCTTCTTAAAATTTCACACTACTTTTTGCCACAAACGTAAACCATCACTTCATAAAATTATAATTTTAGATCTAAAATTAAGAGAATTCGGAAATATAGCAATATTGCCCACGTTAAATTTGTTACCCCGAAAACATTAATATATGAATTCACAATTAATCAAACCGTATGTCTGTGATTCAGGATAATGAACTTTTCGATCTTTAGTCGCCCCAACGCTTCTTCTGCTAATTTTCTTCAATTTTGTCCTCTTTTGATGCGTTCATCTCTCTCTCTCTATTAGCCTATTCTATTTCATCTATGACAGCTAGGTAGCTGGGCTGGCCGAGCAGAGCTAGCTAGCTAGCACACAGTGCATAGACATGCTGTAGCCACAAGCAATCACATGCAAAAATTCAGGTACAAATCACAGGGTGTGGATTCTACATGTCTACAAAGATCTAGCCTTGGTTACATTGCATGTGTCATCCAAATGGGTTTAACACTCATGGGTTTGTGTGTCAATATTAGAGCATATGCTATTGAATGTCTCTTAGACTTGAACCCTTTCCTCCTAGCTTCACCCCCAAATTTAAATCTTTGTAATTGTGGAGAACACGGACCCTCTTAATTTTTATTTTTTGTTTCTAAGATTCCCTTCATTATAGCCATGCTATTGCTACTACTAGCATTGCATTGCACCTTCCTCTCATTTTGTTAATCATCTACATCTATTGAAAACAACTTTATTACCGCACTGTCCTAGCTTTGTTGGGATTATCATTGCTTCCATTAAAGTCGAGAAAGAAGAACAAAGACAAAAGGACTTGTCTAGGGATATCAAAATGGGTAATTGTTTCCACATTCTGTCTTCATGGTCAAGACACATCGATTCTATAAATTTTAGTCTCGTTTAAATTTTTTTTTTCTTTTTATAAAATATTTTATAATGTTTAGTTGAAATGAATAAGAATACTTTTTCCAAAAAATTTTAGTTGAATGAAATGAATAATAATTTTTTAAAAAAGACATCTACTAATTCAAATAAAAGAGAAAAAAATTGTGACTGACACGTGTCGTACAGGCAACAGGTTAACCGGAAACTTGACACTTGGCTAGCCGGGATACAAAAACAAAAGGCGTGTGGGAGTCGGACACGGATAACGCAGACACTTCAATGACGGGATAACCATGAAAGCGCTTTTGGCCACTCGTTTCGGTATCTTCAAGGCTCCTGTGAACCTCACAAACTAATCGATTTAAATAAACCAAACGCATCTCAACTGCCGTTTTTTTTTTTTTTTAAATTTCTCGTAACTGACGCCGTCAAATCTCATTCGTCGACCCCTCATCCACTGCCACTGATTGGACGAAGCACTTCGCACCGTCACGTCAGAGTTAAAGTCTGTGTTAATTCCTCCAGATCCAATAATTGATAGTGTTATTTATTTTATTTGTTTTTTGATTAATTGATCATTTTAATTTTTCTTATTTAATTTGGTCTTGTGCTCGTCTTCGTTGTCAACTATTAACAAACATTTTCGGGATGTGTCAAAAATAAAATAAATCAAATACGTTATTTAATCATCAATATATTACATAATATGCTATTATAAAATAAGTGATAGATAACGAATGTGAAATCATTAAGTTCAAAAACCACTAATTGGTCAGCGATACTTTAAATAAATATAGCACGCCCAAATCGTTTGTTTAAACAATTAAATTCAAAACATTATAGAAATAATTTAAAATGTTCCAAAATAAAAATTTTCAAATATATGTGGAGTGGAGTTGGGTTTGGGATTCAGTAACCAAACTTTTGAACTATGGTTTTAACTTGCTTCTAAACACGTTCCATATTTTGAAGTTAGGTACAACTAGAAGCTAGCTTCATCATGTTCAACCATTCAACACCAATTTACAAATTGGAAAAAAATAAGATCGAACTAAAACATACATTAATCTTGACTTTAGTTTTACATATAGTAGAAGTAAGTTAATAAACTACGGTTGTTCAATTTGAAAATATATTTATTTTTAAATCTGAGCCTTAAGATTACTAAATTTCATAAGGTATATTACTATTAGAGTAGTATTATTCTTTTATTGGTTTAATCTTATATACTAAAAGCAATATAAAGATTGTATAATGTTCTACAAAGGCTTATACCAACTATTGAAAATATATAAAAAAGATAATTAATTAATAAGATTATATTAAAAAAGAATTATGAAATAAATTTGAAAGACATTAGGTAAGAGTATCAGAAAAATAGATATTATGAATTACTAAGAAGGTAAGACATGTCGGTTACAGAGAGTGGATTCATTGTATGCAATATTCCTCTTGAGCATCAGCATTCTAATGCGGGATGGGGCATATCCGAATTTTTATTCCATCTGACGTGGGCCAATTACAATTGCGTCCGCATAGGCCAGAAAATAGCCCCACCCGCACCAGACCATTTGCACTTCCACGAAATATAATAATTAAATTCTCTTTTTATCTTATCCCTAACATAAGAAATCTGCCCAAAGCTTTCGTACAATCAGCGCCCTCTCCACGTGGCGAAGCCTCCCCGCCTTAACAAGGAACTGGTCCAGAGAGAGAGGTTTTTGGTTAACCGAATATTCCCGGTACGCTTTGCCCGTTTACCTGCTCCTCCGGTTTCGTGGCCAATAAAAAAAAGAAAAAGAAAAATTAAAAACATATATAATAAGGGGTTTAAGCAGTATTTTACTTTTATGGGGGTTTTGTCCATTTCTTAGAGAGAGAAAGCTCACCAAAGTAACAGAATTTTAGAGAGAGAAGTTCTGTAACATAACATAACATCAAATTATTATTATTCCTCTGTAGTAAGATTTGAATTTGATCGTTGCTTCACCAGGTTAGTCACTTGTATGATTTTATTTCCTTGAATTTTGATTGGTTTTTGCGGCGAATTTTGAGCTTTTTCGGATGTTGAATCTGATCATTTGGTGGAAATTACGAACCGAAGTGATTTCCATAGCGATCTGTTCGTCGAGCTCAGGATTGGCTTGGCGTCGTTGAATTGGATGATTTGATCGGTAATTTTGATTTTAATGGAATTGAATTATCGTGATTCGAATTCAGTTTTGTGGAAGAAGCAACCATAACTATTCCGAATTTTCTTTTTCGTTGAAAAAAAGAGATGGATAATTTGTTTGTTTGATTTCGGTGTATTTTTTTTTTTATATATTACATGGAATTGTTTCATAAGATTTGCATTTTATGAAGAATTTCATCAAATTTATGTGAAGAAATGCGAGTTTTTAGTTTGGTGTTCATTGTGTTTGGTTGATGTGTGATCGGGTTTTGGATCTGCCACATTGTTAGAGATCACCGGATCATGTTTTTCTGGTCTCTGCTTTTACGAGTCTCTTCATATTCTTATGGTTGTTTATTCGTTTTCACTTTGGTTTAACGGATTGAAGCGTTTGGTTGCTAAGAAATTGAGGAAGAGTAATGGAATTGAAATCCTAACATGCACCCACATGGTTCAATTTTGAGATGAGTGTTGTAGCTTGTGTGATCATCTCTGCTTAAAGACAGTATCCATAGGATCTCATTTTTCATAATACAGGGTCCAAATTGAAAAGTTAAGATCACAACTGATGCGTGGTTATCTTTTGGATTTAATTACAGGGAAGTGGGAATCCAAGGGTGATGCACCTCTGTGTTTGATGAATTTTCTTTGTGTTGGATGAGTTCTCAGTTTTTTGTATGCTTGAGATATGAAGCTGAAAAAGAGAATTGATAATGGTCTTAATGGGTTCCATGTTGCTGCTATTCCCAGGGCTCCTCGATCAATTAGGGTATGTACTCCAAAATTATGTCTTTTTTTATTTTTTTTCTTAATGACGAATTATATTTTAACTCTTTCTTGGCTATTATTCTAGAGGAGGGCTCAACTTAAGAAGACAGAGGAGGATGGTCAAATCTGTGCATTTGAATTACTTGCTTCTTTAGCGAGAAAGCTACTGCAGGAGAGTGAAAGTTCTTCTTCTTCTAGTAATGCATCTGGAAATGATCTTGCTGCCACTGGTAAAGATGCTGTTCAAGACATACATCAGCGAGAAGATAAACCATTGAAGAAAGAATATCTTGATCAGGGAAGCTGCGAAGAGAGTGTCATTGTCTCTCAGTCAGTGTCTCAAAATTGTGACCAGAAGTGCTCACTGAATGAATTGCCACTTGCTGAAGATGATGACATCTTGGAACGTTCTTCAAAAATCATGGATTCAGGTTACTTGGGCAAAATTGGTGGTGATACAATGTACAAAAGAAATACTGCAACGGGTAATTTTCCTTGTAAAGTGGAAGGAGGCTTCCCTAATTTTGGGGATTCAGGTTATAATGCCATGGAGAATGCATTTGAAAAACAGCTGGAGGCTAAAAGGTTGGAGAATGGAGGTTTAAATTCGGTTAAAACGTGCAGTTCAAGGGATCCAACAGAACAGTGTATGTCATTCCCGGCATTGATTGATTCTGACAGAGATGTCAAATTGCCATCATACAGGAACCCTCTTCCTAATGCTTCGTTTTCGAGGCATAGGAATGCTATTAAGTTAGGTTGTAGAGATGATGACGATAACTTATCTAGGAGTAATAAACTTAGCAACAAGTTGAAGGTTTATAGGCCTGTGACGCGTATTGGGGACCGAAGAATAAGGAAATTGCTTACATCAAAATACTGGAAAGTAGCTCCGAAATTGAAAGATTTTGAACTCTCTAGAGCTGGTGAGCAGGATTAGTTGTTTGACTGTATTGTTTGTTACATCTTTTGTTGTTTGTCTGCGTTTATTTGCATTTTTAATTTAACATCTACTAATTATTTTCCCAAAACCAAAGTTCACAAACTATTCTTAACTTAAATTCATCTCTCTACTTCATAGATGGTGGAATGAAGCCTCTATATCGCAAGAGAAAGACTTGTTGTAACCATGAGAGATACCAGCGTGATGCTCTTTGTAAGAGGAGGAAATTTTACAATCAGAACTTAATAGAGACCTTCGATGGGGGATTCAGTAGTGAAAGTGTTACAAATTCACCTGAGAAGGGCAGAAATGTAGACAAGAGAGGTGCGGCCTCACTGTTGCAAGGATTTCCTTCCTTCCTTCCTCCCTCCCTCTTATCATAATCATCTATGTATTCAGGGTTTGTGGTTACTAAATATTATTTCTTCTGTGCAGCAAGTGGGATGACATCTTTGGTTGCAGGTCATCAAGCTTCCCTTCACTCCAAGGATTCTAATGGTATGAGACTAGTTTGTTTAATGGATTGATGGACAGTTACTCTTGTGATTCATTACCTTTATAGTCGCTCTTACATGTATTTTCTTTTGAACAGTTAGGTTCAGCATAAAATCTTTCAAGATTCCAGAGATTTTTATTGAGGTCTCAGAAACTGCTACAGTTGCTTCTCTGAAGGTATTCAAAAAGGCAGCATTTCTTTTTCTGATGAACATAGTTAAGATCCTAATCTTACATTGCAGCATCTCTGCAGAACCCAAGGTTCACTATCAGAGAACTCTCCAATTGTTATTATGGATAGCACTATTTGAGTCTAGTGAGGCTGGCTAAAATCCATTACATAGTTATAAAAGAAATATTATTGTTTGCACATTTATTCATCTTGCCATCATGGAATGAAGGATATTGGCGATTTAGTACATTCATAAAATGGCTTCTAAGTTTCATCCAACCATTAATAGTAATTTCTTTGTGGTGAGTTGCTGCAAACTCAATGACTCTGGGTTTCTACTTATGTTTTATTAAATTTTGCAGAGGACGGTAATGGATGCAGTGACTGCTATACTTGGTGGTGGATTACGCGTTGGTGTACTTCTTCATGGGAAGAAGATTAGAGATGACAACAGAACTCTGTCACAAACTGGAATTTCTTCTGAGGACAGTCTTGATACTCTTGGTTTCACTTTGGAGCCCAGTCCTGTGCAAGCCCCCCCACCTGTGTGCTCTGAAGATCTTTCACATCTGTTACCATGTGACACCCCTCCACTTTTAGCAAGGTAATTTATATGTTCCCTTGAAGATATTGAAGATATTGTTCCTGAATGGGAATGTGTGTGCTTGTCAACTTTGCACAATAGAGAATTCCATTAATATTTCCATTGTTTCTTCATCATATTCGTAAATTCCCGAGCACAAACAGAATTATTGCTTTGTTTTCTGGTTTAATGAGATTCGTCTCATTTTATTGTCGATATAACTGCTAATCTAATTAATTGCTTACTGGTCACCTTTTCATTTTTAACATGTGAAGACAAAGTATTTATAGCTAATTATTGCTTTGTTTTCTGGCTTAATGAGATTCGTCTCATTTTATTGTCGATATAACTGCTAATCTAATTAAGTGCTTACTGGTCACCTTTTCATTTTTAACATGTGAAGCCAAAGTATTTATAGCTATGATTAGGTTGAATGGGTTGAACTCTTCAGATTTTAGATTGTAGCTCTGTTTTATTGATAATTATTACTTATCTATGATTAGGTTGAATGGGTTGAACTCTTCAGATTTTAGATTATAGCTCTGTTTTTTTTGATAATTATTACTTATTTCCTTGTTTAGATACATTAGTTGATTAATTTTGATTATTGAATTATTTCAGGTCCCCAGTGACTTCAGCTCTAGATTCACCCATACCTAATGTGTTGCCTGACCCTCCAACAAATCAAGACAACCATGTAGAAAAGAATCATGACCCCATGATCCCTCACACTGACATATTAACTGACACAACTTTGCCAGATTCGAGAGCTCTGGTTGCTGTTCCAGCAATGAATGTTGAGGCACTAGCTGTTGTTCCTGTGAGCCAGAAAAGTAGGAGATCTGACATTGTGCAGCGCCGAACCAGGAGACCATTTTCTGTAGCTGAAGTAGAAGCACTGGTGCAGGCTGTTGAGGAACTTGGAACTGGAAGGTTTGATGTTCTCTAATGTTCTAATCTTTATGCCTCGTGTTCTTGTTCCTCTTTGTGCCTATGCATTTTAGGATGTACTGAATTCAAATAAATTGTTCACTCATACTGCAGGTGGCGAGATGTTAAATTGCGTTCTTTTGAGGATGCAGATCATCGAACTTATGTTGACTTAAAGGTAGAAAACTTCACTATTATTTTTATTATTATTGCCTATTTATAATGGTGGGCACTGTTTTATTAAAGTTTGAGAAGGGGATATGTGCTTGGGAGGGGTGGCACTCGTTTTTTCTCTTTGATTGTTCTTCTCCTTTCGTCATCCTTGTACCTCTCTCCGTATAGAAAATAATGAGAGTTCGACAACCTGGAATACTTGTGTGTGAAGACATGGAGAACGATTAGTTATATCACTAATATTAGAGGTGTTTGTTCTGTTATTTTCCTCAATGTGTATTTTGGGTCTGTGCACAGGATAAATGGAAAACATTGGTTCATACTGCAAGTATTTCTCCTCAGCAAAGGAGGGGAGAGCCTGTGCCTCAGGAGCTGTTGGACAGAGTATTGGCTGCCCATGCGTACTGGTCTCAACATCAAGCTAAACAGCAAGGCAAACATCAGCCTGGAGTGCTGAAAATTGAAGCCCAGGTCGATAATAATGGAGTGCCTGGTGTCTAATTGTTGTGATGTAAAAAGAAAGGTAAAATCATTGACAGGAAGTGAAGAAAAAGACAACTGTACAAAAGTTATTCAATTGTGTAATATTCTCACACTTACTTGATTCGTGGCCGAAGCTTTTCCATGCGGAAAGTGTCGCATTTGTAAATGATTTGATGAAATAAGATCATTCTAACCAGATTTACAGTGTTCTTTCCCTAATTTGATTCAATTTCTGTAATTCGTATTTGTTGAACTTTGAAGAAATTGAAGAGCTAATGTAGTTGAAACATTCTTTTATCCGTTAGTGTTCTATTTTTTTTAAGTACTCCTATTCTGTTATTCTTGTCCCTAGGCAAGTTAATTTTTTTCTGAACGTCATCATGATACCCTCTGTTTCTTCTTTTTACATCATGAATATTTTTAAGTTAATTGTAGTTTTTTGGATAATTTTTTTAAGGAAAAATTAAGAAAACATCCGAAATTATAAGTCCTTTGTTTCTGAAAATTTATATCTCATGACTTGATTCGACATTCAACTGTGTTTGATAGGTGCAGTAGATAACATTTGGTAATATTTGATAAATATCTAACACATAACACAGTAGGGGGTTAAAACATATAAATTTTTAGAGTTATAATTATTTTTGTGATATACAGTTAGATTTATATAATATTTTAAATTTTTTTTTGTATTTTAAGGTGTGATAAATAGCAGGATACTGTATTTTGTATTGATTATGATATCAATCCAATCCAAATATGATTTACAAATTTGATTCACAAGGATGATAGATATATGATTGATAGGAATACGAAGTTTCCAAGTTCTTAAATTAATAAATTGACGTGGTTCAATCCTTCATGCATAAAAATGATATGAATTTGAGACGTTTGAAATTGTACTTAATAGTTGAGTTTGTCTTTCGTATATAGGCATGATTCTCCGTCGAAGACAAAGAGAAAGTATATGAGAAAGTCGTTTAAGTTGAAAGGTAAGAGGCAATGTTGGTTGGTTAGACAACGAAGCAAATTTTCCATTAAAATCTGGAGGTGGGTGATGTAGCTCCCCAGCACGTCACACCATGTGATGTGGGCAGAAGTCAATTAGTTAATTGGCTTGTTCATAATAAATAAGCAACGCCTATGGCTGCTCATGTACGCTATCTACATACAGGCATGTGCCTCTCGGCCTCTATGCACATGGAAGTCTTGTACTCTTCTTTCTTCTTTCATCCTTTTCTTAAATTTTGATTAATCCAACTGTGACAGTCATAGTCTAGATCTGGATTAAATGCATTAATTGTGGTCTAAAATATAATAAATGTTGTTAGTTTTAAAACTCGTCATAAATGTTTTCATTAAAATGTTGAATACCATAGACAACTCTATTAATTCATGGAAATATTAATTAAATTTCATACAACGTTAATAGATTAGCAAGCTAAAATTACGAATGAAAATAATTAAAGATTTCGAAGAATAGGGAACCTTTAGTCTTCCCGACAAAAGGAGAGAGTCTAATAAATAAGGCTCTATTCTTTTTTGTTTCTTAAAAACTGTTTTTTATTTTCGGAATATAGAATTCTTGCAAAACGTGTTCTTTTCAATTTTTATAATATATTCTCACAAAACATTGTTTTTAACATTTTCGGAGTTCAAATTCATTCTTCTCTAACTCTTTCCTCTCAGTTTTCATCTTCTATTTTCTTCTTCTCTCTCCATTTTATATCAATAATTCATTTCTAAACACATATCTTGTTTTTGTTTTCAAAATTTCAGCTCAAGTAATCATTTCCAAACACATATTTTTAAAACCATTTCCAAATTTGTATTTTACAAATTCATTTCCAAACGCATATCCTTTACTTAAAATACATTCTCTAAATCATAAAAATTTATTTTTTAAATCATTTTAAAAATAAAAACATATGAAACAAAGAAGAACACAGCATAAAAAAAATGCCCTTGCTCGTAGTCACGACGTAAATTTCTGAAATGTTTGCAACAGATTATAACACGTCATAATGTTTGAGCTGACGAGACTGTGAAAGCATCTATAAAATGAGGTCCTTTGTTTTTGCAGAATTTGCATACAAAGGTGGTCCAGGGCATGGCAGGGCTGGGCTGGTCAGCTCAGTAAACATGGACCCAGTTTCCTCTAATCTAGTCCACCACTTTGAGGATAAGGCAGCTGTAATTAAATCATCCTCCTTGGACCAAAGGTGGTCCACCAATCTTTTAGCTCAGTTGTGTTGTATGTGTTGTATTGTACCACACTTTCTAGGGCCATCCATCTTCATCTTACAACTAACCGGATTGGGTATATAGGTGTCCAAGCTTGACCCAATAGCTTTGGATGCAAATCAGGGAAACTAGCCAACCAACACAAAACATCACACTTGGAAACTCCCTATGAAAATACACATCGAGAAAATTTAGATAAAATATATGTATAAAGAAATCATTAAAAATTTATTATTAATCTTATAAAGATTCAGGAGCGTACAGTTGTTTTTTTTCTAAAAAAATTATAAAAAATCAGATACCGGCTCTTTTGCAATTTTCCATGATTTTCTTTTTTGCTGTTTTAGTTTTATGATGAAAAGGCAACAAGGTTTTGGACGGAGAATCAGGATCGGATCTTTATCTTAGTGACAAGACACTACTAACTACTTAGGGGATTCTCTAACCCCACCCCACCGCTCTTTTGTACTTTCTTTTGATAATATTCTATTTGTTAAGTTTATATATAAAGCTTATTTATAAAATTAAACATCAAATAAATAAAATAATCTATATAAAAAATCGATATAATAAATATTGATGAGTCATATGTTATTGAATGAGTGATATCATATTAAGTTTATATACAGATTTATTCTAAGTATAGTATTATTATTTTTTAACAACTTTTTTTAATATTTTGATTTTACCTACCAATTTAGTATTTTTCCAAAGCTGTCAACCATGAAGAATTTGGTCAAGGAAAACCTCAAATTTCCCGCAACGTAAACATGCTTTTTAATCGATGTGGATGGAAGAGGAGACTCGAGTACTTATCTTGCAATCTTACCATATGAAATTCATTTCATTGAAGTTGGCCATCACATTAAAACTTAACGTGGATTGTGATTTCTCCTTTCCAAAGGCATTGTATAATTAATATGAAACAATAGTTGTTGCTTTGATCAAAGTTAAAAATAAGCTGAAAAGCTATAACATATCTTCTTATACATTAAATTTCTTTTGAGTAATACTACTTTTTTGAATCTTGTATACAATAACAATAATTTATATCATCATCTTATTTTATTTTATAATACATCAATTTACATATAAAAGTTTGTATATAAAATTTATAAGACTCAGTATTATTCATTTCTTTTATTTTGTCTTTGTGCAACTTTTCATACCTGTACAACATCTTTGATTAATTTAATAATCCAAGTCCCAAGATTCGGATAGACTATTATTGAGTTGGTTATCACAATTCACAATTCACAAATCCCCACCCCTTTAGCATGGCAAAAAGTTAGGACAAATTTTAATAATAATAATAATAATATTATTATTATTCAATCAATTTGGAATCTTGTCTAGACATTGCTTCCATACGCTTGCATACAAATCTCTATGAAGATATTCACCTTCCCCAGTTAAGTAATCAAGTAATCTTATACTTTTTGTCAACATTTTAACATAAAAATGGCATTAGATTATGTAATAAGGAGTAATGATAATCACACGGATATTACTTATTTGCTTGTGTAGAAAGCACTCGTAATTTATATCAAAATCAGAAAAAATAAAAATAAAAAGATTTTCCATTAGAACGCAATTATGAGAGAAAAGCATTAGATGCAGCAGAGAGAGACAACATCGCTGTTCAATGCATAGTTGAAGACCCGACGGTGTATATGCAGCCGCCGAAACTACGGGTGACTGAGATTGTCCCCACCACCCCACCACCATGAAGACACCTCAGTTTATCATCTTCTTACACGTTTTTAACTTAAAAACTGCTTTATATCAAACCCAACAAGCCACTTTCAACACTTGTCCAAAGCAGTAAAGATTAAAGATTTGGTCTTTTTCTCTGGATTGTTTCAGTTTAGGTATTTCATCTGTCTCTGAATATCTAGAGACGCTTTTTGAAGCTAAAGCTATATTTTTCATGTCATACATGTTCGGAACTAGTTTTCTTATCTCTAGATAGCAGTGAAACGCGTTTTTGGATTCATCATCATTTTGTCTCTTCATTTTCTCGACTTCTGGGCTATAACTAAGCATTCTGCTCTTCAGATATCCTCTTTTTTTACCCAGTTTTTCTGTGTTTTTAACGTTTAGTTGGTGAAAAGTTAAGGCAACCAGTACTTGAGAAGTTATTTTCTTGTTGAAAAAACAGCTGAGAGGAGCAGAGTTTTGAAAATTTTTAACTTTATTGGTTTCTGAGTTTATCGGGGTATTAGATTGAGGCTATTGTTGTCAGTTTTGGATTGTTTTCACAGAATAGATGGTCATGGATCGTCAGTTAAGGGGATTCTGTAGTTCTGTCAATCAATCCAAACTCGGTGATGAGACCCTCATGGCCTTGTCCGATCAGAATGTTGGTGATAGATTCAGAATTAACGATGCCTTTGTTGACTACAAGGATATGCAGCTTTTGCCTCCTAATCCCGTCATTGATAATCTAACATCCTCTTCGATGGTGAGCCAAGAAAGGGATTCACACGATCAGGATTATGATTTCAGTGATGTAGTTCTTAAGTACATAAGTGATATGCTTATGGAAGAGGACATAGAAGAGAAAACTTGCATGTTTCAAGAGTCTTCAGCGGCACTTCAAGCTGCTGAGAAATCTTTGTATGAGCTTCTTGGGGAGAAATATCCTCCTTCATCCGATATTGATCCGACAGCTTTTGTTGACCAAAACTATAAAAGCCTAGATGCAAATCAAGATTCGAGTTGTTTCTACAATGACAGTAGTAGTAGTAGTGATAACTTGGTGGACCATGGATGGAATTGTGATTGGGGGGAGCATAAGTCTTCAGATTTAGCTTCACAGTCCACTTCTGTTTCGTCTCATAGCTCAGCAAACAGCAGTTCTAATGTGGTTGATGGGTTTGTGGATTCTCCTGTAAGTACTCTTAGGATTCCTGAAATATTTAACAACAGTGAGTCTGTTATGCAATTTAGGAAAGGGTTTGAAGAGGCAAGTAAGTTCCTTCCCAATGGTAATTCTCTGTTCTTTAATCTAGAAAATAAAAGATTGTCACCTAACGAGTTGAAGGAAGAGACTAAGAATGTGGTAGCTAAGGTGGGGAAGAAGCTTCAGAATGAGTGCCCTCCTAATCCTTCAAGGGGGAGAAAGAATTCTCATCCTGTAGATGGGAACTTCGAGAGTGGGAGAAATAATAAGCAGTCAGCAGTTTCTTCTGAATCAACCGTGAGTGAAGAAATGTTTGATATGGTTTTGCTAAATTCTGGAAATAGTGAATCTGTGCTTCGTGAAGCCTTGCAGAATGGGATTAACAGGAATGTGCAGCAAAATAAGCAACCAAAAGGTTCTCATGGTGGTAAGAGCCGTGGAAAGAAGCAGGGAGGTAAAAGGGATGTGGTGGATTTAAGAACTCTGCTGACCCTTTGTGCACAATCTGTTGCAGCTAATGATCGGAGGAATGCAAATGAGCTACTGAAGCAAATCAGGCAGCATTCTTCTTCTACTGGGGATGGAATGCAAAGAATGGCCCATTATTTTGCTGATGGACTTGAGGCACGCTTGGCTGGCTCTGGAACCCAGATATATACTGCTCTTATCACCAAACCAACATCGGCTGCAGATGTCTTGAAAGCTTACCTTCTGTTTCTTGCTGCCTGCCCATTTCGTAAGCTCTCAAATTTCTTCTCAAACAAAACAATTATGAATTTAGCTGAGAAAGCAACAACACTCCACATAGTAGATTTTGGTATCATGTATGGTTTCCAGTGGCCATGCCTTATACAACGTCTTTCATCTAGGCTTGGCGGACCTCCTAAGCTTAAAATTACTGGGATCGATCTGCCACAGCCGGGTTTCCGACCTGCAGAAAGGGTCGAGGAGACTGGGCGCCGGCTGGAAAAGTATGCAGATACTTTTAAAGTTCCATTTGAATTCAATGCAATTGCAAAGAAGTGGGACACCATTAAAATTGAGGATCTCAATATTGATAGCAGTGAGGTGCTTGTTGTGAACTGTTTGTATCGCTTTAGAAATCTGCTTGATGAGACTGTGGTGGTAGAGAGTCCAAGGAATATTGTTTTAAACCTGATCAGGCAGATGAATCCAGATGTTTTCATACAAGGAATTGTGAATGGAGCCCATAGTGCTCCCTTCTTTATCACGAGATTCAGAGAGGCTCTTTTCTTTTTCTCTACTTTGTTTGACATGCTTGAAGCAAATGTGCCCCGTGAAATTCCAGAGAGGATGCTGATAGAGAGGGAGATATTTGGGAGGGAGGCAATGAATGTCATTGCATGTGAGGGTGCGGAGAGAATTGAAAGACCTGAAACCTACAAGCAATGGCAGTTCCGAAACACCAGGGCTGGCTTTACACAGCTTCCTCTGAATGATGAGATCATGAAGACGGCGAAGTATAGGGTCAATACATGCTACCACAAGGATTTTGTAATTGATGAAGATAGCCAATGGTTGCTTCAGGGCTGGAAGGGACGAATTGTTTATGCACTCTCGACTTGGAAGCCTTCTTGTTAAATGCATAGTCACAGTTACTCATTTAAGGCAAGAGTGTGGATTCTTCCCGCAGTTGCAGCTGGCAAGTGGCAACCTTTGCTTCAGTCATAAAAAAGTGAATCCGTTATCGCGGTAATGAGGTACTGATGTTTATAATTAAAATCAAAATGTTATTTCTTTCCTCTTGGCTTTGTTTTTCATTGCAGTAGTATAGAAAATTGATATTAAATATTTATCATTTGTATTTGATGGGACGGATATGGGAGCAGAATCCAGGAAGCTTCTCTTTTGCTCAGAAAGACCTACGGAAGCATTAATTGTGTTGCTTTTGAAGAAAATCAAATGACACGGTGCTGCTTCATCAGCAAGACAATAACTTGAAAATGTTCATACCTAGAACTGTGATGTAAGTCAGTCCTAGTAGCTTGTAGGAATGTAAGCAATTTGAGGAATATATCTCATGAATGGAAAAAGAGAGGACGTTTGTTCTTATCCATATTTTGATTTATCTTGGTCTATACGGTGATTTAAAGTCACCGAGATATATTTGTAGCACATTATTCTTCCATGTTCTTAATTGTTCAAACATTTACAGTGGTATGATCTACAATAATCTCTAAAATGGTCACTCTCCCTTCTCTCTTAATTAGGAGTATTTGGAGTTTTGTGATGCTGTTTAAAATGTCATTTTCTCATCAGAAAAGCGCACTGAATCCATCAGCAATTTTAGTGTCAAAAGTTGTGAAAAATGAGGCGGCACTAGCATATTTGTCCTACCTACCATCACTTTCTGAACGTGCTCTACTATTATGTCTTATGTCATGGATGGTAAACAATCAATTCTCGTCTCTTGATCAAAACCTTTTCGTGGCTGTGGTTTCTTCTCTGCTCATGGTCATAGTGGCCATTGTAATTGTACCCTGAATTGCATATAATGTTCTTGTATGTAGACCAAAGCAGGGTAAAACAAATTTCAGGAGTTCAATTGGAATATGCTAGGAATAAAAAATGTTAGAGAAAGAGAGTTCGAACTTGATAATGTTATAAAAGCTACCTCAACAGAAATGAGATGGTCAATCATCACGTACATAGAATACTTTATTATGACTTACTCTATGTCATGGGTTACGTAATTGCTTTACCAGAGTTGCTTAACGCATTGTTAATTGAAGCAGCGGCAAAGAGTACTAGTACAGAAGAAAAACTGACTTTGGTGATTTAAATTAATTGTTAATGGGAGTACCAACATTTAACCTTTATCTAATGCTACAAATGTTAACATACGCTTATAAGTTTGATGAGGTCAGACTATACTTGTGTTAATAATGCAATAGATGTCATGTGTTGCGTAAATCTTTATAAAGAAACGCTCATGCAGATACCACACCCACAGCATGTATTAATGCTTGAATTGAGCATAGACAAATGTTAATTAATAAGAATAAATTTGACTATTAATTAAAAACTTTATTTTATCAGAGAATGTGATCTATGCTGGAAAAGATAGAGCTTCATTAATCAAATTAATAATGCACATGGCCACTTGGGACTATCAAAACTGGTTTTTATACTCGACCGGTTCAGGGTACTTGGTTTTTACACGGCCGGACCGACGCGGTTCAAATGGAACGAAACTTAATTGACTATCTAAAACCCTGATGCGTCAGCCACAGAAAGTGTGGGTTTTAGAAGAGATGAGTGCTGGAGCACCAGACTTCTTCTACAGAGAGGCTCAACGCCTTGGCTATGTTGCCCGCTCTGCTTTTAAGGTGATATTTACTGTTTTTGTTTATTTATTTTATTTTATAGATTATAAAGCTTTGCGTGATTGTGTTTTTGTGTGTTGGAAGAACAGCTGCTTCAGATACAAAAGCAATACAAACTCATAAAGCCAGGCTCATCAGTTCTTGATCTTGGCTGTGCTCCTGGTGCATGGCTTCAGGTCTCTACTGAACAAACCCTTCCTTTCGGCTTTCTTTATTAATGGGTTCTCAATTATATCTCCATTTCCTTTTGCATTTATAGAGCTATGAGTGTTTTGTTTAATTTAATTTTCCTAATTGGGAACTTGAAATAGGTAGCTTGCCAGAGCTTGGGTCCGTTAAACAATGGTGGGGCTGTTGTCGGTATTGATATTAAGGCATGATTCTTTATGGAAAATGTATCTTTTCAGTTTTTTTTCTAATTTCTTATGTGATTGAGCATTTTGATTAAAAGTTTTTTTTTTTTTATGATTAGATGGAAAGATTGATTTTTGATGTGTTGGGTATGCAGAACAGAAGGTGAAAGTTCCTCCTCAGCACTGTGATGCAAGAGTTCGCACTGTTTCAGCTAATGTTATGAATCTGCCCAAACATCAAGTTAGAGCACTCTCTCCTAAGGTATTGTGATGATCAATGTACTGTATCTCTAGATTCACTTCTTGCATTTTGGATTGTTAGTCAATACTAAATGTTTCGATTGTTGGCAATATCATTAATGCTCTATGTTTTCTATAGCACATTTCTGGCTGTGGTATTTGAGTTGGTTTTCTTGAGGTGTGTCATCGACATAGAATTGGAATTACTCGTATGTTGGTATCTAACTGGTTTCTTTACTTATCTTTATGGTTCAGCCTATATGCAGTTATGAATGTCCACGGCCTCACATTACTTTCTATGTGCCCGCTCTTTCTCTTGAGCCTTCTCCATTTCATATCCACACCATTTTTCCTATGTGTTAGGATATTGGCTAAATGAAAGGATATTTCTAAAAATCTTAAAAGATATTCTTAAAGTCTTGATAAGGGTAAAAGTCCTATTAGGGGAGTTCTAATTAAATTAGGAAATAAAGAATCTTATTGGAAATAGGAGAATCCTACTTCAACTAGAAAAAGAAGAATAATCATATTTTAAATAAGAGGGTTTTACTAGGAAGGAAGAGGATTCCTATTACTAAAAGGAAAAGGTAAAGGTAAAGATAAGACTCGGAAGCCTATATAAAGAATCTTGCTCCTTAGTCATAAGTGTACCACCTCTCATGGTTTAGCTTTAGGTAAAATCCTCTCTAGTAAGGTGATTAAAGTTTCTCTTAGAGGTGTGAGTGTAAAAGAGATAGCTTGGTAAAGTAGGGTATATTGGGGTTATTGGGAAGGGTTATTAGGAGTGAGTCCAAAGTCTACATATTTGTAACAATTTTTCATACAATGAATTCTGTCTTCGATAGCCTATGGTTTTTCTTCAGTTTTGGAGTTTTGCAGATAAAAATTCTTGTGTTATTATTGTTCGCCTTGGTTTCATAACAAGTGGTTTCAGAGCTAAGGTTTGTGGTGGATCATTGAAGGTTTTGCTTAGGTTCTTAGTAGTGCATTAGAGTTTTGGTGTGGTAGTTGAATAGTTACAGTCTAAGTAAGTTTTGTCAAAAAGATTTATTTTTTAAGGAGGCTGGGTTTTAAGTGAGACCACTTGTGACTCTTCCAGTCTTTCCTGGGAGTTTACTTAGGGAGTAATATTCATCTATAATAAAATCACCAAGGTTAGAACTGCATCAAGGGTAGGACTAGGAGTGCGAAACATAATATCTACTTTTAAAATTGATATAGAGAAATTTGATGGAAGAATGAATTTTGGCTTATGGCAAGTACAAGCCAAAGATATTTTGATTCAAAATGGCTTATACAAGGTTTTGAAGGAAAACCAACCCCTATTTTAAGTAGTACTATTAGTGAGACTGCTAGTGAATCTAGCAAATTCAAGAAGAAGGAATTGGTCTACTAGAGGTGTGGACAATCTGGGCATCTTAAAAGAAGTTGTCCAAATGGTGGAGTAGATGCGGCTAGTAGCTCCAAAGAAAATATTAATGGTTATGCTAATAGTGTGTTTATGGGAAATGAGTTTGTTCTCTAAGAAGGATATGTACATCCTTATGGCATTTCGCTAGGTATCATAAAAGAGGGTGTATTCTTACTAGCGGGTCCACAAGTTTACACACGGGCATTGGTTCGACCTGATGTAGGCGTGCGGTGGAAGGTATGTTGGTAGCTGAGGAACTCCCAGAAAAGTCAAATATGGGGATTGCACTATAAGTTTTTAGCAGGTTTTTTCGACATGTTGCCGAGATAAAATCTTAAAATGGATTTATTCTATGTGGGTATATTCTTTTTGGTGGAGTATGGTAATTCTCTGATTTGAGGATTGTGATTATTGGTAAAAAACAATGTTAAAGTCTTATTTACTCAAGATGGAGATTGTTAGGATATTAGCTAAATAAAAGGGCATTCTAAAAATCCTAAAAGATATTCCTAAAGTCTTGATAAGGATAAAAGTCCTATTAGAAGAATTCTAATCTAATAGAAAATAAAGAATCTTATTGAAAATAAAAGAATCTTGTTTTAACTGAGAAATGAAGAATAATCATATTTTAAATAGGAGAGTTTTATTAGGAAGGAAGATGATTCCTATTAATAAAAAGAAAAGGTGTAAAGGTAAGACTTGGAAGCCTGTACAAAGGATCCTACTCCTTGGTCACAAGTACACCACTTGAAGCATCTCATAGTTTAGCTCTAGGTAAAATCCTTTCTAGTGAGGTGATTAAAATTCCTCTTGGAGGTGTGAGTGTGAGCGAGATAGCTCGGTAAAGTAGGGGTGTATTGGGGTTATGGGAAGGGTTATTTTGAGTGAGTTCAAAGTCTATATGATCGTAACAATTTTTTATATAGTGAATTTTGTCTCTGATAGCCCGTAGTTTTTCTCCAATTTTTGAGTTTTCACGTAAAAATTCTTATGTTCTTATTACTTTATTGTTCTTATTTCTCTATTGTTCGCCTTGGTTTCATAACAATGTGCCAAGTGTATGCAATTTCTCCTTTTACTCTTATACTAAAGTAACTGGCCTTTAGTGTTCCAATCTTCCAACATATTTGATTGTTGCATTACTTTAATAGTTCTCCATGTTTTGTTCTGCACATTTCTAGAGGAGGTATTTGAGTTGGTTTCTTAAGGGTGTTATGGCTTTACCATTGGTATTAACTGGCCTTTAGTGTTCCAATCTTCCAACATATTTGATTGTTGCATTACTTTAATAGTTGTCCTTGTTTGTTCTGCACATTTCTAGAGGAGGTATTTGGGTTGGTTTCTTAAGGGTGTTATGGCTGTACCATTGGAATTATTTGTGTGTTGCATCTAACTGGTTTCGCTACTTATCTTTATGGTTGAACCTTGATGCAACTACAAATGTCCATCATATTACATTATTTTCCATGTGCCTACTCTTGCACTTAAGACTTTCTCCACTTCATAGCCACACTATTTTATCTATATGTGCTAAGCGCACACAAATTTTCCATTACTCTTATGCTAAGTAACTGGCCTATAAGGTTCCAATCTTCCACAAATTTGATGGTTGTTGCATTACTTTAATAGTTGGTGTAGCATCTAAATAATGAGTTCAAAACATATCCCTTATATGCTTTTGATACTACAATCTCATAGATGTTCCTGAAGTATTTGTTTCTGGCTCACTAAAAGACTAGTAAAATAAGGTTATTAGTTAAATGTTTAAGGAATTAGGTATTGCCTTTTGTTAAGGAATTTTGGGTATGCTTGTAAATAGGAGTAGTTCGATAACCTTTGTATTGAAGGTATTACCAAAATCAAGTGGGTGCTTAAGGCTTTAATAGTACAGCCTTATTTTTTGTTATTCATTGCTGTATTTGCTTCATTGTCGTTTGCAGTATTTTCTTTTCCAACTTGGTAGAGTAGCCTTTGTTCCTTTCGAGCAAAATTTCTCTCTTTAATTGTAAATTTGTAATGCAATTTAGGCTCTTTTTTTTTTTTTTTTTTGCAGCAACAAGGCTTTTATTTGATACTCTCTGATATGTGTCCCTCAGTTTCTGGAATTACCACTAAAGATGCAGCTTTATCCGCTGAGTTAGGGATGCGAGCACTTGATTTGGCTGTTGGTCAGGCTGCCTTAGCTCATCCAATTGATTATACTCAGAGGGTGGGAGATCTGGATGATTCAAATTCTGGTACAGATGACAAAGGTGTATTGCAGCCAGGAGGCCACCTAGTCATTAAGCTTCTAGAGAGCGAGGATACACAAGGTGAGAATTTTCTTATGTTGATGATATATGATCTATTACAGTTGGGGCGAATGTATTTATTACTTTTTTCTTCTGTTTGCAGAAATTAGCCGGATTTGCAAACCACTATTCAGGAAGGCGTCATGGTTGAGGCCTAAAGCTACAAGATCTTCATCTAGAGAGATTTATTTAATTTGTCAAGGTTTACGGTCATAGGGAGGTTCACCGTTTAAATTAGACTTGAACTTCTGCCTTCAAATCTCAGCAGCATGCAACGAGCAACAGACAATTAACAGTGAAGATAGATTACTAAAAGGAACAATGAAGTAAAATACTCCAGTGTAACTTCAGTTAATGTTCTTTCAATCATTATGATTTGTGTTGAGCTATAAAAACTGCAGGTTACCATATGTTAGACTCTTACAAATCTCCAGATGGGGGTTTGGATAAACCTGCTTGGAGTAGTGGAACATGTAGTACTCTCACAAACTTGCCTAAATGTTCAGATAATAGAAGACCTAATACCTTCAGTTAATGTTCTTTCAATCATTATGATTTGCGTTACGCTGTAAAAACTGCAGGTTACCATATGTTGTTGACTCTTGCAAATCTCCAGATGGGGGTTTGGATAAACCTGCTTAGAGTAGTGGAACATGTAGTACTCTCACAAACTTGCCTAAGTGTTCAGATAATAGAAGACCTAATGCCTACCATACATAATAAAATATTATAATGACATGAAGTTCTTGATCTAAACTAGACATCAGGGGAAATCAAATAAGAACAATAAAAAAAAAATTAAAAAACAATAATAAATATTTATTCCCAAAAATTCTCTACATCACTATCCTTCTCGAGATATGCTGAAACATATTGTCATAATATATATTTATGATAAAAATTTTACATATATATATAATTTTTCTTTGGTTAGATAGATCACTTTACAGAACCTCTTTCAAGCTTGTTGAGCGCTTAACACTATACAGTATACACCACAAATATCAAATCACTTACATAATAAAATAAAAAATTAAAAAAACTCTTATGTAGCTAGCTGCTTGTAGAATTCATCATCTCCACTCAAGCAAAAAATGTACATATATCTGCTGACGAAGAGTTTGTCATCGAATATGAGTCCGTCCTAATGACCACAGACTCGTATCTTTGACTGGAGCCTGAAAACACCACAAAGGAAAAAGAAACGGTTGAAATAATTAATTTATTAGAAGAAGAAGAAAAAAGAAAAAGGATTTCGACGCTTGAATTTCCATTGAAATGCTGCTTACTGGTGCTTTCATAGAGGGGAAGACGTTCCAAAACCTCAGTGTCTCATCTCCTGCTCCAGTCACAATCGTCTGTAGGAGGGTAAACATTTGGTCTGAAGATTTTTTCTTGTAGAGGAATTTAACTGCCAGCTTATAAAATAATGAACTAAGCAGAAATTTATCAAAGTACCTGTCCATCAGGTGACATGGCAAGATAGAGTACTCGCAAACTATGGCCGGTTAAAGTTGCAACCTATCCCAATCCAGAAAGAGTTAATTTGTTGTTATATTCGACTACTTGTTTCTAGCTTTTATCGAACTTTTATGCTTTCTGTAATGTACTTCATGTGCAAAAGTATAGAGAAGAATCAGAAGATAATAGATAAAACTAACGAAGCTTAAAGTTCATACCTTCGCCATTGATGGATACTTCCACACCATAATTTGATTCTGGGAATATCCATGAGTGCTGACTAGTTCATTAACATTCTTACTCCATGCTAGATTGCATACCTGCAATTGACAATGTAACGATGAGAATGGTGTGTCGTTTAAGCAAATTGTACAAAAAGAAATCTTATAGAAAAACATTTTCTTGTGCATGCATTGACCTGGCTTCCGGTGTCAACACTGTTTAACTGATGACCGTTGGCAGTGTTCCAAAAGCGAATGCATCGATCAGCAGTCCCACCTCCAGAAGCAAGAAGGCCGCTCTGGTGGGGTGACCAAGCAATGGCCTTCACAGCAGCTGTATGTTCTGTCAATTTCAAAGTGGGTTGCTGAGAATGTTGGTTCCACACCAATAGCTGATGCAGCAACAAGACATTATTAAATTAACATTACCATCACTAGTTGGACTATAAAAAATCAAGAAATGTGAACATAAAAACATATATGAATTGATAATTACCTGATTATCATTCCCACCGGATGCAAGTTCCCTATCATCATGGGACCATTTCAACCCACATACCTGCGAGATCGAGAATACACTCAAGCTTGAGGCTACTTTGCATGTGATATTTCATGAGACCAAGTCCGCTTTTACCTCAGATTTGTGCCCAGCAAGCTTGCTAATGAAGTCACTTGGAACACGAAGATCGTGTTGAAGTATGTTCCGGTCCCTGCTTCCTGATGAGAGTATACGCGAGTTCCATGCCAAGACCCCAGTTCTTGTTTGATGGCCTCCAAAAGTTCTTACCCTTTTGCACTGAGTCCCATCCCATACCTGCAAGGCCAAAACTACTCCGTAAAGATCTTGTAAAATTGGTTCCACGAACAAAACTAACTAAATAGGCATCATATGCTAGGTAGATATTAAAACATTAGTTACCTGAACTTGACCAAGACATGTACCAATTGATATATATGACCCCTCCCGGGTCCATTGGACAGAGCACACGCCGTCACTAGGTCCCAAGTCACACAACTTTGTTACCTGAGAAAAAGATATGATAATGTTAGAGATATAACTGTAGCAATTTTGCGTTTAACTGTTCTATATGCTCTAGGACTAACAGTATCATAACCACTTACCTTGCTATTTGACGCTGTCCATAAATAAACACAAGTACCCAACCCAACTGCAAGTACATTTTGGGAGGACCAATCTACCAGGTTCAAGTAGAAGTCATCTTGAAGGGATGGAGCATCCAAGACCTACAATCATAAAGCTGATTCAGTGATCCACAATTTTTTTTTCCAACAAATTTATGCTGTCGATATCTTCCTTGAAGCTGAGATTTTTAACTGTGCTTTATTTGCTCAAGGTTTGCTCTCATTTCATGTTGAGGATCTTCCCATAACAAATTTGTTTGGCAAGTCTCGTTAGAAATTTTTTTAAGAAGTCTCATGGAAGTTTTTATCTTCTGAATTAGCACATATATAACAAATTTGTTTGACTTGTGGGTCTGAATTTAAGCACATTGTCCAGCAAAGGGCCCAAATTTTTACTTTTTAATGTTCTCAAGAAAAAACACGTGCATAAAGCCAAAATAGAGAATGCTATTTGCCTATCTAAATCTGATGCTTAAATCTAAAGAACTGAAATGAACATAAACGCAAAGAAGCCAAAATTCCATTTTCTGCTTTTATCTAGTATCTATTTAGCAACCAAACAAAGACAGAATAAACTAGCGGCTAAAAGATCATGAAAATACCAAGTCTACGTTACCTTATGTGGCGTCTTAGGCACTTTTCTTGGCAGTTTAGGAGGCGTAGAGACCTCATTAGAGAAGCCATTGTCATGCCCCAAGATGGAAGGCGAATAAGGGGAATTAGGCCCAGAAGAATGATCAGTCTTGAACCTCAAAATATTCTTGCTAGGACTCAATGGAGATCCTTGACCTGCAGGAGAAGAAAAAGAACCAAAATCAGCCCCGAAAAGCTCAGACTTCAACAACCTGCCATAAGCCTCATTGCCTCCTTCTTTAACAGGTGATCCTTTCTCAACGATCTCGAAAGTGTGCAATCTTGAAGAAGATCTGCATGGTATGAATCTGTCACTACAAGTTGATGATCTTGATGAGGGCGACGAAAGGTTCGATATCGTTCGAAAAGAACCCGAAAAGGTCTCAAGTCTTAGTGAAGTTCCATTCATTCCAGCTGGGAGGTTAAGCCCAGTTTTTCTTGTTTGTGGTGAATCCATTTTCTGGTGCCTCTCTCCGATCCCACTCTTCGTTTTTGGGGTTGAAGAGTAACTGGGAATGTTTGTTTCTTGGGGGAAATGATAAGTGAAGATATGGAAGAGGCCTCCCTCTTCTGCAAGGCCTCTCTCTGCAAGCAGAAGAGGGCTTTTCAATGGTGTTAGGTTTTGTGAAGAGCAAGATTTGCAACGGTCGAATTGGATGAATGGTAGGGCAAAATAGGAGCGGACGAGGGGTCTTTTATACATTTGAAAAGGAAAGATAACTTGCTGTGCATAAAATATTCCAACGGTCAATTTCATGAATCAAAGCCAAACCCCAATAGCTAGCTTAGCTCATTAAAGCTGTCAGGCTGGTTTCGTTATGAGGTAAATGTAAAATAGCCGTTGCTATGGATTCACCATCTTATTCCTTATTCAGACATAACGCAACGCAATGTCTTCGAAAACATGAAATATTCGGACACTTTCAGTCACTGAATTACTTCGTTTAACTAACTTCTTTTATAAGTGCTAACCATCTTACTAATTACGAAAATTAATTTGTTTATTTTATTATGCCTTGCTTTTATTAATCTTCTAAATATCCAAAGATTAAGTTGCAAATACAACTGTTCATTAATCTGCTGGCTTCAATTTCCCCGAGTATGTAACGGCTTACATGTCAACAAAATCATAGACAAGAATCCGGCAAGTTAGTCTAACCAACACAAGTCAACATTGGACAATTACAAGAGCATCAATGGGCGAATACAAATCGAACCCATTTCCTCCAGGGCTTTGAGTGAGAATTGTAAACACAAACAGCAGCAGCAGGTAAACCATTTGTCAGTTACGGATTGAGGATCAAGTGGCAGCGATCTTCTCTTGAGAATCCGATCTAACCTTTTTTTTAATTGCTATCTCATGTGTAATAAACAACTCAAGAACAACCTATTATAATGTGTACTTCAGCTGATATCTACGAAGCCAGTCCTCACCCTTCTCATAATAATCCATCCTACTAAATGTTTGCTGTGGGAATTGCAACTTAGCAGCGTATAAAGCGGCACCACGCCATGCATCAAGAACTGGATCTAATGCTTTGACAACTTTAATGGGTGCCCCACAAGGCCGAATCATCCGGATTCCAGCTTCTAAGCGCTCACTCATACCAGGGAAAAGACAGCATCCACCAGTCATGAGAATTGAATTGGTCAATCTCTCCTCCAGATTTTCATCCTTAGATGGAATTCTTCTAATTGATACCCCTGCCATCTCATCTACTCCCACCTGATCAATCCCAACCAAGTTGGGATGAAATAAAATTTCAGGGCAGCGAAACCTTTCAACCCCAAGAACAATTTGGAAATCTTCCTTGGTAAGAGGACGAAGACGTGGTACTTCAGCAACAGCTTGGGAGGGTCCTGATTCTTGCTTGGGAACAAAAGTTGGGTCTATCTCCTGCCACAATAGAGATTAATGTAACGGACACCCTATTACTGGGATTAAATAATTGGGAGAAGAAGATACACAGTGACGATTTTGGAGCTCCTGATTACAGTAAGTAGATAAATAAACTTACCTGAAGCCTAGAAGAGATGCGGGCCAGTTCTGCTTCATCTGCATCTGCTTCTTCATCATCATCGTCATTATCCCTGCTCATAAGCTTGTAAAGATGCCAATCTTCATCTTTGGCACCAAAAGTGTCCTCACCCTTCCCTCGATCAAAGGCTGCTGTTGTTAGGAGGCGCATCCTTTCCCTCTGGGCAGCATTTAATCTCTCACCTCGCCCTACCCCTCCAGATGAGTTATTTCCATTTGTGTGACCTCCATTTGTCTTAAGTCGTTTTCGCTGCGCAACTTTCTCAGAAAGCTCTTTGTATTTAGCCCGCATCTGCTCTGCATAAAGCTCTGGGTTCTCTCTACATTGAAAAGAAAGTAATAAGTTAAGAAAACGTAGAGGTGCACAAAGCTAATGCATACCAAAATGGTCTTTAAAGACAATATGACCATCTCAGGAAATCCAATATTGGTTATGAACTAAGGACCAAGCATTCTTAAAGCCGACGCCAATAATAAACCCTGATAAAACTATGCCTGACACTTGGTGAGAATCAAAATGAAACCGGAAAGATGAGGTAGGGGAACTTCATGAGCTACTACATACAAGCGTCTCTCTTCGTCTTGTTGATTTTTCCTTTCTCTTTCTAATTCCTCCTCAACACGTTTTTGTTTAGCACGCTGGCGACCCTCAGTTGTGGTTTTAAGAAAAATCTGTCTCCTCTTCTCCTTAAGCTGTCAAGACATAAACAAGAGAGGCTTTTATTAGTGATCAAGCACAAGAACATGGTTATATTATGTATCATTGTGCAGATAAATACTCATATTATGCAACAGCCTTCAACACCACATCTCAAGAAACCTATTGCAGTGGTTGTGAACTTTTTCTTTCCACATTTTTTTTTTTTTGTTTGGTTGCTCAGGGTTTAATGGTAGTTGGGTTTGACAAAGATAATTCAGGGCACAAGTCTCAGGATATCTGCTCATCTCCTCAGATATTCAGGCTAGCTATTTAATGTTAAAGCATGCAAGCATATAAATGGAAAATCCACTGTACATTTGAAACATAATTTATTAGATCAACCGTTTGCTTTAAACCTATACCTGCTCAGGGGACAGCATGTCATCAAGGATATGAATAAGAGGATACTTTTCATTGGTAGAAGCATCTGTCTTCTCCTCAACTTCAGCTTGTTCAACCTTCGGTTCACCTTTAGCTTTTCGTAAAGACTGTGAAACTTTTAAAATTGAAGACTCTATTTCCTGCTTGGATATATAGCCAGTGTCTGAAAGGAAAGATGGAATATCTTGCTCTTCCACTTGTTCGAGTTGCTGTAAAAGAAATTCCAAACCATGCAATTCATTTTCCAGTTCATTTATCCTAGAAGACCTCTTTGCCTCAGCCATCTCTCGTAATCTCTGTCCTTGTCTTTCCTTAATAGCGGCCTTTCTTGCAATCTCTTCCTCTGAAGGAGGCTCCTCAGTTGGTGGCGGAACCCATGGCAGCTGCCAACACCTGGTTTTATCTTCAGCTTCCTTGGTCCCTTTCTGTCACATGCAATGCATCGGTACCTCCGAATGTTGAAGGAAAGAGTGGAAGAATGGAAGAACCAAGGTCATTACCTGAAAAAACCGAGCTTCTGAAAAATAATCTGGTGCAACATAACAGTGCTCCATTTTAAGGTCTTCAACCTTCTCCCAGGTCAGCCTAGCCCTATTTAAGCATCTCAAAGTCATAATCATAAGCTTTACAAAAGTCATTTCGATGAAAGATACAGCTGAATTTATACTCACATGTGATGAGGATATTTAAGGGAAAGCAGTTGCTTCAGGTAATCTGTGACATGGTATCCACCAACATTAGTTCTACAGGAACCTCTATAAACAGGCTCTCCTTCAACAAACTGGAAGTCAAGAAGAGGAGAGACTTGTCACTGTCAAACCACAACAATTGTATATATTGGCTCTTACAGGTTACTTGTACATATTTTGATAAGAAAAGAAGCAACTAATCAAAAAACTAGGATGAAAAGAGCTTCAAATAGCAAGGACACAATATGTTTTGAGAATCGATCTTCCATAACAAGACCTCTTCTTACGAATTAAAAACAAAATCACAAAAGTGTTTAGCAGCAGTATAATAACCATAAACAAGTTTCATTGCACTAACACACAAGCTGGCATGCTCTGCACTTGTGCAAGATAGAGGAAGAGAGGTGGCTTTCACTTGTTATAAACTAAAACTTGCTAAGTAAACCTCGAAAAAGATTTACCAAAAAAGACACAATAACATGCTAATACTTCTAACAATGACAATACAAATAAGGCTTGATAGAGAAAGTTCCAAACACTAGCTGAATCATAAACACAATAACATGCTAATACTTTTAACAATGACAATACAAATAAGGCTTGACAGAGAAAGTTCCAAACACTAAGCTGATTCGTAATATCTTTTATAGCATGAAAGTAATTATAATGCTCGTAGATAATAATTAAAACCAACCACCTCAACTTGAAAACAAACTCTCATATACAAATATTGAGATGAAGAAAACATACCGGAATAACATGAGTTGTGGAAAACCCTGGACAGATAGCCAGACCATCTTTATCACAAACCCCATTTTGCTGATTATACGTATAGCTGAAAGCAGCATCAACACCAAATGCTGTGATCATATGCATAAAGATATTAATTTTGGGCAGCCGTAATATTTGAAGGGACCAAATGCCTAATATCACAACCCACATTTTTGAAGGAAAATTGTAAGACAGAAAAGGCACATATATCATGACCAAGCCAATCATTGCTTCTTGCTGAGACAAGCTATAATTTATTAATGCAGGCAGCACATACATCTGCAAAAATAAATTTGAAGCCTGCTCATTGAGAATGTGACAAGTTTTTTATACAATTAACATTTTGTGCTTTACCTATAGATGGAACTCCATAAGTCTCAAAAAGAAGTTCTGCCATTTTACTGCGAGAATGAACTGGGTTGCATACACATTCTGTGATCAGGACAGGATGATCAATCTGTTCTGACCTCAAATGAACAGCGAATCAAGAAAAGGTCAAGTGAACAGATAAATCAAGCTGAAGTCTTAAAAAAATATACACTAGCTTGAAAAAGCAGGGCCACTGATATACATAACATGTAAAACAACAATGAAACTGCATATCATGCACTTCAATAGTCCTAACAGAAATATCAGAATCCAGTTAAGCAGGCTGACATGTCTTCAAACCAGGATTATATCAAACCACTCCCATCCCATATGCTCTCTAAATGCCATGAAGAAAATAAAAAATTGTCGAAATACGACCAATCTGACATCCCATTGACTTCACAGAACAAAGAAAACCTTACCGCTTAAACAACCAGATCACACTCTTCACCACAAAAACCAGAAAACCATAACAAAAACGATTATCTCAGATAGACTAAAGAATAGGTTATTAATTGGCATGGACTAAACCATCAGAGTTAAATGAAGCCCTCAAGAAATAAATACATGCATATGCTCATTGAATAACATAAAAGACGAAAGAAACTGTCAATTACTCCTATTACCTCCAAACCATTTGCACCCATCCGATCAAACCCAAAATCAAGAATCTGCAAGAACACCACACAAGACTAGAAACTATCACCCACTTAAGCAAATAAAACAAAAAGTACATAAAACTCAACCAATACTCTACCACAGTGCCAAAATTTTGAGCAGCATAAGCTAAGCAAGCTAAAAGAGATATGAAATACTCACGTACATATTCCATAATCTCAAACTGATAAACGACGTCGTTATCAAAAGCGGACCGAGGCCCCGAGCGGGTGCAATCAAAGTACTTCAACAATGCTGGGTCGTGATCACCAACTATAGTTACAGTTTCACCAGTAGTTTTGTGGCGAGGTCTTTGAACAATGTTGCGGAAAATAACACGTGGATCTGTTTCTCCAGCCCAACTGAGCATGGAATTGAAAGCTGTTTGTAAAACAAAAACAAAAATAGAAAAACAAATGTAGATGGGTTCAGAATTAGGGTTTCGTAGTTACCCGATACGAAAATAGGAGGCGCCATTGTCGATGACGATGGGAGTGGAGGACGGAAAGAGACTGTAGTCTGTTTGTCTCTTTATTTTGGAAATGAAAGGCATTCTCTTTCTCTTCCTCTTCTTCTCGCTTGCTCAAGAAGTGAAGGAGAACGAGGGTTTTCAAGTGTTGCTTCTTTTGTTTTTCTCAGTGAAGCTGGGTTTCATTTTCGTTACATGGTTGAGAAGATAATCGAAAACCGGCCGGTTCAACAACCGCCAAACGATTAACCAGTCTCCTGGACCGGTCGCCTGTTTTGGTGTAAAATTTTCTACTAAAAAATGTTAGGTATCCAATTTAATTATTTTAAGATTATTTAATTGTTTGTGATGTAATGTACAGTTATATTACGTGTGACTTTTACGAGGTTTTATACATTAATTTAATCTAATTCGTTTAATCTATCTTTTTCATGATATTTTTATGATTTTAATTTAATCTTCGGACATGATAACATAAAATAACAAAATTTTAAATAAAATAAAGTTTTGAATAATACTATTTGCCATCCATCAATGGACTAAAAAAGCCTAATTTCTTAATATAATCCATTAAGAAAATAAATAAGATTTATTCCTAACAAAATCCCAATTATTTTCATAAATACCTTTCACTAGTTCTTCTTAAGTAAATAAATACACCCCATTGAAATGATTACTGTCTTCCATTTTAGTTTTTCTTCCTTGTTAATCTTCTTTTGGTCACTCGTATTCTTCAAAGATACTCTGCATCTTTTTTATAGAACATAATTTGGGTGATTAAATTTTTCATATGTGATATTACTTTTGCATCTCTTTTGTTGAGTATAGGGTATCATTCCTTTGTTTTCAACTTATTTTGAAGTATCAATAACTAACATGTTTTGAATAATCTATAAATTCTTCTTAGACCTTTGTATATTAAATTCATCCGAGTTTTGCAAATTAAGAGTGGGCTTTAGAATTCGTTACAAGGAGAAGGGACGTGTACAACTCAAATTACTCAACAGAGATTGACTTGATTATTGTTTAGAGTTTTGGGACTTTAAATGGCGTGGTTGGAAATTCTAACCAATCATTACTCACTATAATGTGCTTTTCTACCATCCAAATTTTTTCGTTCACATAGTCTTTTTCTAGGCAAAACAATTTTAAATTTACTGATTCAATTATTTATTAAAAAAATCTTTAAACTATTTAAATTAAAAGTAAAAAATTATTGTCTATGGTGTAAAAAAACTTTATAAAACAAACAAATTAAGTAGTAGATTCGATTGTTTTTTGTTTTTAAATAATTTTAGTCATAATGAAAATGTTAATAATGGACTGCTTCGTTCGAGGATTGATGTCGGCCTAATCTTAACCAGCCTCTGGTTAAACCCAGCCGACCTAATACTAGTGCCCAACCCATTTGTGCTCGTCAACATTTCGACCACTGTAATAGAAGACTTGAGAACAAGCTAGCTAGTGTCTAACAATGTTCTTGTAAAAGAAAACTAAATTGCAAACTTCCAATCCAAAATTATATAAATGTTAATGATGTCCCAAAGTCCAAGTTAGTATTTCTATATGAAATAAAATTTTTTTATATAAACACTAATTTATACAAAATTATTAATAAGCGTCTTTTGGAATTAATTTTAAATTTTAAAATATTGAAAATAATCACCTTGATGGTGTCTTTACAATCAAAGACAAAAGCCTAGACTCTTCTCAAGTCATGTAGATTAGAGTGTGACACTCAAAAAGTTACAAGGGTAGGTAGATTTGCAACAAACCAATGTTAAAAATTACTTATAATATATACACAATCTTTATATATATTTATATATATATAGCCATCCTAAAAGAAAGAAGAATTTTGAAATTTACTTTGATTAAAAATTCCTCTTTTTAATGATCTTTGGCACTCTTTATTTCCAAAAATAATATAATATTTAGATTAAAATAAAATATAATGTGACATCATTAATGAATCCCATCAAGTTTTGCAATATTTTAAAATTTAAAATTAATTCCAAATGTAGTCTTACGAATTAGGATGCTTCAAAACTCGATCAGTGGATTACGTTGCACAAATTTGAGGAAGCTTTTAGAAAAAAGAAATAATTTCAAACATACCTTTTCAAACTTTACGATGGCACGTTGGATGCCAAACATGACGGCGACGTCAGGGCAAAATACCGACCAAGTCAAAGCCAGTTTTACAGGTGCACCATTCTCGGCCACAACACGCTCAACCATTACTGACCCCACCAAGAGAAGAGAATAAATAATAATGAGCACAATACCGGACAAATGCAGGCAACACGTGCGGTACTGATTAAAACTCAGACAATCCCGCCCCTGCCCCACCGATCACTGCCCTCCAACTTTCTTACCTTCCCTGGAGACCAATACCATTCAGCCACGTGTCATGCCATTTGAGCATTGTTTAGTTGTGGGTTCCACATAAGTGAGCTTTAGTACCGTCCACCGCACGATTGGACAAGTCATTCAGCAGCTCAGCACCTTCCCGAACAAGCCAGTGATGTGAAAGTGAAGTTCAACTCAAACATTATATTGACTTAGCTATGTAATCCATAACCATAACGATAACCAGAGTTGTCTTTAATAGATCTCGCAGTTGTCGTTTCCGGGAACTGTTTTTGTCGTTTTGAGGAGGATTAAGTTGGTTTAGCTATGGACATGGTGGTAGAGGAAGAGTGCAAGACACCGAGACATGGAGGTTATAGAATACCGGCAAGTTTGCAGTGTCCGCCGCCGCCAAAGAAGAAACCGATGTATTTGAAGCAGCGGGAGCCACCCAATGAGGGGTATTTTCAGCCGCCTGATCTTGAAAGTCTCTTCGCGATTGTGCCAAGAAGAGATCAAGCTTGTGCCTAAGGTTACGTCCGCTCCACGTACGTTATTGTACGTTGCCTTGTAAATTATATATGTACTAACTCAAGGGATTTTATATGTATTTTTGAGGTATCGCAGAAATGCTTTCAGCTTGAATGTTTTTTTCCCCTTCTTTATATAATCGGACGCTTGGCGGATCGGATAATTTTTATTATTTTTATTTTTATATAACTTTCTTTTTCTAAATTTAAAATACCTGAACTCGGGTCATGGTCATATTTTGTCACTTATATGTCTACAAGATGTGGGGAGAGGGATGGTTACTAGATTAAAATTGAGAAGGTCGAACCCAGAAACGACATGTGACTGGTCATGGACGTAGGTATATTCAAGGGTTGATCGCTTGATCACACTATTTCTGTTTAGTAACATCTTTCCAGAGGAAAATGAGAGTTAGAAACACTAGGGTCGTGGATATGGTGTGGTATGGTGTGGTATTGTTATACCATTCTCATATTTTATTTAGGTAAGGTTTTAGATTTTTGTATCATATCATACTATTTTGAAATATAATACCATATCATATGGTATGTTATTTTTTGGGTGATTGATCAAATTGATCAAAATTTGGACAATATTTTATTATGCTTTTTTAATGATTTTAAAGTTTATTTTATAGTTTTTTTTTCAAGATTTTGACATTTTGAGTTCTTATTTTGACATTGTTTAATATTATGATCCATAAATAAAAAAATCAAGCAATTACATATCTTTAATAATACAAATAATCAAGTAACTATATATTCTATAATAACACAAATAATTAAGTAATATTATATCTATAACAATACAAAAATATCATGTAATTACATATTCTATGACAATACGAATACTCAAGCAATTACATTATTTACTACTTCAAAATTCAAGTAAAATGATAGAAAAATGATAAAGGGTTAGGGATTTGGGGTTACTCTTTTTATTATATACTCTATTAGTGTATATAATATTTACATATATAAATTACATATAATCAATTATAAATTGACATATGATATAATTTTTATTTTTTTAAAAAAAGTATGGTATAGTACGATATTTTTAGATTTTTGTAAAAATATTCGTCATCATATTATACCATGGGGAGTTTTCAAAATATTTATCATACCACATCTTATATTTTTTTATATCCTATCTTATCTCCATCATATTATGACGGCTATGTCAGATTCGGACGGGTGGATAGGTACCATGCAAGCCTCTAAAAAACACTGTCAATTAAGTTTCGAAATGGGCTCAAGTTAGATTGAGGCTGTATTTTAATGGATTCAAACAGAGGTGATTGAGCCCCGTACAGGCTTTTCAGCTATAACATAGCAAGAGCTAACTGGTTGTCTTTACGGATGCTAGCCCACAAACCCTTTTCAGAAAACAGATCTGAATGGGCGAGGAAGCAAAGTCACGGGTGGGTTTTCCCTCGTATCTGTACAACACTTTCAGGCCTTTTTTTTTTCGTGGCCCAAAGTTAAATGATCACATAGCCTGTCAACTTGGTAAAGTCTATATATTCAGCATGGAATTGTAGACCATATTATGATGGAAATTTTTTTATTTATTTAAGAGGCATAATGCATTCGGAGTTTGGTGTACCCCTAATCCAGAACTTTTTGCTTATTCTTTTCCAAATTTTTTGAATTTTATTTCGATATATATATAATTTGGTAGCATCGTATGAATTGGGCATGCTGTCGGCGGATCCTTTTATATTTTTGACAGTCGTGTTGTAATGATGTGAAATTTCTTATTTTTTGCCGCAAGTTAGGTATATAATGCGACTCCTTTTGCACTCCCAATGAATATTGGCCTTGCATGGTCAATGCACTTAATGGAAGCAAAAGATCACGGTTTGCTTGGAGGTGTCAACAAGTGATGTTAGTGAGCCTGTGGAGATCGACCTTAAATAGATGGTATAGTTTTGATTCTTATAAAACTGTAGATGGTCAATGTGTATCATATCAAACATATCCCAATTCTGTCTTAAGAGACGAACATTAACCAAATCTAGCTCGAATGATAATTCTTTTGTACCTATATAATGAATTTAACCACGCGATTGTATATAACTATATATCATGTGATCTGAATCGACGATACAATGCAGATTATTGGAAAGTCATAGTATTGATTCTTGAATGGTTATTATTTATCATGTGGTTGAGCAGGAACTAAAGCTATAAGTTTTGCAAGAGCATAATGGTACTAAATTTGAAAGGTGTTAAATTATTGTACGATTCAGGCCAAACATCACTTACTAAAGGGTGTTCGGACTGGCCTAGTGCGTTTCTTTTGAATTGGGAAATGGGAAGTCTTCGATTTATATATACATCAATATATGGATAAGCATCGGATTCCCTTTTCTTCCGTTGCTATGTGTCTATGGGTCCCTTGGGGAACCGTAATTCGTGTTCTGTGAGCTCTCAATCAAAACCTCTCCAACAATGACTAGCAAGGCATCCCGGTTTTTTTTTTTTTTAATCTATTCATCCACTGCATTGCCTGGAAAAATTGAAAGGGACGTGGGGACATGCATATCATGGATTGAATTACGGGGATAAAATAAGGCTGAAGCTAGTCAATTGGCTGCTGAGGAGGAATCATTGAGTATGCTTGTATGCTGAGTCATGTATTTGTGATTAAAGGTGCGGTATATATGAGATTTCAACCCCAAACTCTATGCTTTCTACCCTGAAGATGTAGAACTTAAAAGATGTCTATTTAATCGTTTTATGGATCAAATTCGTAGCGCGAAACAATGTGGAAGTAAAGATTATAGCTTAAGAGTCAAGAGGAAGTGACATGAATAAATTTCTTGAAAAATTAATCATGATTACTAAAGTTCATACTTTTTTTCAATCAATTTTCTGTTCTTTGGGAAATCTTAGGCTCTGTTCTTTTATGAATCTAAATACTGTTTTCTGTGCTGCACGTTTTCTAATGCAATTTACATTCAATCTCAACCACATATTCTTTTCATAATTCAAAATAATTTAAAATCAACCACATATTACAAATTCAATTGAAAACAAAAATAATGGATTCATTAAAGAACACACTCTTACTTAACTTTAGGTACATCATCAGATAACTTGATCAACCAAAATAAAAAAATATATAGATATAACTCATGATTAAGAAAGAGCTCTCTTAAGAATCCCATGCATAAAACCATGCAACCCATGAACCTCAAAGCAATTGTTTTGAAGATGATCACATGCATAAACCGAAGTTAAATCGCGCATACAAGTATCCCTATTGTTCATCGATGTTCAGAGTTGGACAAGGGGGCAGTCCCGTCAAACTTTCGACTCAAGTCAATGCTTTGATTGACTCAAATAAATACTCGTTATTTTAGAGGTCGAATACAACTATCGAGATGGACTATCTTTTATCCATTTTACTTTTGCCAACATAACCGTCCTATTTGAAGCCCTTAATTTGTTTCTGAGAGAGATCAGCGATCACTTAACCCAAACCCTGACAAGCTTATAAGACATTTTCTTAGATCAATAGAGAGCTTAAAAGTTAATGGCGTCACAGAATCACATCGATCGGATATATGAAGCAGTTGCATCGCATGACATTATATGACCATAATCATCACAGTCTTAATTAGCACATTTACGTCTGCTCTTGTTTCTTAAACAAACCCTTCTATGAAGTACAAGTACTGGTTGACAACTTTACATAATTATGAGAGGAAGAGAGGGAGAGAGAGATATAGAGGGATTTTATCTCAACTACTTTCAATTAAGGAAGGACCCCAAAGAGCAAAATAATGCAAGGAGGTTGCTTTCCCTGGTGAATAAGAACCCCACAGTTAGTGTCAAGTTAGTTCACTCAGATTCCTCCTACGTAAAGCAAAACCTTTCTCATCTCTCGATGGGATGTGATTTCATTAACAGGTACACGACTACCTAAAAATTCTTCATTATTCACACTTACTACTCAAAACTCGGTATCGGAATTGGCGTACACCCATTAAATTTTGGGTACACTAATAAAATTAAAGATGTCAAAACCAAGGGTGATTACAATTTCCTTCTGTTTAAATTACTGTAAATATTGAAAGAATAAGATAAATGTATCTTATATATTATTTTTATTTTCGATTAATAAATTATATATACATATATTTTTACATATTAAAGTAAATATATACGAAATGAGACTTATTAATAAAATAGACATATAAATTACATCATCTTATTAAAGACTTTCCCCATAACTTGACTGTGAAAAATTTTGGACTTTGCACCTTGAAAAAGGACCACAAAAGAGGTCTGGGGAAAGAGAAGAGTTGGCGTGTATATAGACGAAAAAAGGCAACTGAAAGGAGGCTATACAATGAGTAGGCTGAACATATGGGTTTCTATTTGTGGTAAGCTACATGATGCAGTGCAACGTAGCATCTGTTGTGTAGTATACAATCTCCACGCAGTGGTCAGCGAAATTTCTGGGCTGTACATAGGTGTTTGACCAATCACTTCAAAGTTGCTTAGGCTTGCTGCCAAACGAATTAAATTAGGGCTTCACTTTCACATCGACAACAGGTTTTCTAAGAAAGATTGAGACTTGAGAGATATATGTGCTGCTAATTACATAGTGCAAAGTAAAATGAAACAAATATGGGACAGATATATAAACCGCATCATTTATATATATTTATCTGATAAAACGTCTATGATAATTTTATTTTAAATGTGCTTAACCACTGTCTACTGTCATTAATTTGATCATTCTTAAAACGAGACAAAGTTTTATAGATATGATAATATGAATATATATATATATATATATGTATAGAGAGAGAGAGTACATCTTTAACCACGCTTTCATGTCCGCTCGATACACAAGAATTATGATATGATGTTTTTATTTTCAATATATATAACATGACATTCCTTTATTTTTCAAGCTTTCAAGCTGATTTTTGGTACTTGAATCCAAATTTTTGTTAATTCTCTTCTGGATAATCTGGAAATCCAAGAAAGTAACCCGTAAAGAGATAAAACTGGAATAAAATAATACGTTGAAAGCAGTGTAAATGTTCTACATTAATGGATTAGTATATAAAAATGAGTTTTGTGTACACATGTATGTATAGCAGCTTTATTTTGAGCTGGAAAAGAGGACAAGGTTGTAGGCCACGAGAAAGACAGCTTAGTCCCCACTAGTGTTAAAAGAAGATCTCCAGCAAATCAATGTGGGAAGCACAGGAAGTTTGTCTTCTATTATTTCAGTGACGCCTATATGAGCTTGGCTGAGAGACCCTTAAAATCGACCCTTTTGTTTTTTTCGCTGGGCATTTGATGATGACAGTAAAGATGAGGATCCAAGTCACGTTCTCAGGAGTTTTGTTTTTTCTTTTCAATAGAATAAAGAAGAAAAGGAGTCTGATTTGACAGACCACTGGAGTAAATGGAGCGTTAACAAATTAACTGATTTGGCTACATTGATTAACTATCTGGATAACTATGAAGCTAACTATAAGATTCAAACCACCGATTAGAAAGGATAATGATATATATTCATCCGCACAAACTTTTGCCCCAAGAGTGCTTGAATTAATCTTTCTTATGTGAATGTGTTTATATATTGCACAATAAAATCTGCCATGTCAATATGTAAGGATTGTTGCATGTATGTTTGATCCTCGCTCTGTCATCTGTTTTTATATAAATACACGATATATAATGAGTCTTTATGAGGTTGGAATATCACATCAAGTTTTGAAGTCACTCGATTATATATGAGAAAAATGCTCAATTCTGTAGAAGTAGGAATATGAAAGTATTTGCTCGCATGGAAGTAATTGGTAATGACTTTGCTTTTAGGGTGTCAATCGCTGAGTATATTTGCATAATATCACAAAAATAGATAAAAATAATCAGTAAGCGGTTGTGTATCTTCTGCAATATCTGGTCAAAGGTCCTCAGGTCCTTTTTTTTTGGGTTAAGCCAAGTTGGCTTTCCTGATTGTTTTACTGTTTAGCCGGTAGGTCACAATTGCCTGCTTAGATGGAAATCTCCGAAATAGTAAACCAACAATCTTGCAGTTACCTCCTGAAGGATGTGACCAATTAATTTCAAAACAAATTCTCTTTCGCAGTAGAAGAAGCTATTAACTCTAATTTTCTAACCCAAATCTCAACCAATTAACTTAATCTTCCCATGCATAATTGCATGTAAGTATATATGCAGAAAAAGAATCAATGTATAATAAAACCATTTAGTCTACGGCAATTAACTTGAACCAAAATCAGTGCTGATTATAATTATATCATGCACGCATGTATTGATAAAGAGTTTCTTGTAAATATATGTATCATATCATTTGTCATTTAGAGGGTTTGTCTAATAAATCTCTTATTATAATTATATTTTGCTACTAACTTTATTACACTTGGTTATTTTCAAAATAAATGTACTTGTGATGAATTTCAGAATTTTAAGAAAATGGTATAATTAGATGACATGATACACATATTGCATCTAATGTTTTCACAATAACGAAACAAATTTACACCTGAAAATTAATTAGTATAAGTAATTCAATTCTTAAGCACCAAGTAGTAATAGTGTGCAAATTGAATGAAGAAAGCTTGAAAGCATAAATGGTTTGATGAAACCCTGGGAAACCAAGAAAGCTAAAGTTTTGTTAGTGCCATTATTTCTTCAATTACATAAGTATATTAAAAACATGTCACTTCTTTTCTAATTGTGCAAATATATGGAACCAAAACCTACTGTCCCATAGAAAAGTAATATAATTGAAAAGAATAGTATTTTTAAATGAAAACTGCTAATTTTATTGTAAATAATCCGACCATTTTTGTATACTATAGTCTAATAATCCATACCATTTGTTCTCTTCATAGACGGAAATAGAGTGAAATTATAAACAATACCAAGCACCTATATATCCTGAAGCGAGTATATCTAAAATTTCAGGTTATTAGCGTGCCTTGGAGAAGGATGTGGGTTCGCAAAGGCCAAATCGCTTCGCGCCACTTCTCCGTGTTCGACGCTTGTCTCCTCTCTTTCTTACTCAACATTCGTACAGATGCAGCCACATCAATGTCACGTCAACCCTCTCCTCTCTGTCTTTCTGTCTCTCTCTCTCTCTCAGAATGTTTTAAGTCTTGAGAAATAATGGTAGACGTAAATGACCTTCTACAAGTTAAAGCACTTTTTAGAAGAATAATTAACTGAACTTTTTCTCTTCGCAAAGGAAGTAAAAGATCAAAACCTGTTAGCTGTGAATGCATAGGCGGTGCTTGGTACGTACCAATCCATCTCCATATAAAATAATTAACGTCATGATCAAATCTCAGGATGAATCAGCTAAATCATTCTTGAGCCTCGCTCAATTTTTCTGTGTTTTATCATGAACAGGTGTGATGCCATGCGTTTGCATGTCTCTTTCCTTCCTTTCTCTATCATCTATTTACAGAAAAAAAAAAAAAATTGTTCGCGCATATTAAAAATACATGGTGACAATTAAATGACCAAACCATTTGGTCATATCAACTTTTGTACTCCAAGACTCTTCGCACACATTCAATTAATTAGCGTTCTACATATTTGGCTTCAAATGGTTCATTTCTATTAATTCGTGTCTCTGCAAGTAGTGCAAATATTAATGTTGCGTATGCAAGCATAAAGAAAGAATGATATGGTACAATCCTATGTAGAGAGATAAATAACGTGTATTTATCTTAATCCAAAAAAGATAAGCAAATGGGGTGCACTTCAATTAGTTTTGCTAAAGTTAGATGAATCGCTTAAATTCTTATATAAAGAGTGAGATTGTCTGTGGAAAATGGAATCGTGATTGAAACATCGCGCCTTAAAATAATCCCTTCAATATCTATTCGAGAAAGGTCTCTTGATGATACAAAATGATGAAATGAAAAGATTCAAAAGAAGAAAGATCATAACGATGACAACAACCGAATTTAATTCGCCATTACACATAATTTCATTAATAAGGAGTGAAATTCTACAAAATTGAAAATAATTGTATATAAAATTTGTACTCATTATTACACTGTTAATGGTAAATAGCTATAAGTATAACCTGTTAACAAGTAAGGTTGAAATGCATGATTTTAGCTTTAAAAAAAGACACTAAATCTCTTAAGCAGGAAACCAATCTTTTAAAAAGGTCAACAAAGATTGGTTGTCTAAATTTCTAGAGGCAATAATAGTTAACTTTCAGACGAGGTCAGGGAGAAGCTTGAATGGATAGTGCAATACATAATATGATTAATTACTCTGCAAAAAGTCTCTAATGTAGGAAAATTAGATGGCTAAAAGGAAATTGTATTTTCCCAGAATGATTAAAAAGAAACAAATGCTTTATTTTCGTCAACGTTTAGTTGAAATATTCGAGCAATTCTATGTCACATTTATTATACAGATCAAATCCAGAATATGTGAAGACATTAATGCTTGAATGATAGGAGAGTTCCTTGCAAGAGGAGAGCAAGTCAATTAATTAAATGAGTCGAGAAATAAATTAAATATGCACCTATACGAAGTCTAGCTACGAGGGATTAGACTAAACATCAAAACTTCAGAAAAACCATAAAAGGCCATAATCTTACAAGATTTAGTCTCAAGAAAAGAACCAAAAAAGAACCAAAAATGGCAAATGAAGGATCAAAACAAGGAACCTGAAACCCTAGGCCAATGCACCCACCCCGTCGATATTTGGATAGGGTCAGGGTCAGGGCCCTGTCATTTTCCCTCCCACAACTTGAAATGCTTGCTGAGGACGCAACATGTAGCCCGAAAACTAAACGCCAGTAGTATTACTGGGTAAGTTTCATTTTCCCCATTCTCAGATTGGCTATTATTCTGTTGACATGTGTAATGAAGAAGAGCTGGGTCATAGATGATTAAAGGCTTTTGGTAAATTTGGTTCCTAGGATTACGATGTTTAACTGTTGTGGGTACACCATCTCTCTCTCGCCTGACAAATCTCTCTGCACCAACCAATCATCTTATCTCATATTCAATACTCAGCACTCTCTCTCTTCTCAATCACTGTATATTTATACCCTTCAACACCCTTCATTCCTCATTCCGCAAAATATCATGTTTTCTCCTCCTCCTCCTCGTCCTCCTACTCTTTACTCTTCCCCCTTTTTTTTTTTTTTGTTTGCTTAGGCTAGCTTTTTAGCAAATTGTAAAACTGTTTCTTTCATTGTGTGATTGTCTGTTTAAGCAGAGAGAGCAACTGTGTATTGCTTTCTTTAACAAAGTGGGTCTCAGTTATCCCACATACCTAGAGATAGGTTTGAACTTTTGAAACTTTATTTTGTTTATTTGTCCTTTCTCTTGCTTTTCTGCTCTTTTATTTTATTCCTTTACTTTTCCTTCATCAATGAGATTTAGAGACTAGGGTTAGGGTTTTCCATTATTTTACTTTCTCTGCCTTTCTCTTTCCTTCTTTTGCATGGCCAAATGATGATGACGACGAGATCTAAAGAAATACCAGTCACTGTTTGCGGATGCAGCATCATCAAGATTCACAAACTTTTTAGGGCTTGTAAGTGGTGGCCATGGTGGCTTTTCTGTGGTCCCTTAGCTTCACTCGAATAGCTGTTGGACTTGGGAATCTTGATGATGCTGCAGCGGCAATAAATGGCTTAAACCTAATATCCTTTGGTATCCCACCAAAGAGCAAATATCTACAAGGACAGCCACAGACAAGTGATAATGATGATGCATACAGTAACTAATACCAAATGATGAAGGTGAAGTTGTTAATTAATTTATTTTTGAAAAGTACTTTTGTGATTTGTGTTTTGAACAACTACTTCTGTTGCTGCTAACTGTTTAGCCAGTGATCGATTTTTCTAAGTTCTCCACAAACTGTTTAACTTTGGACATAGCTAGGGTTTTCTTCTTTCCATGGTAAACGACAACACCAAGTTTCAGTTAAGTCATTTCGGTAATGATCCACGTGGTAATATGATGTAATCTCTGAGTTAACTGGAGATTTTATTTTCAGTACTGATATTTGATGGATTTGAGTGGTTTTCTCTGACTTGCTCAGAAAGGTTTTTGTACTGCAATTACCAGGTTTCACAGTAGGTATGTCTGTACTTTAGTTAAAATCCTGTATCATGAGAAATCATGAGCTGCTTTTATTCCATGGATATTTTGGATTTCTTCAATTCTCTGCTTTTTCTTCCGGTTCTCATTCTAGATCTTGAATATATGTTTGAATCTAAGCAAGTACAAGATAAATTAGGAGATTTCTTTAATACTGTATCGTATATATGATCGATGTGTTCGGAATATATAAAGAAGAGAAATCTCATAATCCCATCTTTTGATTCCTTTCCTATATATCTGAATGTTATCATAGTTCTTGATCTCCTCTGGCAAGATAGTCCTTCTCTCTCTTAGCTTTCTGATGGAAGATTTTTGAGATTTGGTATATCAAAGATGGTTTCAAGTTGTTATTTTTGGTTCTTCTGAACTTTTGTTGGAACCTGAGAGTTAGTCTCTCTGGACTATGTTTGTAGATTTTCCAACTTTTACTTCTTTAATCTGCTGTGAGTGACATATTTCCTTAAGCTAACAGATTTTGTGCTTATTTTAAAACTTTTGTGGAGAATATATAGCTATGTGTTAGCTCATAAGATGATATAATAATCAGCCGTGAAGTGAGATTTCCAGTTGACAAGAAGTTAAATATCTGTATGATTTGATGGCCTTACTTCGAGCACTATAGCTATTATATGTAGTTCTTTCTAATTTGTTTAATCTTAGAGCCACTTATTTAGCCTTTTTAAGACTCTAAAGAAAAATTTTCCATTCCTTGTTCCATTTCTCTGTTACATTCATCTTTCTTTTTTTGCTATTAAGTACTTCAATTTTCTCCCTATTTTCATCTTTTTAATATTAAAAAACTTTAATAATCCGTTCTGTATGCTATATGACCTACGCTTTGTAGATTATACAAGATAATGAACTTGCTTCAATGTAATGTGTGACAGATGCACTCACAATAGATAGGCAATGGATCGTGTAAAGTGCTTTTTCGTAAAGAACTACTTTTAGCTATGCGTTTAAAATGTGAAGCGTGGAGCTTTTACTAATAGTTACCGAAGCTTAACCACAGAGAAAAATGCAAGCAATGAAAGACTATCTTTTATGGGAAAAATTGATGATGTGTCTAGGCCTATAGCTAGTAAATTTATCCTCGATTGTTAAAATTCAAGTTAAATATATGTGAATTTATAACATTTTATCTTGGATTGCCATATTTATATTATTTTCTGTATTTTCTCCAATGAAGAATGATGTAGCGTTCTCTTGTCGATGTTGGTAATTTATATGAATATAATTATACATATTGTAAGTTGCCAAGTAAGGATTCCTGTAGTATCCTTTCATGTTAATTATCACGTACGGTGTTTTCACATGTAACCAGTAAAACTTGGCTTTACCTGTCTAATGGCTATGGGAAGCACTATTTAGGTTGAGACTTGAACAGCTCTATCAAATAGTGCCCAAGTGTTAAATGGGAACTCCCAAGTATTTGAATCAATGCTGATTAATGGTGTGTGCTACCTCCTAAACTGTTTGGGTTGAGACTTGAAATGATTTTAGTTTGATATCTATAAATTTAATTTCAAAGTTAAGGGTACTTTCTGTTCCCACAAATATTATTCACAATATCACTAACCGATAAAAATAAAAAACATTTAAATAATATTTTATGATAACTACTTATTTAATAAGGTTGTGAAACAAATTTTTGTATGAGTTAAATTGTATGTGATGTAGAGTGTTGTGAAAAGATAGTCACCATATATTCAACTTCAAATAGCCATATATGATTCCATTCAGAACTAAGGACCGAAAATTAAAAAAAAAAAAAAAATAGAAAGCCCCTCGTCCCATGTTTTGGATATCAAAGTAAAAACATCTCTCTTTTGATTTTATGGTGTATATATATATATATATATATATATATATATATATGTTTGTGTCCGTGTGGATTCCCCTTATATAATATACACATTCAACATATATATGTGCACGGTTTTCAGGCTGTTTCACATCGATACTATACTTTAAACATAGATATGAGATATAGATCTTGTTGGTCATCAACGACACAAGTTCATATACATTAAACTAGTAAACAAAAATTTAATATCAATAGCCAAGTTCTTCTATAACTATAAATCGTTTGAGGCAGTGATATTGTCACGTCTTGTTCCAAAACAGGGTTTAATTACAAGCACTTATGTTTTTTTTTTTTTTGGTTCTTTAAGAAAAAATTGTAATAAGTTCTTCGCCATTCTTTTCATTAAGCAAATCGTATATTAAAATAGATAACTACTTTATGCAGCATAAAAATCAAATTCAAGATCGATGTCTGACTAATATCTATGATTCAACCTATCGTTCATTATTCATCATAGTAATCAGGTAATTGTCACAATTCACAAACGTAAATAGTGTATAATAAGATAAAAGTATCAGGTGAGATCGACATCCCATATCACTGGTATGCCTTCCAAAAAAATAATGTTATTCATCGATAGAAACAACCATCATGGTTAGAGTTCTTAATTTTAGTATTAAAAACTACTAACCAGCATGGGATAGAGAGTTATAGATATGTTAAACACAATCTCGCATTACTTTATATGACCTTTCAAAAAAATTATGTCTAATACAATTATTTTATAACACATCAAGATGAAGAAAATTGAATACATATATGTGATGTAATATATTCAATTGATGTGTGGATAATGTGATATGTTTATATCATTTATCCTTTTATCCCATGCTGATGGTTTGTTAAGAAAATGAAAAATAACCACATATATAATAAGTTTTTATTAATTTATTAAACAAATGAAAATAACCCCATATATGATAAAATTTAATGAAATAGATGGCATAAGAATATTTATCTCAACACATACTTTGAATAAACAAAAGCCCATTTTTCTATTTTGGGCCTATAAAAGCAATTGGGCCAGAAGCTAAAAAAGCCCAATTGAGATCCTACCAATTGTCTGGGGTTTTTAAGGAGGTTCATCGCAGTTTACATCAGTTGAAGGCCCATAGTTGTGTGCGTCACATATATATTGACTAATTGACTCCATTCCCAGCTCCACAGTTCCTCCATTGAAGGCATCATTATTTATCTTTTCAAGGGGCTCTGCTAAAGTTGTTGAACATGCATCTTGAATAAGTTGATATCATGTACCAGTCGATTCTGTTTCTGGTTCTAACAAGTTGATAAAGATACGTTAAATGTGAATCCCATGCCTTGAACCTGCTCTCATATCATATGTCGAATTGGGTAAATAATTCTGCATCCAAATTATATATCTTTAACCAATAACTCTGTTTGGAATTCATGTAACATCGTCCTTTATCTACTAAATGCTTTTGATTTCAATTGCTCATGCACAATGTAACTGCGTTAGTTTCATGCAGCAAAGCCATAAATGATGAGTCTTAACACGTGCATATTCCATCACTATATCCGACAATCTTCATTTGAAAATTAAGTACCTAAGTTTTAATTTATTCCAACTTGCAGACAATTTTCATGCTTTTCTTTGATGATGGTTTGGAACTAATTGCAATCAAGTCTTTTGATATTAAACATTAGGGTTTCTTGAATTGCTTACGAATTGTATCTTCATAATATATACATAAACCACTTGGGATTGATGCCCTCTTTAATGATTGACAAACACAAGGGACCTTTAATAATTTTTAATAATCATTGGGGAGCAATGGCAAGCTTAATTCACATTAAATTAATAAATGGAAGAATAGTAGTGATACAAATTGATGATTCATTAATTGACGAACATCTTTATCAAATCCAAATCTTTGTAGTATATAATCTGAAAGGCCGGGGCATAAAATCTTCTCCAATCATGAAATCCCAAAATCAAACAAGAACCAAAACGATTGATTTAATTAGAAATAAAATAGTTTCATTCCTTCAATTTAAACGAAATTTCTTTCCCCCAATCAATTATTTAGCCAACAAAGAGATATATATACTCTGAACAAAGATACAGGGAATGATGCTTCATGTCTCCTTAACGTCTCTTTCTCAAAGATTTGACTCAAACTTGTAGGGGTTTTGGTTTGTGGAGTATGATTTAATAAGCTCAATTTGTAACATGACATATACCTCACACGGGGGCATGTGTGATATTGTCATTCCAACGTGGTTATTTTTTTCACCATATATAACTAGTAATTGACGGTTGCTATGCAAGCATCTTATCAGAATAATACATATAATAGTGGAATGGTAATAAAGGTGTATTTACTTAATCATACTTGATTTTTTTTCTATTTCTTTATGTTTGCACCATTGTGATCATTTTTTTGTTTTCCTTTAATTGTTAGGCCATTTATGATCATTGAAAATCTTGCTTTGTTCAGGCCGTCTGTAGCCTTTATTTCATGTTGTTAATCTTTACTTTGTTTTTTGTCGCTTGTGGCTGTTATTTTTTTATTGGACTTTACGTCCTAGTTGTAATTCTTGGGGTATGCCCATCGGATTTTTGTACATTATAATTTTTTGGATCTATATTACTAAGTAACTTTTCAAAAAAAAAAGTGTATTTAAAAGTGTTTTTAAATGTTCAAATTGTTTTTGACTCATTAAAAATTAACATTTTCTTTTAAATATGTACATCTTGATGGTGTACGTACAAGCATTCTAATTTAAGATAAAAAGTCAAAGTTACTACGGAATATGAATCAGAAGGATAATGATCGAATTAAGCTAGTAACATTTGTGATTAGTCAAGAATACAATAGATTTAACCACCCCATGATCCTGGATACCGAGTTGCCAACTCAAATAGTTTCTTAATCTGCTGGCTTTACTTGATCCCCCTTCATGAGTGGTGGATAATGTTTAAGCAGATATAAAACACTTTTATGCATTATCATGTGCGCTATGTATACATATGCATTTGAGAGGAGATCAACTTTGACGGTCAAGTCAGCTAATCACAACCATATTACAAATGTTGGTGTCTACGTGCATGTGCTATGCACATGATAAATTTTGTCAAACTTGTGATAAAATTAGAATATGATTTTGTTTCTTATTTTACTGTTTCTAGAAGTATATTTTAGGAAGTATTTGATTTATAATAAATATCTCATTAGATTATGATATAGTATCTTGTATCCTAATTAAAATAAGAGAATATTTATTTGTGTCATAATTCCTTTAGCAGTTTAATTATATCTCTTTCTATTATATTTCTCCTTATCCTAATGTGATTTTGATTAGAGTTTTTACAGGATTCTAAGGAGATTTCGTCCAAGCATACCACTATATATACAAAGTTATTTTTACATAACTTGATATGCTGATTAAGCGGTGTGTTGTGTGAGTTTAGGTTTCGACATTCCAACAATAAAGGAGAAGAGCTTCAACGCAAATAGGAATGCTTATTTAATTTAATTTTATGAGTCTTTGATTCATGTATGAGAGATAAAAATCGTGCATGAATTGTTGATTAAGTCTGTGTGAGTTAGTAGACACTAGGGATAACTTGCGGGTTAAGTGTTTATGTAATTCAATGTCAGACATCGTTGTTATGTATAACTTAACAGTGTGTTATTAAGTTATCTGCGACATAGAGTGGGTAGTGTCACTAGAGTTTAAGATCTTGGCGGGATTTTGTTTTATAAAGATTAGGTCAGTGTGTGAGAGTAAGTCAGCTTTGTAAAAGATCCTAAAGATTGTACAAAAAAGAACTTAGTGAATTGCAGCTTTATAGCTGTCCGTGGATGTAGGTTTTATAACCGAACCACGTAAAAATCCTCTCGTGTTGATTTACTTTACAGTTTACTGTTATATTTCTTATAACTGCATACTTCCAGAACTTACAATTGGTATCAGAACAGGTTCACTGATAGACAAGTGAAGAAAACGATCACAGTGATCTGGAAGAATGGAGTTTATTGGCAATGGAGGATCCAGAACACAACCACCTATTCTTGATGATGGTAATTAACCATATTGGAAGGTAAGGATGATAATGTATATCAAATCTCTTGATGACAGGGCATGGACTAGTGTGCTTAAAGGTTGGACACCGCCAACAAAAGTAAATGCTTTTGGTGATTCTGAACCCAAACCTGAGGATGAATGAACTGATGAAGAATACCGACGTTCCAGCTGGAACTCTAAGGCTCTTAATACAATTTTTTCTGCAGTGGACTTAAACAATTTCGGACAGATTTCTAGATGCAAAGTGGCCAAAGAAGCATGGGATATACTTGAGGTAAAACATGAAGGTACTGTATTTGTTAAAAGATCTAAATTAATGAGACTAAATTCTCAATTTGAAAATTTGATAATGCATGAGGATGAGTCAATTTTTGAGTTTTACTCTAAGATATCTCGCATCACAAATTCTACATACATGCTTGAAAAAACTTTCACTGATGCAGAAATTGTTAGCAAAATAATTAGGTCTGTCCTAGATAAATTTCAACGTAAAATTTCAGCCATTGAGGAAGTTAAAAACACTGATGAGATGAGGGTTGATGAACTGATTGGCATTCTCCAAAACTTTGAAATAAATCAGAGTACTAGGAAGCAAAAAGGAAAAAGCATTGTATTCAATGTTAAAACTGAAAAATCTGATGAGGAAAGTAATGATGAGCTTGATGAAACTGATTCTAAATAGATTGTTTTTCTAACAAGAAATTATGTCAAGTTCATGAAAAGAAATTTCAGGAAAAAGAATCAAGGAAAGCCATCAAACTCAAACGAAGACAAGTTCAGGAAGTTCAACAAGGAGAATGACAAGAAGAAATCAAAGCAACCAGATAAGAAAGGGCAGATTCAGTGTTATGAATGTTCTGGTTATGGGCATATTTAGTCTAAATGTGCTAATCTCAAGAAGAAGAACAAAGGCTTGACAGCTACCTGGAGTGATGAATCAAAATCGGATTTAGAAGATCAAGATTGCATGAATAATTTTGTTGCATTTACAACATCTGCAACTAATAAAGGAAAAGTCGTTATGTCAGACTTAACAGAAAATTACAGAATTAGTGTTGATCATTTAGATGAAAAAAATGGTTCCGAATACTATGAAGAGTTGCAAGAAACTTACAATGCACTCTGTAGTGAATGACTGAGTCAGAAAGAAGAATCAAAACCTTAAAAAAAAAAAAGATTGAGGTGCTGAAATGTGAAAAATCTTATACTGAAAACCATATCACAGAACTAGAGACTGTCTTGACAGATAAAACAGCAAATATTGAGAAAATTATAACAGAACTGATTGAAAGCAAAATGTGTATTGATCAACTCAAAATTGGGGCAGCCCAACTTGATCAAGTTTTGAGTCTTGGAAGAGACGACTCTAACAAACATGGATTGGGATATACAGAAGATAATGTTACATCTTCATCAAAAATAGTTTTTGTAAAAACTTCAACATCAGATAAAATTTCTGAACTTAACTCTTTGAGATCGAGACCTAGTTCAAAGAGTAATGAAACATTTATTTCTCCTCTGAGTTCTTTCAAACCCAGTCCTGAAAAGGTAAGGAAATTTATTCCAATTTGTTATTTTTGTGGTAAAAAAGAACACATTAGACCTAAATGTTTTAAATTGTTGAATCTTTTGTATAAAAAATCAAAACAGTTCAAACTGTTACCAAAATCACAACTACAGTGGGTTAAGAAAGACAAGACAGCATGTCATGTTGCTCTTACTGCTCTTAACCAATCATCTAACAATTTGTGGTATTTTGACAGTGGTTGTTCCAGGCACATGACTGAAAATAAATAGTTTTTAACATATTTTAAAGTATGCAGGGATGGAAATGTCACCTATGGAGATGGAGCAAAGAGTAAGATCATTGGTAAAGGTACTTTGAATGTCAAAGGTCTACCCAATTTTCAAAATTGAAAGCTAATCTTATTAGTATTAGTCAGATATGTGACGACAAGTATATTGTTAATTTCACACAAAACAAATGCATGGTCTTATATAATTTTGGTAAATGCATTCTAGAAGGTAATAGATCTTCGGATAATTATTATTTGTTAAAGATTGCATTTCAAGCTAGGATTTCAGTTTTCGAATTATGGCATCAAAAATTAGGATACTTAAATTACAAAGACTTAGTTAAAATAACTAAGTTAGGTGCTGTAAAAGGAGTCTTTAAACTTGATGACAAAGTTAATGAAATTTGTAGACCATGTCAAATGGGAAAACAAATTAGAAGTTCACACAAATCAAATCTATATCTTAGCATATCCAAAATACTTGATTTGCTTCACATGGATCTTATGGGTCCTATGCAAATTGAAAGCATTACAGGTAAGAGATACTTATTTGTTTGTGTGGATAATTTCTCTAGATATACTTGGGTTGATTTTATTAAAGAAAAATTTGACACTTTTGAAGCTTTCAGGAATTTGTGTTAAACTTGAAAATGAGCAAAACAGGAACATTGGCAGGATTGTGAGGATAAGAAGTGATCATGAAAAAGAGTTTGAAAACGTTAGCTATGCTGACTTTTGCAAATATCATGGAATTGATCATGAATTTTCAGCTCCCAAAACCCCTGAACAGAATGGCATTATGAAAAGAAAGAATAGAACTCTTCAAGAGATGGTTAGAGTAATGTTCAATAGCAAGAAGTTGACTAAGAGGCTATGGGCTAAAGCAATAAGCACTGCTTGCTATATTTCAAATAGAGTTTTTCTAAGACCTAGCACTAACCAGATACCTTATGAAATTTTGAAGGAAGAAAACCGAATTTGAAATATTTTCATGTTTTTGGATGCAAATGTTACATCTTAAATGACAGAGAGCAGTTAGAAAAATTAGATCCGAGAAGTGATGAAGGAGTCTTTGTAGGATATGCACAAAACAGCAAAGCATTTCGAGTTTACAATCTGAGAACTGAGGCAGTCATGGAATCTGCAAACGTAATATTTGATGATCTAGATGATTATGCAAAGTACTCACAAGAGAAAACATAACCAACTTCACAGAAGATACAGAGAAATCAGATTTAGACAGCAACAATAATAAAGATGATTCTGTTATGAAAGAGGAAACAGCTACTGTTACATTCGACGTAACTGTAACAACTGACAACTCAGATTTGAACAGAAATTCAATCAGGAATTAAGATGAAAGGAAAGATCCACCCACATGGATTCACAAGGCACATCCAACAAGTTCTATCATTGGAACACCATATGTCATGATGAAGACTCAGAGCAAGGTAAGAAATCAGATAAGATTTGCTTGTTATGTTTCTTTAGTTGAACCAAAAAATGTTAAAGAAGCCTTAAAAGAAGATGTTTGGATTCAAGCCATGCAAGATGAACTTAATTAGTTTAAGAGAAATGAAGTATGGGAGTTAGTTCCTAGGCCAGAAAATGCAAATGTCATTGGAACTAAATAGATTTTCAAAAACAAAACTGATGAAAGTGGACAGGTAGTAAGAAATAAGACTAGGCTAGTTACACAAGGTTATACACAAGTAAAAGGCATAGACTTTGATGAAACCTTTGCACCAGTAGCCAGACTTGAGTCAATCAGATTACTACTTATAATTGCTTGTTTGCTTGATTTTAAGTTGTACCAAATGGATGTTAAAACAGCATTTTTAAATGGCTATCTTAATGAAGAAGTCTTTGTTTAACAGCCTAAGAGTTTTGAAGATCCTAAACATCCTGATTTTGTGTACAAATTGCACAAAGCTTTATATGGTTTGAAACATGCTCCTAGAGCTTGGTATGAAAGGTTATAAAAGAGGCAGCAATGATAAGACTTTGTTTATCAAATATGCATCTAACTATTTTATTGTTGCTCAAATATATATTGATGACATTGTTTTCGGATCAACTAACAAAAGCAAAACTAATGAGTTTGTTAAGTTGATGCAGGAAGAGTTTGAGATGAGCATGGTAGGAATTAAATTTCTTTCTTGGATTGCAGGTTAAGCAAATGAATGATAGGATATTCATATCTCAATCAAAATATGCTAAAAATCTTGTAAAGAAATTTGGGCTTGAAAATTCAAAACCAATGAAAACTCCTATTAGTACTAATCTGAAACTTTCAAAAGACAATACAGGAAAAGAAGTTGATGCAAATTTGTATAGAAGTATCATTGGCAGCTTGTTATATCTCACAACAAGTAGACCAGATTTGTGCTTTAGTGTAGGACTTTGTGCAAGATTCCAAGCAAATCCCAAAGAATCACATCTGGTAGCGACTAAAAGAATCATCAGGTATGTATATGAAACCTATGATTATGGTATATGGTTTTCTAAAGATACAAATGATTATCTTGCAGGGTTTAGTGATGCTGATTGGGTAGGAAATGTAGATGATAGAAAAAGCACATCAGGAGGGTGTTTTTATCTTGGTACTAATTTAGTTTTATGGCACAACAAAAAGCAGAATTCTATTTCTTTATCTACTGCTGAAGCCGAATACATAGCAGCAGGGAGTTGTTGCACACAACTATTATGGATGAAGCAAATGTTGAGTGATTATGGTATTGAACAAAAGCCTATAACTTTGTTTTGTGATAATACTAGTGCTATAAATATTTCCAAAAATCCTGTTCAGCATTCTAGAACAGAACACATTGACATAAGATACCATTTTATAAGGAAACTTGTAGAGTTTAAGGTGAAACACATTGAACACATCTCCACTGATAGACAATTGGTTGACTTGTTCACTAAGGCATTGGATACAACAAGATTTGAAAATCTAAGAAAGGCCTTAGGCATCTGTCAGTTTTTTGAATAAACGCTGCTTACTCTTATGTTATTTGTATCTGTAATATCATAAGTTTTCTTCTAATTAAGTATGTGTGAGCTGTGATATAAAAATTGTGTGAATAATAAAATACTGGTTTAAAAATAAAAAATACAGAGAGGGCTACTAGTATATGATGTGTGAAAGCCATCCATTGAGAGTAACTTCATTGTATGTAAGAAATATGTTGAGGTCACCCACTCAAATGGAAAAGGGCTACCTCTATACATGTGTGAAAGCTACTGTATTTATATAGAAATTCACATTAAGACTAACTTTTATGTGTGTAAGAAGCATGCTCAAGTTGATCACTCAATTGGGTTAAATGCTAAAATAATTAAAAGTAATTAAACAGCTCTGAAATATGCTTTCTTAGAATGATTCATACGATGTTCAGATATTGTTGTTATGTTATTATTAACTGTTTTTTGTTACGTTTTTCATAACATACGATGATCTTTATGTCAATCCGAAATTTGACTTTTCTTGTATGTCTATATGTCAAAGTGCCATGTCGGCTGTATTGAATTGATGGGGAGAAGTTTCAGTGGCGGGAATCCTAACTCTATTAAAACTCTTTAGTCTAATGAAAATCAAAATTTGAATTCCTATTCATTAATGATAGTTTTTAAACGGTTTTGGAAAGGAAATTATGGTTTTGGAAAGGAATTAATATTAAATTTTGAAACAAAATTTTTTCAGCCTAGTATATTACGAAATTAAGTTAGGGCTTCTCCTATTCATTCCATACCCATTCAACAGTTTCTCCACTATCCCTCATCCTGTTTCTCTTTCTCTCTATTTTGAGAAATTGTTGCAAACCAAGAAACCCTAACAATGGTGACCACATCTGAGACTTTGAAGACCAATAGTTCTTTATCTTCTCAAAGTGACTCCAGTTACAACAAGAACAATAGTGCTTATCTTCTCAAAGTGACTCCAGTTACAACAAGAACAACAGTGCACCATCATCTCAGTCTCAACAGCCTCATACAGAGGTTTCTATTGATCCAGCCTTGAGCAAAGACGAGTTAGTTTCAGTTAAAAAGATGAAAGACAAAGTTAAACCGAAGTACAACAAGTTTGTCACAGCCGACATCAAGTAGAAATTCATGAAATACACTTCACAAAGGAAGTTGCAAATGGAAAGGTCGGTAAAGCTTACTGACTTCAGTAGCTTGGTTCAAGTGATCTTCTTGAGTCTATATATTAGACTCGTACGGTAAACAACTTCCTACCCCTTGTGAAGTCTTTAATTCAAGAATTCTATGCAAATATCTCAACTGCTATTGATGATCCGAAAAGCTTTAATTATCACAAGTTTATTGTAGAGGAAAGTTTGTGAAATTCTCTCCAAATTTCATAAACACATTTCTGGATATTCCTATAGTCAGTTTGCACTCTTTAGATGAGAACTTTGATATGGCTATAGTAATTAAGGAATTGACTGGTAGATCAGATATTGATTGGAACCCAATGGATGGTATAGACCAGCAATATTTTAAGAAGAAGTATAGGGTGATGCATAAGATTGCACAATTCAATTGGCTTCCCTTTTCTCACAAAAATCAAGTTCGAGAGGATAGAGTGAAATTTTTATATTGTTTAGGCACCAATCGACCAAATAATTTTGGCTTGCTAGCTTATAGGATGATTGTTCAGATAGGTCCATACAACTCTGACTATCACTTGCTTGTTTTTCCATGCTTAATTCAAGGCATTTTAGCACATAATAGTGTTCCTATTAATCCTAAGGAACATACTGAAATTCTATCAAAATCGATTACAAAGGGCTTTCTGCTCCAATTACATGATAAGTCTGACTTGCCTGCACCTCAACCAAAGCCAAAGAGAGTCAGGAAAAATTAAATAAAAAATGTTGCAGAACAGCTTGTGTTGATAAATCTGCCTTGACTAAGATTGTGCAGGATTTGAAGGACATCAAAGCAAAACAGCATGCTTTGGTGGCAAAATTTGCAGGACACTCTGGTACTGAAGAAGAGCCATAGCCAATGGAAACTCAGAATGTGGTTCCTAAGAATTCAGCTGAGCAAATATCAGAACCAGAAGCACCATTGTCTGCAGAAGCTGAGCAAATTCCTGTAGTATGACAAGTTGCACAAACTGCTGTTGAGACAAACATAATAGTAGAAAAACTGTCGAAGCAAAAGAAAATCAAGTCAACTGCTAAGGGACGAAAATTGACAAGAAAGAAGAAAGTTGAAATGGTGAATAAACCATCTGATAAGAAGAAGAAGAAAATTGAATCCACAGCTACTGCACTGAGAGATGAATATTTGTCCGATGAACCAGCACAAGCAAAAACCGAGATGAACTTGCCTTCACCACTTGTTGAGAATAAACCGCATGTTTCTCCAGTCCCTGAAGCAGAGCATCATGATTCACCACCATCGACACAGTCACCACCATGTGCAGCTCTAACCTCATCACATGCCGAACACACTCAGACACCTCCTCCTGCTGAAGAAACAACTGCACCAACCACATCTCCACTACCTCCTCTTGAAGAACAGTCACTGGTTCCTTCTCAACAACCTGCTGTTGAGTTGCCCACAACAGAAACCAGTGCCAAGAGACTTGACAAGGAGATTCGCAAGTTGTAGCTGAAGTTACTGCTACTTCCTCTGAGACAACTGATGCACAGCCTGTTCCTGAGCCCACTGAGCAGCCCACTCCCACTACTATTGGTAAACGGTACAAAGTGAAGGCTGGCAGAATTAAGAAGTGCCCTAGCACTTCCTCTTCTTCGCCAGTTCGAAAGTCTCCAAGACTTCGTTAAATGCTTTTGGCACTTGTGTTGAAATCAATGGGGAAAAGAGTTTGTGATAATGTTTTTGTTTTGTTTGATACAACTGTTTCTCTATTTCCTTTTCACTTTGTTTACATTCTGTCTGTTTGATGTTTTTGTTACTGCTTCCTCTCAAGGGATGTAAGTAAGGTGTAAGGGGGAGAAAGAACTTGAACTTCTTATGCTTGCTTTGTGTGTGCATTCGAAGTGTTTTGATGTTTTGTGTTTGTGTGTTTGTGTTATTACTTATTTTGTGTTATCTTGATTTGATGAATGGATTGCTCTAATCATGATCTGATTGAATTATTTGACAAGTTTGTCAAACTTCATTTTGTTTGCAGGGTATACATATTATGACAATGTTTTGTTATAAAATTTGTAACAACACACTGGTTATTTCTTTACATATGATATTTTCTGTTTACTATTTCATGATAGCTTATAGTTATGTTTAACTTATCATGTGTGATTTTTTTTTATCAGAAACAGTTTAGTGTTTTTATCACAAGTTACCAAAAAGGGGGAGATTGTTGGTGTCCACGTGCATATGCCGTGCACATGATGAATTTTGTCCAACTTGTGATAAAACTAGAATATGATTTTGTTTCTTATTTTACTGTTTCTAGAAGAATATTTTAGGAAGTATTTGATTTATAATAAATATCTCATTAGATTATGATATAGTATCTTGTATCCTAATTAAAATATGAGAATATTTATTTGTGTCTAATTCCTTTGGGAGTTTAATTATATCTCTTCCTATTATATTTCTCCTTATCCTAATGTGATTTTGATTAGAGTTTTTACAGGATTTTAAGTAGATTTCGTCCAGGCATACCACTATATATACAAAGTTATTTTTACATAACTTGATATGCTGATTAAGCGGTGTGTTGTGTGAGTTTAGGTTTCGGCATTCTAACAATAAAGGAGGAGAGCTTCAACGCAAATAGGAATGCTTCTTTAATTTAATTTTATGAGTCTTTGATTCATGTATAAGAGAAAAAAATCATGCATAAATTGTTGATTAAGTCTGTGTGAGTTAGTAGACACTTGGGATAACTTGCGGGTGAAGTGTTTATGTAATTCAATGCCAGATGTCGTTATTATGTATAACTTAACAGTGTGTTGTTAAGTTATCTGCGACAGAGAGTGGGCAATGTTACTAGAGTTTAAGATCTTGGCCGGATTTTGTTTTACAAAGATTAGGTCAGTGTATGAGAATGAGTCAGCACTGTAGAAGATCCTAAAGATTGTACAAACAAAAACTCAGTGAAGTGCAGCTCTATAGCTGTCCTTGGATGTAGGTTTTATAATCGAACCACGTAAAAATCCTCCTGTGTTGATTTACTTTACAGTTTAATGTTATATTTCTTATAACTGTATACTTTCAAAACTTACAACAAAGATCCAACTGCAACTTTTATCAGAAAGCAAATAATTGAATAAATATATAAGAGACACGAGATGCCTCAGAAAGGAACAAATTACAGGTAGTATGATACATATTACTCGAACAATATTATCCCATCCCACGCTTTAAAGGAGCTGCTTCTAGGCTTCACTATAGGCTACGTTGAAATTAATGAAGTATTTGTTGATTATGAACACAATGTTGATGTGTGTAAACCAACTATTATTATTGAATCAATAACATATATATAAACAAATCTCATTCTTTGTTTATCCGGCTAGCCGCTCCAAATAAAAGATCTATCATTAAATTTATTTTAATATTTTCAACTTCTGGTTCATGGAAGGTAGTCCAGCTTTTGTAGCAACCAAAACGTTTATTAACATAAATAAACGATTGATCGATCGATTCTTTTCTTGTTAATTTTTTCAACTATTAGAGACCATGGAAGGTGGCTTCATTTTAATTTGGTATAAAAGCTGGATATGAATAAAAAGATAATTTATTTGTAACAAGATGAAAGTGTTAATGTAAGCCAAATAATCGTTTGGCCTGAACCAATTGAGCAACGTAAATCTACAAGAAAAATTTAAATTTATCACCACGAAGCATGAAACTTTCCTATTTTTGTTTACATGAAACTTTCCTATTTTTGTTTATAGATTTGATTATTCTAGCTTAGCTACAAAGTAAATCTATATATGTCTCTTTCTTGCTCTGGAAGTTATGCTGCTTTGAGGTTGTGGCAACAAAAGTACAATTTCAACGATTCGCTGCTAAACAAATACTTGCTATATTAAGAATCATTTGTCTAAATACATTGAAACCACAATATATGCTCTTGATCAGGACGTAACACATTCAACTTTTGAAATCTATACTGTGTTTATAATAAATATTTCCTAAGCTCAATTTCATTACTTTTTACTATGATCAGTATCCAAATGTCACCAATGCATTACTACGCTGATAACTTCTATCAATTGCGTTACATTTCTGGTTCTATTATTCACAAGGAAAATATGAGTAAACATACTGGATATAGTTCTTGGCTTGCTTAAAATTAAATTAAGATTATCAACGAAGGTAGTATTGTTTCTTCTAACAATAATGTTAGACTTACAACATTCATACAACATAAACTATACAATACGATGTGACAGCTTTAGTGGTAAAATCTTATTGGAAATGTCATGCAGTAAATTTTTGTCATGCAGGCTGTTATATCGTATTGTAGAGTTTAGGTTGTATGAATATTGTAAGTCTAATATTACTCTTCTTCTAAACGGCAAAAATTGTTGCTTGACATTGGCCACGGTTTGCTTGCAAATCAGGGTTAACTATAAGAAGATCAGTTATATATTTGGAATTAGATCGAGTTGCTAAACACTACTTAGTAATGAGATTCGTCAAAAAAGCAAAATAACAAATAAACTGGTTGCATCCATTCATATTAGACAATTCTTTGTTCCTCCAAATAAATATAACCATATGCGTCATGCATATTGAATTTGGACATGATCATGTACATAAAAGAACTTAATCTAGTAAACTAAGTTAAACAAGAACATGGAGAATGACATCTTCTGGTCTGTTGACCTCTCTCTTTTCCCTCACTTGAAATTCTGAAGTAACTGAACCACGAACTGCTACTTGAAGTTTTGCTCACATGGTTCCATGTAATAATCACATTCTACCTGAAAATATTAAGGATATATAGGTTAAATTGATCAAACTGCAGGGAACAAGTCGTTGTTCACCGAAATAGAAAGTTCTAGTTGAATCATAATCTGTACATTTATTTATCTTGCAGTAACTAGTACATTTATATTTCTTGCGGTAACTAGCCAGCTAACTTCAGAAAATTTATAATTTGATTAGGCTTCTGTTTTCTGCCCACGGCCCACAGGCCGCCGCGAACTTTATTACAATATCACTTTTTTGGAAGGAGAGCCATGCATATTGCATAAACTATTGCTCAAAGCATCTTTGACAGTAAACGGAAACAGATATTACATTAGTTTTATATATCAAAGGATTTAAAGAATTAATGTTAAACTCGTACCTATAATCTTAAATTTTTTAAAAAAATAATAAATTTAATATTGTATCATAGCTATAATGACACCATAATTTTAGGTTCGAATCTTCTCTGTATTGTTTAAAAATTAATTAAAAAATATAAGATTAGATTCGTTTCATGTTGCAAGTACACTAGTCTCACAAAACACTTAAAATGTAAACATGTACGATGATCAGTGTGTATATATATATATATATATTAAGCACATTCTATAATTTGGAATCAAAACTACTCTTAGTTATCTCCCGAAACTTCAGCCAAACAAAGAATATTGAGAGCACAACCGAGTAGGACAAAAGTGTTTAGATAATGACAAAGTTTGGTTAAGCTAAATTAGCACGACATTAACCACCCCATGATCCAAGATACCGTGCCTTCAATTCTTAAATTGGTCATCAGGCTCTTCATGTGGTAGATGAGCCGAAAGAGGTAGAACCAATTTGCGCAACCGCATAAAATATATTGCGTTACTAATTAGGGGAAGGTTTACTGGTCAACTCATCTAATCATAAGTGAATCAAATGTAAGATGGAATGAGAAAATTAAAGGTTTTGGCCCAGTGCAACCTACCCCTTGAACATGGCATGCTTTGTGGGAGCTGCTTCCATTTGCAAACTTCCGTTTATTATAAAGTATTCACTACATATGGAGAGTTTTATTATTTCATGTGCACAACTGATGATTGAATTATGCATTTGCACAGATAAAGAGATAACTGAATTGGTTTTTGTTTTAATTTCCTCTTCTAGTTCGCTGAAGGTGGTCCAGGTTTGATGTAAGCAAAACAACATTACCCCAGAAGAGACATACAATTTCTTTTTGGTTTGTTCAACTTTCTGGTTCATGGAAGGTAGTACTAAATCTGAAGTAAGCTTGCGTACTCTGTTGGTACTTAAGAAACATACCCATTTGATTTTGAGTGGCACTGAAGTCATCAAGAGAATGGTATAGAAGTCTTTATTCATTTAGTAAATGTCAAGAAAATTGTCCGCTTTGTTCAAAGAATTCGGACTGGGAACGGCAGCCAGTGGCCACATGCAGTTTCATATATAGTAAAGGAATGCAGAAGATTTTTTTTTTTTTTTTTTTGTGAGGAGTACTATTGTCTAAATTCAAGCAACCAAATTATACTTTGATCAACTAAACCTGACAGGATTTTCTAGCTCGCAACGAAATTGCTTCTGTTGGGATCGATGAATTGGAACTGTAAGCTCAATTAGCTAGAGGTTAATTAATTTATTCTGAGCGTCCTAGAAAATTTGTTTACTCAAAAGTTCGCATAATGAATCTTACTCTCACAGAGAGCATATAAAAACCATTTCTTTGACCAAGTTTGGCAGAATTTTCATTTGTACTTTGTGTTATACAGTTTGTAGGTTGGTTAATGCTATTCACCCCGGGACATAGCGCCGCTTGTTTGCAGGTCTTCACATGAAGGCATGTGGTATCCTTCTCCTGCAGGGAAGAACAAACAATGAATAATAAACCAAACCGATACAAAACAAGATTATATATAAATACATGTTAATCACTTTAAATAAGTTGTTACATCATTTGCACAGGATTACCATTTACAAGCTATGACTAGTCAGATAAGATTAACTTCAAGTAACATATAATATGTTTCAGATTAGAAAAAGGGAATGAAAATATGACACACAGCAATACCAGATCTAGGATTCATTTCTCAAGTTCTACTCTTTGAACCTTTTTCTAGCTAGTTACGAAGTATAGACCACTTAGTATAACAATAAATGGGAAGGATAAGAAGGATACAGGGGGATCTCCTTCTCGGTTTCTCAAGTTTATGCATAACAGTCACCAATTAATTAATAATCAATCTGTCTAGCTAGCACTTAAAAAAAAAAAAAAAAAAAAGAGAGAGAGAGGACATCCGCAAAGGAGAATGATTTATAGATACTCTTTGGCTATGGCAAAAGGTATTGTTCGTAACTAATGGTCCCTTCCTAACTAGATTTAGGATCATAAAAACCGTGAATATTAATGGACCAACCGCAGAGGAAAAAATAATTCTTCTGATAGAATTGCAAAACTTAATTCTATCATGAGCTTACTTAATACAACAATTAAGCTCCCCATGATCCCAGATGCTGCCTTAATGTCGTCATGTTATGCTTCTTCAAGTGCTGAATGAGCCAAAATAAAGGTCTTTAATTGATGGGTCAAGTCAGCTAATGATGACAAGCAAAATAAATTAATTAAGATTCCGTAAAATCCAATTATGAATCAAACAAAGGAAATATTTTTGGAGCAAATGCAAACCTTTCCAATGAAAATGGCAGGCTTTAAGGGAGCTGCTTCTCATTATTTTGCAGTTGAGGTTATAAAGTAGTCTCAGAAAATCTTCATACCTCAATAAAACTAATGCCTGGTGCAGAAAAAGAGACCAATAATGATCTGTTATTTCTTTTGAACGCTTAGTTAATAGAAAGTTGTCTAGGATGTGTGCATGCTGCTGTGGAATAAGATACGAAAAGATTGTTTCTTAGTGTTTTTAAAATGGGTTTTAACGTTTAGTTCATGGAAGCTAGTCCAGGATTAATTGCAAGCAAGAGCAGGATCATTCCAATTTGACTGACGATGAGTTAATTTAGTGAAGAAATCACCGATCTTGGATTTCGAGTAAGCAAAAGATCTCCTGTCTAGGAATTTTGTGCAACAGAAGAAGTTACCCAGTTGAGTTAAAATGCAGTTATCCTAGAAACTCATTCCTTCAGGATGTGTAGGAAGCAAAGAAAATTAATTTCCAGCTGGTTCTTGGAAAGATTTTCTGAGGATTGTTAAGAAACAAAGCAATCAATCAGAGATTTCATATCCACAATAGAAAACACAGTTTTTGTTAGACAGTTGTTGTCTAAATGCATTTAACCAAACCTATAAATGAATAAAAACATCAAATAATCAGAATTTAGTATGTTCTTTCCGAAGCTTGCAGTACAACATCGAATGGGATAGATTGGAGCTTAAAGCTCAAGACAGTTAACTAACATAATATCCTTTCAAATGTTCAGTTATTCCCTATTAACTTCCTTGTGGTGTTTAAAACTTATATTAATTCTATTTTCATCACCTGAAGCCATACATTTATTATTAGTCGAAAGGTCTTGACATGTTACAGAAGCGTTTATCATGACCATTAACCATGCTTAATTAATATTGCAGCAGTGCAGCGTAATTTAGCTTAGCTAGGCAAATAGTTAATTAATTAACCCTTTGAAAGTGTGCTTGCTAGCTTTTTCGCTTTTTGTGAATGCTCTCAAGCAAGCAATCGTGTTTCAACTTTCAACCCCACCTGGAGCCTGCTTATAAATTTAAACAAAGCTTGTTACTCTTCAGCTATTTCCTCCACTACTATAAGCTTTTGCTAAAATTATAAGCCTAAACGCACTATCAATTGCTAATAATGAAGACAGTAATTTCTGTAATAGCATCGAAAACTATGTACGGAGATTTTGAAGACATAAACTTGTATGCAAATTGGCTCAGAGATTAGTGGTCAAAACAATATTAAACTTCTCTCATACTCAGGAGCTCATGTTGAATAACTAATAGATCAGATGATCAAAATTCATGGTAAGAAAACACTCAAATTCTTAACATTGCGTTCTCTAGTAGAGTTTGAGATATTGGACAGCACCCATTTAGGTCTTTTGGCCTCTTTTATCTAAATTTTGACCCTGTATGTCACTTGTTCGTAAATCCACATTAAATTGAGTTTTTATCTGTGCTTTCAACGTTACCATTTGAGATAATAAGGCGGAGACTGCGAAACCAATGAACAGCTTGAGATAAAATTAATCTTTTTCCCTTGTTTTTTCCTCTCAGAATTTGGATGAGGAAAAATAATCACGGGTGATGGGGACCAGGGCAAACTTGGCTTAACAATTATAAATTTAATTTCCGTGCAATGAGCTTTTATCATAATTAAATAAGAAAAAAAATAATGTTAGTTATATAATCAAATTGTATAACCTTACTCATACAACTTGACATAATACAAATTGATTGGGTTAGTAAATATAAAAAATAAATTAATTAATTTTTAATAAATAAAATGAAACTCACATATTTAATAAATTTATATCATGCTAGGTCATATGAATTATATTGTACAACTTAGTTGGGTAACTAATAAGATTATTGAAAAAGAATTGCAAATACACCATTATCTCAAATACACGTGTATGCAGTGCATTCCCTGCGGCTCGTGAATTCGTTGACCATTGACGAAAAGAAGAGCCGGTATAGACTTTTGGTCCCGTGACCAGGAACACAACGCTTCGTTTTAGCCGACCTACACGTGTGCAAAGGGACACAGAACAACTTGAAATTAACAGATTAACAGTTAAATTAGAGACTTTAAAAGTGAAGTTAAAAAAAAAAACAAAAGGGAGAAAATACAAATACAATTTTTTTACAAAAAAGCGAAAATACAAAATATCAGGACCCACTGTATGGTACACTTACCATGTGCACCATGTGATTATCGCTACCAGCCAATGAAGAAAATTAAAATGTTGGAATTCTTAATTTCAGTTTAATTGTTTTGTTTACAAAGAAGTCAAGGGTGCACCCGTGGGTGCATATTAAATTAGGGTTAAACAATGCACTATAACCAAAACTATACTTAATTAGAGATAAAAATATGATTAAGAGTTGAACTAGAAGCATTATTAGACTAATCAACAACTCATAACTTGGTATGTAGTTTAACGGATAATATTATTACTTCTCGATTTTGTTTTTAAATGGATCCCGACGTCTTTTATAAAATTTTTATTGACTGAATATAATTTTAAAAAACACTATACGAATCGGAATATTAACATGTAGCCTTAACGCATTCACGAAACATTATGTGGATATTTTACTGCAGAAGACATAAATTCACTGCATTGGCAACTTCGTTCTTTTGAATGAGTTTGCCATATATCCAATCTCAGAATCAAACATGAATGGCTCCACCGTTCTGATCACTGAAAATGTGCAAAGCTCAAAATAGCATCACTGATTGACCATGCTCTCCTCGACCTGTCACTGTGGCTGAACCTTTCTCTTGATTAATTTAAGCCCCACCACTCTGAACGCGCATGTCGGCTCTATCTATTGTCACGTACGGTTACATTCAGAGAATCGATATCATTTTACCCACTGTAAAAGAAAACACTTTGCTTTCAAAACATCTTACAAAATTAAGAATCACAAACCCATTTGAAAATTGCAGGAAGCCAGTTAAAATAAAATGGCAAAACTGATGGGCTGTTTTTGGGGTGCTGCACTGTTTTTATTGTTGGTTTTGGTCGGTGCGTTTCGTGCACTGTATTAAGGAGAATAGAGAAGGTGTCAGTGAATCATGAGTGTAAAGATGCAATGCAAATCTAAGCAAACTCTTTCAAGAGTAGGTGAATTGTTTCTACTATCTCTATAAAGCAAACACCGCTCTTAGATTCTCTTTTGCTGAGGATTCGACACCTATTAGTTTGCTAGATTATTGGGGAAATCAAGAAGATAACTTTTTGGAGTTAAATTTTTTTTAATTAACTTTTTTTACTCTTTTGGGAACTTACTTGGTGCTTTCCATTTCATCCAATCCAAGGAATCGAATATGTTTATCCAAAGAATACTCCTTCATGGAAGCTTGATGCATGATTTGTTAGCTTCTTGTTAATTAAAGGGGGAACTTATGTTTACGAAAACTAGATATAACTTACAATAATTAGTATTGCAATTGGAGTTAATTTGTCAAAATCGATTAAAATTTAATCGTTTCAGCAATTTTTTTGTTTCGTTTCATAATTGGACATCTTATCATCAACACATAAACTCTTTATATTTTTAGATGATATTTGTTTAGTGATTTAGAAAGCTGTAAACTCAAATATTTAGACTCAACCGATATGATAAAATAGACATAAGATTTTATTGAGAGCCATACGCGATCTCAAGTCAAACAATTATTATTGATGTACTGTAAGTGAGAACTCGACTGAAGTGACTGTTCAAAGGATTAGAAAACCAAAACCAAACTGCAGAAGAGAAGTGGTTAATGGTTATATTTATATATATTTATATATTTTCTCTGTTGTTGCCAGTTGGAATTACTGGAAAAAAGGCAGCCTCACTCTCTCTACTTTGATCCTCTGCAAATCTTTTGCTTTAGCTTTTAACTAATTCTATTACAAAGTCACTTTTTTTCTTGCCTAGAAATTTACGGTTGCAATTCAGCCCCACTTACACACAAGCCCAGTGAGATTTGGAGCATTAAATTCCTCCTCTCTCTTCTCTTTCACTGAATTAATAAGTAGCCCATGACGTGTGTATTGGGAACCCACCTCATTCCAGCAATATTATTTAACAAATGCAATTACTTTTTTTTTTTCAGCATTAAAAAAACATTTGGGTGGGCCTCTCGAGGCAAAGAAGGCCCAGGTGATACCCACTGCCACACCTCTCTGCACTCTGCAACTCTTTTTTTCTCTTCACCCCATTATAAATACCACTCTCCCTTCTCCTCACTAACTCTCATTACTCTCCCAAGCCCTTTACTGTTTCACATTCACTCTTTGCTTGGCTTTTCTCTGATCTTTCAGAAAAGGGGAAAACAAAAGATATTTCATATATTTATCTCCTTTTTCTGCTTCTCAATTAAAGCTAGCTCTTTCATGGCTACTCTTACTCACAGTGCAAGTGCACCTCCACAGTTCTACTTGGATGAGAAGTGGAAATTGTCAAAGAAAGAAGGGTCATCAAGGAGCCGTTCATCAACCACTTCTTCTTCATTCAGCAAAGCTTCATCTTCATCAACATCATCTCAGAGAAGGTGTTCATTTACCAGAAAGTGTGCAAGATTAGTCAAGGAGCAAAGAGCTCGTTTCTACATCATGAGGCGCTGTGTTACCATGCTCATCTGCTGGCATGATTACAGTGATGCTTAGAAAAAGCGAAGGAGAAAGATACAGAGGAGGATTTATCAGAAAGAGAGAAATTCTCTCGTTTTTTCAAGTCTTTTCTCTTGTTTTTTTTCTCTTTCTTTCCTTTGAGATCGTTTTTGGGTCTGCTTCAAAGCTTAACGTAGACGTCCAAGGAGGAAGAGGAACATATAACATATATAAGAGAGAGAGAGAGAGAGAGACATGTACATAAAGATTTGATTTTTGGTTCATTTTTGAGGTAGATTTTTTTGGGCTCTGATTCTCCATTTGATGGTGAAGAGTTCTTAATGTTACTGTTTGTTTATCAATAGAGAGAGAGAATATTATTAATGAGAAGGATTCCTGTCATGCGTGTGTGGCTTCACTTTCATTTCATGCATGCATACACCATTAATTCTATGTTGATTTCTCATCTGGGTTTGAAATCTTGGAGTCGATTGAGATCTTACATCTCTCTATTTCTCATTTCTGAGTCTGGGAAAGAGGAGGAGAGCTAGCTAGATTCCATTCGACCATTGCTGCAGAGCTCTGTGTAGATCTGGTTTACATGGCTGACACAGATTATTATTTAAATTAATATTAAATTACTTTTCCCATTATTTTAATTCAATTATAGATGTTGAATTTATTCATTTTATATTAAAAAATGTCAGCCTAGTAGGGTAGAAGATGGCTCAGTGGTAGGAGTCTCTATGAATTGCTTAAGGGCCAGCAAGAGAGATATGATTCTTCCAGTTCCTCCATTATTTTTCTACATTAAATTTCTATTACAAGCCAAGTTGTTTTTTTTTTTTTTTTTGGTTTTAAATTCAATTAGTACACTTAAAATAATGCTAATATACGTATATATAGAGACTAGAGCAAGTGAAAAAATGTTATATCGCAGTCTCATGCTGTGACTTACACTGTATTCTGCTAATAGGTACAACCAAAACTGGCGAAGTGATTGCATTCGCACAGTTTTCATGGTGATCAGCTTAATTCGAAATGACCATATTGCATTGTAATTAGAGCACTTTGACCACATTACAACAATTTTGACCTTTGTCTTATGTAGGGATACTTTTGGAACTTTATTTTGTAATTGATAATATTATAGGGTAACTTGGGTCAATTTCCCTAACCTAGCTTGCGACCGAGGAGTACATATCTGAACTTTTGAAATTCAAAGTTTTTTTTTTCAATTTTGTTAAATAATTTTGAACAGTTTTACAACCTAACTTATGAATGCTTTGAATGCAATTTGGCTTCTTTTAATAATCACGTTACGTCCAGACCGGAGGGTAAATAAACTTTTTTTTTGAAAGGGTGATTGGTAAATAGAATGTACTTGTAGAGGGTAGTATTGGCAATTGGCAATTTACAGCTGGGTTTTCCTGTTGTTTGATACTGTGGGTGTGTAATCATAGATCTGACCATTCGTTAAAAAATGACAATCTTTGGAAATCAGAAAGCCTTCAATACTAAATTCGGTAATGGACGGAAAACTATTCACAATTTAAGAATTAGAATTTCATATTTGGTAACTTGCCTTGTGGCTTTGAATTGGAATTGGAATTGGCAATTTGGGCTTCATTTGCTGACTAAGCTCCACAGCAACCCCACATGCCTCCGCAAACTTAAAATCCACCTTGTTTTGGTTGTAAATTGAGAAGTGAAATCAATGAATTGTTTAGATAGAGAAATCACCACTCAAAAATGGAACTATTTTTAAGCACATTTTGTAAACGACATTAGTTTTATCATGATGTTTATTAAATCAAATCATTACTTCTCCTCTTTATTTTGACCCTTTTTCATTTGACTATAATAATAGCACACCAATTTGATTCCATCAATGCCCACATTGATAAGATTTGTAATTCTTTAGTTTGGATTTGGCGTGCCTGAATTGATTTGACTTTGTATTGATCCGGAGTGCTAATTATTCAAGAATTAATCAAGATAAGATATTCTTAAATAGTTCTTTCTGATTTAAATTTATCTTTTTATCATTATTTGATCACATTTTCACTTTTTATATTTAAGCTATGGCAATTACTGCACTTTCTCTTTCCTTGGACCATAATAGTTTAGTCGGTTTGGAATTAAATGCATTTTCAATTATTTCACATGTTTATTAGGTTGAGCACTAATATTATTACCCTATATCACTTTATCCAACTACATTGTGGGCTAAGAAAGTTGCAAGATATTGTTTTTCCTTTTTTTTTTCTCATTTCTTTTTTCTTTTTTTCCCCCCTTCCTTTCTTTTCTTGGTTCTCTCCTCCATGTTGATTCAAGTCAAACAAGAACCTTTGCTTTACATGGAAACTTTTCTTTTAATGCACTTTTTGCAAATCAAACAAGCATCAACTCCCACATAAGATTAAGATTGAAAACATTAATGATTGAGTTTATCTTGGGCATGCCAAAGAGGAGAGGACCCCTCAAACAAAACAAAAACGACAGATAAAAAAAGGAGTAGGTTGATTCCTAGACCTTAATATAGGGGTGGCCCAAACCGATTAGGTCGTATAAGGAAAGTAAAAACATAGTCTCCCTACATATCCTAATCCACTTATCATTTCATGATCAAGATTCTTAATGGACGTTTTACATATCCATATTAAATGATTAGAAATCTTATTTGGATTTGCTTTTTCTTTCAAGTCATACTTACAAAAAGGTTATTTCGGTTGCTTTTCTTTTTGTGGTGCTTAACAACTCCAAGTTGCATGCTCCAAAAGTGATATAATTAATATTTTAATCAACTTGTTTTTCAAATTTATTCCAATATAAGTGTTTCTAGTTATTTAAGAAGAAGTTTTGGGAGCAGCTTATTAAAAATGCTATTTCTTTCATTAAATTTTTAAAGATCAGCCTGATTTGAGATAACCAGTTTATACTTTTTTTTTATTTATTTTCTTTGTTTCTTTTGAGCTTCTCTAATCTAAAAGATTTTAGGTTGAAACTTAACCGTTGGATCTCTCCACAAATAGATTGTATTGGGCCAACAAAAGCACTTCAAGAGTGGTCCAAAATAGAGGGAATATCCTTAGAACCTCGTTTTCACTACAATCAATGACTCCAAATCTCCACTAATTATTTCATTCTTCCAGTAAAAACCAAGAAATCCAATGAAGTCAAGTGGGCCCAACTCTATGTCATTAATACTCTCCCAATAAAGCCCTAAACCCCTCATCGAGGCCGAGTCCTTTAGTGGGCCCAGCCCTAAAACTCCCACCACGTCAAGATTTCAAAGCAAGACTTCTAGGGTCCCCCTTTGGTCAATGGTCACATCAACCCCATAAACCCCTGATCAAATAATATTTCAATACGTGTCACGATTTCATGGGATAGTTCAAGGATGGCTAGTGGCTACTCAGAGGTGCGTCTCTACCCCTCTTGGGATAGATTTTAGCAACTAATGAGGGGAGGGACCCCAATATTTTGGGGCAGGCCGGCAGCGGGAACCCTGAGCTTCTCTTCGCCTACGGTATGGTACCCATTCGATCTTTAATTAGACTGACTATTATATACATGAATTCCACATGGTTCGAAATTGGATTATACGCTATGGTCAGGTCAGGGTTTAGGGATTGGACCACAATTGAGTCTTCAATGCTAAGCCTAGTTCATTGGACTTGGAATAAGCCTTTTGTACTTAAAAGGCAACTCTCAATAAAACCCGTTTGAGAGGACCAATCTTCGGTCTAGATAAGACAAATGTTGACACTTAGGTAACTCTGGATCAAATTTTATTACTTTGGACCATCTTTGTTATGTAACTTATGTTGTAAATTATGTACTTTGATGTTCTAGTCCCCCATAGCCTTATAGGCTTCAAATTCAAGACGTGTTTTATAATATAGTTAAATTATAAACATTCGACTCACAAGCACTTAGAAGGTTTTTTTTTGGCAAAATTGAATCATTTTAATATTTAGCTTAATAACAAATTTAAAACAAAAATTAAAGAAAATATTTTTGTAATTTAAAAAATTTTCATATGCCAAAAAACTTTTAAATAATGTTAATAGTATAAAAAAATATTTTTTTATTAAATAGTCTATTTTAAACTTCGTCCTGTCATAGTTAAGCTAACATTCCAAAATAATGACAGGTATGTTTATATTCTTAAAACCAATGTGATATATATAATGAGTTGTTATATTCAACTCTGATTTTTTAGCTCTCTGTCCCTCACTTCTAAATTCACTCTATTAAAAATTTTAAAATCATATATTTTTTCGGTAAACCCTAATCGGTTCCTAAATTATCCTTTTATTGTATAAATGAGTTTTTTTTTTTTTTGTTAATTACGTTGACGTTATACTTGAGCGGCTTCTCTCCCCATCATGTGATTGACTCGCACGACTTCGAGATTCATCTATTATCCATAGATAGGCAACTAACCATCCATGGAGCTTGATATAAGATGTAAGTTGATAACTTGTCGGGAAGATTGATGATGAAATAGTTACCTCAAATTGTGAGGTCTGCTACAAGGGAAAACATTGACAGAATCAAAGTCCTTGACTTGATACCATCACATGGTACAAAGTAAATTCCCTGATTAGTTACCGATCACCAAAGATAGGATTAATAAGACCCATCTAATACTTGCTTCCCCACTTATCGATCAAGTTTCATGACCTCATATTATTTTTCTTGTAAAAGTTGGACTTTTATTTTGTTAAGAATTTGGTTTTGTTTTGGTGTATATTATGAATAATCTTTTTTTCCCCCAAAATTTTCATCTGCTTTGTGCATTTAGGTTAATCATTTGTGGGTGCCTTTTGGTGATTGACGGATGCAAGGTTTTTCAAAATTTAATTTCCTTTAAGTTTTCTAAATTTATTTTCCTTTCAAAATTTTAAATTATTTAAAACTTTTTTGATCCTCTTTAATAATTCTTTAAAAAAAAACTGTCAAAATATATAAAAATAAAAGTAAAAATTAAAAAAATTTAAAATCGACGTTGAATAGATCTACATTTATAATTTTTCGAAAGCCCAAGCCTTTTAATAAAAGCACTACTTTCTCATCGTACACGAATCACAGATTTTGGGCCAAACCTAAAGCCCAAAGCCAACAGCCTGCTAATAAAAGTACGTGGAACTCACCGGCTTCCCACGCACCTCCGTAGCACGTTTGGGCCAAACGATTAAAATGGCTTCCTATTTTGATGCCTTCACAGTCACACGCGCCACCAACGCAAGTCTGATTATGATTTCCGTTGAACATAGTGCATACAAAAGCAGCATCTTACTGGTGAGTAAAGGCGAACTCCCAGACGCCTATGGCAACCAAAACCCACGGCGATTTCTCCCGATTAATCGTCCCCGAGACAACAACACAACCCGATCTTTCCTTTTCGCTTCACGATTTTTCTCCTTGCTCCCACACGGGTCAGTGCTACCACTTAGCTTCTATCAGCATGCAATTTTAATTTTTTTTTTTTTTTAACAATTTATGGTTTTGTGTTAGAGCGAACTCTGACCAGAATTTAGTACTTTAGCTGAAATCAATTTATGTGTTAAATGAGCAAAATTTAACTTATGTGAATTAGGGTTCTTGTAATCACTGTATTTGATAAATGCTAATTTACCAGTATTATTTATTTATTCATTTTTGGGGAAATTATGTATAAAATTTATGGAAAATTTAAGATTCTTGAAGAATGTAGTCGTAAATTTGATACTTTTCTAAATCCGTCTGGTAGCACATGAAAGCAGTGAATATGAATATTTGAGAATGAGCTTTAAAAATTCTCTAAAAATTGAAAACAACTAACTGGCGTTTTGCGCTTTTACTTATGAAATTTGCAAAATGAGAAATTTTTACTGAATGCGTTTTTGTTGTTTTTGAATTTTTAAAAGGAGAAAAAAATGTGATTAAATATGTTACCTACCAAGTACCTACCAAGTACTAAGTTTTGTTTCGCAATTCCTAATTGCGGTTTTGCTTGTTTTACAATTTGACAGTAAGTTTCACCACTTGTTGTTTGCTGCAATCCGCAAGATTGGCCAATTGCATTTATATTTTTGTATCTAGACGATCTCTATCTGTGTAAATATTTGGAAATGTTATTTATTTGGGATGAGTATTTTTATTTTACCTAGTAACATGTATGAATGTGTGAGACTTATTAGTGGGCTAATGTTTCTTTTGCCTTTTCACAGGCTGTTAAGGGTCGACAAGCCATGGCTGATGCAATTGATTTAACTGGTGATGAAGGTGTCATCAAGAGAATTGTGAGGCGAGCTAAAGCTGATGCCCTTGGTCCTTCAGAGGACCTTCCTCTTGTGGATGGTGTGTTGTATTTTGTGGATTGTTGGTAAATCTGCCTTATTTTCCTATGGTATTGTACAACACTTTGTATTGATCCTTGACCAAGACATGAACTTATTTGTGGCAACAGTTCATTATGAAGGCACTCTTGCTGAAACTGGTGAAGTTTTTGATACTACACATGACGATAATTCTGTGTTCTCATTTGAGCTTGGAAAGGGGTCAGTGATCCAGGCCTGGGACATTGCATTGAGAACCATGAAGGTAAGAAATAAGCATTTATCAACCTTATTTTTTTCCTCTTGCAAGTCAATTTTCAGTTCATTATTCTTTTTAGTTGGTTCTACCAGGTTGGGGAGGTAGCACAAATCACTTGCAAGCCCGAATATGCCTATGGCAGTGCAGGATCTGCTCCAGATATCCCACCGAAGTAAACATCATTCTTGTTGTTTAACTTGTTTTCATCTAGACATGCATGCTTGAACTGATAACTATGTGAATAATAGATACTAGATCAGTATATTTTGAAAATTAGAGCATTCTTCTCAGGAAGTGGTGCCAGGACCTAAATTCCATTAGCTGGGAAATTAATTCTCTGAGTCTAATTTTTTACTAAGATTGAAAATATGACAAATCTGACTTGGTTATGTTGAGCTAATATCTGCCAGTGAGCTAACAGATGTTTTGGAATGGAGATAACTTCCTGAGGATAAAGAGGGAAAATCTAGGAGGTTCACTAAGTGGCATCTTTCTAAGGAGTCAGAAGAAACTCCTCAATCAATCTGTCAATCTAACGTGGAGGAAGTGTTGATCAATTTGCTTGGCTTATTTTTTCTGTTTTTGAAAGTGCAAGTGGATAATTTTTCTCTCGCCCAATTCCTGTAAGAATGAATAACTAATTTGATAGTATATATTTGATGCAGTGCAACCCTCATTTTTGAGGTGGAGTTACTATCGTGCAGGCCAAGGAAGGGCTCTAGTTTGGGTAGTGCTTCAGAGGAGAGAGCTAGGCTGGAGTGAGTTCTATTTCTCTCAGAAATAATGAACCTGTCATATTTGATCAAGCAAACGTGAAAAAGGCAACTATGACTTATGTGACTTTATTTAAAACTTTAAATCAGGGAGCTGAAGAGGCAGAGGGAACGGGCAGCTGCCGTCAAAGAGGAAGAGAAGAGGAAGAGAGAAGAGGCCAAAGCTGCTGCTGCTGCTCGTATTCAAGCCAAGTTGGAATCGAAGAAAGTTCAAGGAAAAGGAAAGGGCAAAGGGAAATAGGCCGTCATTCCTCATTTTCATCTATTAAATGATACATGATTGAATATGATTAAATGGATACACCAAAACTTGAAGTAATGATTGTGGCATTATTGAAGTAGACTAAGTAATCCATCATTGATGGATGATCTAGCATTTGGTTTTTTCTAAACTTAGTGATTACTGATGCTTGTTATATGGTTTGGTTATAAGTGGTAATAATGTTTATTTACAAAGGATATTTGTCCTCTTTCTAGTGTTGTTTCGGTGGGATTTCAAATATGATCTGAAAAAGGGCAATGTGGAAAAGGTTACAAGAACAGGTTGGACAAGTAAACCAAATTCTTTCACAAAGGAAAAGGGTTAGCAATAGTTATACGACGGTATTCTCACAACTCTAAAATCACCGAAAATGCTCCGTCTTTTGGAGAGCTTAATGCTCTTCTGACGCCATAAGATATCTGAGGAATCGATTTAGTATCTGTCTCGGTTTCTTCCATCCGTGTGTGTTTTATTTTATTTTTGTTTTTTAAAGAAAAAGGAAATTTTGTGAGCCCTCGGGGGCCAACAATTAGTTCATAGACAATCCAATCGCAAGTGCTCGATGACTACAATCTCTAACGTGCCCCGCCTCTATTTATCGTCCGGAAAATAAAATAATATAGTAAGAAATTCTGGCTTCATTGGGGTTTTGAACAGAAGATACCAAAAATCTAAATCCTCTTAGGTTCTTTTTACCGATCAGGGAAAGAACTTCAAAGGATCTAATAGAAAATTTCCAATGTGAACTTGAAGATTACAATCACATAAATTTTGGTAAATGATCATACAAGTATTAGGCAGCTGCTTTAAAACCTAAATCAAAAGACACCATTGTTGGCCGTAACTTTTAAAGACCTTTCATGCTCAATGGGCTTGTATGTGAGTACATTCGTCAGATAAATACAATGATCTACAGGCCTGTGCAATAGAAATTAAACCATGTATGAAGCATCCATTTCACCTTGTCGGATTTCATGCCAACCAGATCCTGCTCTCAGTTTACAGACTGGGCAGGTTCCCTGTTGCCGCAGCCATGGATCTATGCAATTCGCATGGAACTGCAAAACACGATCAGTAACTTGCATAAGTGATACAGAACAGAAGCTCATTAAAGAAAGAAGCTCCATAAATGTCCACTAAGTCTGAAAAAATTTCTTTCAGCTCACATCATAACATTGAAAATAACATCAGAAGCTGATATTGCTGGGCTCAAGTACAAAATGGCTCAAGAGAATCTACGCTCAAGATCTTTGATTCAAAATAATGCATAAGACTACCACTAATCATGAAAATTCTAACTAAATACAGAGCACTGAGCACTTGAACCTCGATACAAAATCATTTCATTGACTATCACATTACCTAGAATCCTAGATTGGTGATTCACTGCATACATCATGACAGCAGACTTCATATATCACAAACATGAACAGAATTCCCTTGTTTTTTTTTTCCTTTTTCAGTAAGTCAAATGAAAAAACAAAATTATCATTCCCCCACATTTATTTTTCTGATGCCTCATATAACTTTTTTGGCACAGCCACATGAACCGGAGTAGATAAACAGAGTGCTTAAAAGCTGAAAGACAAACCTGATGCAAGCATGGCAAACTTCGGACAGTTTCACCAACGTTAACTTGCTCCAAGCAAACTGTGCATGTCAATTCATCTTCACCCTTCAAGCTCCCAACTGCAATGGCAGTATCTACTTTTTTCTGGTGAAGACACAAAAGTGTCAACAATTCCACTCTTTGAATGTTTAAATTAGAAAAGATTGTTGATATAAAGTTAGAATGCCACTTACATATGCATATATCATTGAGAACATTGCAAGACAGAAACCAGTCATTCACCCGAGGAAATTTAATAATGTGGAAACCACTAATACAATAGACCATACAATACAAATACTGCAAGAATGTCTTATGCCAATGGCATATGCCAGATCCTTCCACCACAACATAAACCATTCTTTTCTTTTCACTATGATGACTTTAAATACTAGAATATATATGACAATGAGCTGTAATAAGTAGGACATAAGGATGATATTGACAAAATCAGCACATGTAACCAGCAGAATTCCCATTCAACACAAATCACCCCATTGGATCATATATTTGACAAAGCCCCATACAAAACCTATTGGGTGCGGATGAAACACCCCTGCATTTAACATTAAGAGAATAGTCTAAACGAGACAAATAAATCACCTCATGAACAAAATGGAGAAGGATGGAACACACTCTTATTTACTTAATTCCAAAATGTAAGAAAACAGTTAGTACCTCCGCCGGAGCTGAAGATGAGGCCTGTTGCATTGAAGAGCCACCGCTGTCTCCCACCCCACAAAAAAAAAAAAAAAAAACAATTGTCAATAGACTTGAGCATTGCAAGATGGTAACATAGAAGCAGGTTTAGTTTTTCTCCTTAACATCAGCAACAGCAGAAGCATTCTTGCATCGTATACACAGAAACAAACAAGCAAACTAATCCTTATATGTACCTTTGAGATCCAGAGACCTTGTATTTATGAACTGGAAGGGCATTTATCTCTTCATCGCTCATTGAAGCAGCTGTAGGGACGTTGTCAGCATCCAGTGCTCTCAAGGCTTCATAATCTATATATAAACAACCACCATTTATGAACAATCCTTTTCAAACATAAAAATTAAAAATCAAATAAAGAAATACTGAATAATAACGTGGTCTGTCTTTCACGACCCTAATTTATCAATGTCAATTTTTTCTTAACTCATAGTGTGACAAAACAATCCACAATTATGTATTATACAAACCTAGGTCATCAAATTCCCGGTCAAGGAGTGCAAGCTGGAGTCTAAGGCCTTGTAAACGACCTCTGGATGCAAATGCTATGGCTGGTGGCATGTGTAACCGCAATTCAGTATGACCAAGAAGGCCACTAGCTACTGCAGCATGAGCTTGAGCCTGAGCTTGAAGTTGTTGACAAGTTGCATACATCCTTAGGGTTGTAGCCAACAAAAAGATGCCAAGAACTAGCCAAAGCTACAAAAAGATTTACATTAAACCCAACTAAGTTGCTACTTAAAATATGAAATATATACAGAGTGAAAGAACATACCAGAAAATTTGATGACATCTGGTGTGAATTCAATATCATGAATAGCAAGAGAACTGTTTCATTAACCATTTAGTACGTTAATTATATAGGACTAAATTTCACCATAAATTTACACTACCAAAGAAAATATTACAATTAAAAAGGATGAATATCAAGTACCTGTAACAAGAAAAGCAAGAGAGTTGGAATTAACAGGTCGTGTAGCATGAACACGCTGAGGGACAAGCAAATTCAAAATATAAACATAACAATGTAAGACTATGATGAAATGCATCACAAAAGTTCATATAGTCAAAGCACTAAGTCAAATGTTAGTAGTGGTAACATACCACCGTTCGCCGCTCCGGAAGAATTCCCTGAAACCCATTGTCTAAATCTGCTCTAGAACCTCGGAAAACAAAACTCATGGTTGAACGATTGTGCAATTTATAGTCAGTCGGAAACAAGACAGTCACCAAAACTTTCACAGGGCTTCAAATAATCTGCAAAAGCTCAAAAACACACACTTAACCAGGATCCCAATTACAATGCACGTTTATAGCAGGATCATAATGGTAACATTCAACACAAAATGAGTTGTAAAGCAAAATTATTCTAATTGACATACAATGCCTATATTCAATTAGGGGTTTTATTATATTAGAGATTGTAAATGCAATTAGGGTTTCAAAACAACCAAAAGTTGGAAAACATTCAATTTCATGACCTTCCAATGAAATGTGAGGGGCGTTGATATCAATCGCCCAAAAAATTCTTGAATAAAACGACAATGGAACAAGTCGTAAAGGGGATGCAAAAGAAAAAGAGAATGACTTACAGATTCAGATTACAATGGTGGAACGTCGGATCGTGTAGGGTAAAGCGATGAGGGTGATTGATCAAATCTAATTGACCAATTCTCCCTGCCTTGCTGTGGAGGATGTGAAGACGAGTCGGCTCGGAGTAATCTGACTCGGACGCGTTGAATTCCGATTGAGACCAACGCTTTCCTCGTCAGTTTGTTTGTCGATTTCGAATTGTTGGTCAGTCTGTGAATTACATGTGATTAGTTCCATTTAAACGGTGTCGCTTTTGGAATTGAATTGAATGTTGGAGATTGCGCGATGGATTCGATTCCCAACCTCCGGAAACGCACCGTTTCATCCAACCTCCGTTTAAAAATTCCGTTGCAATTAGTTTCTCTTCACTTACCTCCATCTAAACAAAAAGAAAAAGTCTAAAGTTTAAATTTATAGATATTTATAAATTATTTTTCGAAGTTAAAAATTTTATTTTTATATAAAAACAAAGATTTATGTCAATTGATTAAAATAAAAATATATTATTATTATTATTATTTAAAAATAATATCTAATCTTCCATCTCACATTGACATCCATATGATGACAATAAACTGTCAATACACAGCCATACAACTACCATACATTCATTAAATGTAAGTTTTATATCATTACAATTCATATAAATTGATTATTATGGAATTTAATTTAACTTAAACTGATAATTTAAAATTTAAATCATTTAATTATCTTATTCGGAATATACAAAAGTTGATAATATATATTTGGTTTTCAAAGTTAATGTTAACAATTGAATCAAACAGAATGACAGAATCAAAGGTTATAAAAGATAAATTAAGTCTTCAATTAAAAATTTAAAACTAAATATAGAGACCAATCTTATCTTATGGATTAGTCTGAACATGCCATTAGATATTAGATTAAAACTTTTAACAGTAATTATACAGTTTGCCTTTGCCCTGTATTGTAATGTAACTGAAAGTTGCATGCAGCTGGCGAGAGAAGTCAGAAGAATATGCAGCAACTTCGCTGGAAAGTTGACAAACTCACTCCCCAACTGAATCTGATTTCTGCAGAAGATTATTAATTGGGGAGGGCCCTAACACTCTTTGTATCAGGCAAATGTCTCTGTTTCAGTTGCTGAATCTAAAGCAATCAAACAAGCAATAACACCACTTGCATAATTACATTAAGCCCGGTCAGGTCCTTCCATGTTCATCCAACCCTGACCTAGCCCGCACATTTTTATTATTTCGCATTGCCAATGCCAGATTAGGTATTCGGAATCACAACTAAAAGTTTTTTTTTAATTTATTATAAATAAAATATAAAAATTTAATAGGTTCAGTAATAAGCTATTGGTTATTGGCATTAATGCAAAATTATAAACGAAAAAAAGTTTTTTAATATTTAGACTGAGGAGAAAGTTAAAATAAATAGATTTGTCATTATCTGACGGTCCATATTTGAATGACAAGTCGGTCTTCTAAAGTGGGAAAGCATGGCGGCGGCTTTCAAAGATTCCAGGTTGGCAGTCAGAGAAAAACGCCTCTGAATTCAGACGCAACTGAGAACCACAAAGCAAGCTTTTATAAATTATTTTTTGATTTCCTGCACTGGAATTGCTTCACGATTCGCACATTATCTACAGTCACTATAGAGCTTCCATACACCGTTCATCATCATCTTGTACCAAAGTCACTGGCCCCTGCAGTAATCAATCAACTGCGGCCAATAAACAAATAGTGATTCCCTTATCTGGCCCGCCTATACCAAACCCAACATAGATTCTCAGAATCACAAATAAAAAATTTTCATTTCAAATAAATAAACAAATAAATAAGATATGGAACACTGGATATTTATCGTCAATTACGCGAATAGAATAGAAGCCACACATGCCCTCAGTTGTAGCGTCGATGGGTCAACCACAGTTCTGGAGTGGGCCATTGACAAGGACCAAGTAGGACCATGATCAATCAAAACTACGAACACTCCTTTTTTACATTTATAATAGTCAATCGTGCAACTGTTAGGTTATTAGTTTGGATAATGGTTTTGACTTTCATATTTATGATCCTTATTGATATCATTTTCAACAAGGGGAAGACTAATAAACTGTTTAGAATTGAGGAAAAATAAGAAGATTAGTACTTTTGTATTTATTTCCATTTCTAACCATAGAAAGTTAATTAGATTTACAGGTTTGCTATAATCCTATAACAAAGGGTAAAAAATGTACATATATCACAATAGAAAATATTAATGTCATTCATGCGCCCAACCCAAGCCTTTGACTGGCAACATCACACCTAAACTCAGTAAACCCAACCCTAGATTGAACCAAATCAAACTCCATCCAAACGTTTTGCTGATGATGATGACCAATAACAAACGCCTCTATACCCAAAAAGTCGGAATTACCAAAAGTGAAGCAGTACGCTGAGTCACTACCACCCTTCACCAAACCGGGTACCCGATACAATAACCTTCGACCCGATACACTCATCTCCGCCCCACTAAACATCAAAGTCACTACAGGCAACTCGGGTAAATTTTGCCGAGTCTGCTCAACTAAATAACACAAATCCATTGCACCTTGAAACACAAAATTAGGATCGTTTAGTATCCTCAGTATCCCCTTTGTTTGTTCCTTGAACTCATTTTTTAAAGCGGTATAAACTGGACCCAACAAGAAGGTGAACTGGGTACCCGAGTCCACCATTGTTTGACCCGCACCTGTGTGGTCCGGTACAAAAGCAGACTTTGGTAAATTTAACAACTTGCTGCCAACCTTAATGCCCTCAAGTTGAATAGTGTATGCCACCCGGTCAAAATACGGTAACGGGTCGGATCTTTTGACCAACGGAGTGTAACTCAACGGTTTAAGCCACGAAAGCCTGGCGTCTCCGAAGAGCAAAACGCCGGACGAATCAAAACCCGATATGCAGTAGGAGAATTTGGGGAACCCCATTTGAGTAACGAAAGACAAGGACCCGAGATTCATGCCCATTAGCCCGGTGGTTTTGGAGTCTTCATCAGAGTTGGAACTGTAACCAGAGTCCATACACCCGAACAGAAACCCGGGCTGGGTTGAGGGGCCAATGAAGATGGTTTCGGTGGCGAGGTTGCCCTCAGTGGAAGTCAAGTCAGCGTAGCTGATGGTGACGTGGCAGAGCTTCTTGGAGTCACAAGAAGCGGGTAGGGGTAGGTCTCGGGTACGGTTCCTGCAAATAGAAGAAGTGCAAGGGATGGTAGAATACGAAGAGGAAGAAAGAGGGTTGAAGACAGAGTTGAAGTTGGGTAATTTCTTGCAGTGCAGCCAAGAGAGTTCACTGCCTGTGTCAAGGACCATGGTGACATTCTGAGGTGGAGAGCCAACCCGAAGAGAGACTGTTAAAGAAACGTTGTGGTGGAAAGAGAGCTTCTTGGTGGGTGAGGAGGAGGAGAGGGAGAGCTTGGGAGATGAAAGATGAGGTAGTGACTGAGTTCTGAGGGGGAAAAGGAGTGTTTGTTTTTGTGTAGAGGGAAAACAGGGTTTTGAATGGAGGAGGAGGAGGAGAAGAGTGAGATGAAGAAGAGAAGCCATGATGACGATGAAAAAGGTTTCGTGACAGTTTTGAGATATTTGAAGCTTCGTTGTGCGAAGTAGTGTCGTGCCGGGCCGTGTCGTGGGGGTGGGGTGGAGTAGTATTGCCGCTTTTAAATACTTGGCTGTGAAGTGAAGACATGCATCCATGCCGTACGTCTTCTTTGCTTTTGCTTCAGTTTTTGTTGTCGTTGTTGTCTTTTTTTTTTTTTTTTAATTAGAAAAGTCTATACAATTTCACATACCCACTTCTTATGTACTTTTTAAAAAAAAAAAAAACATTCATCATCAAATTGAAATTAACACTATTCTGCTTTTATTTTCTATTTTTGTTCCTTGGATTGAATATTATTGCATGTACCAGGGCTTTTGACACACACACACACACACACACATATATATATATATATATGCATCTATAAGAAATTATCTCATCAAATGTTTGTGGGTTCTTAAAGACTAATAAGAAAATCGTCAAGCTATATATCTGTATTTACATGCCTATTAATTAATTCATTAATTTTAAGTTAAATGAGAGATGATGGAGTACAAAGCCTACTAATTAATGGGATTGGCTACAGTGCAGCAAATTAAGTAATTCATTAAACAAGCAAAGCTGTGTATTGGGTTTGTAATACAGCACACTCATAGTGTTTCGTGTATGATTTTGACATATGCTCCTCTTTCATTTGTTTTATAAATTTATGTGTTTGCGCAGCCTTCAATTAGAAAGCATCCCTACTTTTAATGCATATATATTATTCTTCCCTCACAATATAATTCAAATATCAACAAAATTTTAATCATACTAAGGAAAAGCATTCCCTGTTTGTAATTACGTGTTTATTAATATACATGATGGGATGAGATGAGATGCAAGCAGGGTTTTCAATCACCAAACGCCGACAAAGCCTTCTAAAAAGTAATCTCTGGAAGGTGCAACTGGGGACAAAAACCCTTTTAAGTGATGTTGTGAAAGAAAACAGGGGTAACCACCAAAATTGATTTTATGGCATAGAAAGGAACGAGAAACTCTTAATTAAACCTTGACTATTGAACATAATTTAGTTAAATAATTGAATTGATTAGGTTTTGCTAGGTGATTGTGACATGTAATTAAATAAAGGTTTGAAAGTTCCATCGGCAAAACTGGATGATTAAACAATTTGATCTTTACGTGGGAGTCTGGGAGAGGGAGGCAGCAATGTTACCAACTCTCTTCTATTAATCCACTCAGTTGGATTTTAATTTAATTGGTTGATGAACAACGATGAAGTGTCAAGCATTAATAATAACAGTCCAGTCCCAGTGAAACTTATCCAGTGAGTTAGAATCTTCTCAAACCTTTCTAACTGAATAGTCTGTATCGTGTACTCAAAATTTGTCCGCTTTTATCCGTAAAATTTGATGATACATAATATTATACATCAATTAAAATGGAAAATTTGAAATAAAGGTTTTTGAATGTTTATAATTATTCTATTTGAAGCTTGGTTATTGTCAAGGTAATCATCTTCATGAAACTTAAATAAACCTGTTAGAATTATAAATTTTTATATAGTAAAATATAAAAAAAGAATCTTAGGATCTATTGTACATATCTTACGAGTCAAACTTATTCATAGTTTTTCAGATTAGAACAACACTAGTTTAGAAGAAATTCTGATCATCCTCGGATATATTTTGATGTTCAATCTTTACAAACTTTTGTTAATGATGAAGATTTTTGAATATAGATGAAATAATATTGGTCAAATAATCCAGACTCTCCTTTATCGAGACCTTTACTTATTTAAAATGACCCACAACCCCACATATTAAGTATAAAGTGCAATAATTCTATTATCTATGACTTAATGGAATATTGATGTCGATAAGATGACAACCATGAAAATACATGAAAGGAAATTATTGATTTTCAGCTTTTTTGTTTTTTACTTGATTTTAAAAGAAGTTATCATCCGAATACTTGTTTTAAAATTTATTATGACCAATGTATTAAAAATAAACAAATAAATAAAAGAAAAGAAAAGTTTTACTCCCACTAGTCCGCCAGTTTCTGAAACGAACAAAAAGGATATTAAAGTCGGAATGTCCAGAACGATAAAACCAAACAACATAGAACCGATTTTCCTTAAATCAAACTTGCTCATCGATACAGACACACATCTCTTAATTGGTTGTTGAACGATCAGCAACCAAGTAAACGCAAACAGTTTCCTGACCTTCACGGATACACACTATCCAAGACATTTGCTTTTCAAAGTGTATCTGACGTTATTAGTTGGAAGCATTTTCGGATAGGATAGTAATTAAAAAGCTTTAAAACTATAGAAACATTAATTTTAAAATTCGGTGTATTTATATAAATACTTGAACAGGACAGGAAATTATGTATTAAAAATTTTGTATATATACTCGCTGGTTGGTTTGTATAAAATTAGTTGTAAGGCATATGATTATCAATCTCAATCGGACATTTATGAGATGATAGGCTTTTTCTGCAATGATTAAAGTCGTTTTCTACATAAGAGACGTACAATTGGACGGCATATATTTGCTCTACAATGGAGAAATCATATAACAGTGATATCCAAATAAAATTATACACATGTTTACATTAGCTAGGGTTTGTGGTCTAATGTTGATGACTTTTTATTCCACCCAAGTGTCTGCTTCCAATCGATATCATCTCTAGATAAGGACTTGTTTAGACATATAGACCAGGAAATTTTATTTCATTATTCATTAATTATTATTAGTTTTCTTTTGAAGAAGCTATTTTAGAGTTGGAAATGTAGTATTCAATCCGCGCTCATCATCAAATATGTAAAAGGTGAACCCCGTTGAACCCAAATGCAAGTTCCATTTTTCTCATTTCACAAAGCAATTGATTCTAATCTCCAGAATCACCTTTTGTTAATTTCTTGGTTATCCCTTCACATTGACCCGACTTTAAAAGTTTGGTTTTCATGATGAAGAAGAACATAAAGTTATTTAATTTTCTCCTCTACTTTCATTTTTCCAAAATCTTTTATGTGTAAAAATCACTATATGATTCAACAAATAAATTAAATGAACTAGCTACGGACTGCCGCCCTATGTTACTTTTTGACCCATTTCGACTTTCTGGATGCTCAAATTTCCAAGTCTTCATAGGAGAAAGTTGGAGCAATTACAACTTAATTAATATTTATCTCGATTTTTGCCTTTTTATGCAATTTGTAACACCATTGTCTTACCTATTATATTGTTCTATTAACAAAATCGGTATTTATGGACCGCTCATCAATTCTATAGCTAGCTAGTTCTTAAAAATGAAAATTTTTAAAATAAATTGAAGAAATCAAACATAAGAAAACAAAGAAATTGGTTGTTCTTTCACCATCAAAAGGGAGAAGGTAAGGTTTCTTGAATATTGTGATATATATGAGTTTGATTCTCAAATTTCTTAGCCATTCCAGCAAGGTTTCATCTAAAGACACTACCCCACCCTCGTTATTTTCTTGTTTTTTCTTCAATTTTCAATCTTAATATATGTTTCATTATTGATCTCATATTTAAAATAAGAGACTTATAATCGAATTTGTCCACGTTAAGTTGATTTTCGTCGACCTTGACCATTACTACATTAACAAAGGGCAAGTTGCCAACTACACAATGAATCTTTCAATTTGAAACAGTATTTGCTTAAGATATATTAAAAGTTTTATATTACAAATCGTTGAATGATTTCATGATTTAATTTGTATCTAAACACTACTAGCTTTTTCGCTTTATTTGCGGATTATGCTTTCACATTAATCTGTAAGTTCAATAAATATACATGATCTTGCTTTGTTGTGGCTCTAAAGCTAGAGCTTGATCCTTATGTTCTTACAATCTTTTTCACGTTAAATTTGTGCTTGTAATTAACTTGTCCACCAATAAGTTGAAAGAAATTGCATTGACAACTTTGTTCTTAAGTTGGAGAGAGAAAAATGATATTGGTTTTTCAATCGTTGTAATCATATAAATTTGGATTTTTCTTTCTTGTATTCAATTTCTTATCTTGTTATTGATTGCATTTTCACATTTATATACAATTGTGGTTGAGCTGGAAACCAAAATATGCAGCTATGAAAAGAGGAAATTAAGCATTCAACTTTATAGCAGTGATAGGTATGGTTACCCAAAACATATGTTATCATTTTCAGGCTAAATTTTATTTTAAATTTCAACATTGTCAATTATGCATGTATTATTATGAATTTGATGCTTTTTTCAAATCAATAGTTGAATTTGAAGGAGGTTGGTTTCACATCAAACAATAAGAAGAGATTGCTTCAAAAACTTAATAAAAAGCAATTATCAAGTTGTCACATGATTTGCCTATTATTCGGCGAGGTCTAATTTCCTTATTTTATTATTTTTCTCTCTCGAAGTAATTTAAAGTTGTCTATGAATTGACAAGACCTATAATTCGTAACGTTAAACAACATACCAAAGAGTTTTAAATGAAACAAAGACATCACGTTATTCATATACCTACATAAAAAAATTATCAGTGCTATAATTTAATTGAATAATCACATAAACAATAATGTAATATACTTGTTTCATATTTTCTTCTTTTATCATATGTTATTGGCTACAGTCCTTGATATGGAGGCAGTAGCTAGGGAAGGCATGCACATACATGGAAAATATGTTTTAGAACTTCAAAATGTGGTGAAGCCCAATAAGATTGTGAAACCGTCATTTGGGCTTCAATTTTGAGAAAGGGTCCACCCTAGGGGATCGTGTCCTATACAAAGGAAGCACAATGAACAGCTTGCAAGTTAATGGGCCAATGTGAAGCTTAGCTAACCCTTGGGCATAGAGTAGGACTAGAAGCATTGGTAGCCTAGGCAATAAACTTTTTGAGAACTCGGAGGCTGTAGTGTCTCTTGCAATGAGAACCAAGCAAAACAAATAAACAAGTTGAAAATTACAAAGCTAAATATTGTAATTGAACAAGAGATGCTTAGAAAGTGATGGCAACGAGAAGGGAGCTGGTCCCAATCCTTGACAAATATATAATCTAACCACTATCAATAAATCTTAATTTTATTCAGCTTTCTTCTTGAACTTGCTGGCTACACGTGCAAGAAAATATTGATAATTATAATAGAAATAATAAACAACTATCAATATCAAAGCAATACAATTCACACAACATGCCACAGAAGCCAGAACTACGTTTCTATTTCTACATGACTTTATATATATACTCACCAAAATCTCTCAAATATCTTTATATTACAATTTAAAAACACATAATTGTACTGGGTAACTCAGGACAAGCTGGCACAGCATAAAAAGGAAACTTTTTATTCTCCCCAATACTCAACAATCGAATCAAATCCCTTAGAGATATTTTAGGGTTTTGGCTTGAGTGAGAACAACTTTAAGCATGTCCTGAAAATTGAGATGTAGAAAAAAAGTTGAGTACATCTACGCATGTGCAGTAATATCTTCATCCCTACTCTGCTTATCCCTTTTGTAACCGTGTCAACCCTGTGATGTCAATTGTTTTTTTGAAAGATAGAATTGAAAAATAAAATCAATTGATCCATTTTTCATATTTTATGCTGCAAATTATGTTTTAAGTTCACACATTCAATATTACTAATGTTGGGTTGGACTATAGGAAGCTCCTGAGTAATATAAGGTGTCTGTAAAGATTGTATTGGCATAGGCATAGTTATTGAAAGACATGATGATATCAGTCAACTGTTTAGCCATAATAATATATACCTTAACTACTTACAAAGGACTTTCATTTTCATGCTTACCCTAATTGTTGGTTCAGTTTATGCGTGGCGAAAGGGAGCATTAGTGGTCTTAGTTTCTGAATATTCAGGACAATAACAAAAAAGTAAAAAAAAAATTGAGACAATTATGACCCAGGGTGCCCCAGTGTCATTCAATGGCACATAATTGAAATAGAGTTTCATAATTCCAAATTGGCAACGCTTATTCAATCACTAGCTTGTCTGTATGTGAGTATGATGCAACTATATACAGATCAATTCCAACTGTAAAGCTTCCAATATCTCACATCAGTGCATTAATCTGATTCCTATCTTTATGAGATATATTTCGTTAAATTAGTGACCATAATATGATCTCTGATTCCATTCTATCATGCTTCTACAGTACCGCCATTAATTTATTGGTTCCTATATGTTGTTAGTCTATCCTCGCTGATCATACCTTCACCATTCTACACCTCTCGTTAGCTTCTCAAATAGTCAAAATATTTTGTAAACCCAGAATGATAAATCAAATTGTTCAATAAAATAAAATTTCACAGACGCTGCTGCAATACTGATAATCTCTCGGAGAACGATGAGAACTTGAAATTTTAAAGACATGTATTGTCAAAACATTAAAATCATGATACCCGTCAGTCATCCAAGAAAAAGTTCCTCAATAATGGGAAGCATAGAACACAGTGTAATGAATTAAATAACAAAGAAACATCATCATCTCAAGCATCTAAACAGGGAACCTCAGTGCTTTCAAAATCAAATGTTCTGTAATTGCAAAATAACTCAATTCAGCAGAGTGGAGCTTTCGATTAAGTCAAAATCTTAAAATCAGTTCAAAACATAAGATGACTACAGAGTGATCCAAACTGCTGAAAATTTAATTTTAACAAAAAAAAAATGATAATTGGAGAATCAAATGCTTTCATTCGCTGGATAGACTTATAGATTCCTTGGAAAAAGAATGAAAGATAACAAACTATCACTAGCTGCTACAAATTACAGATAATTGTAAAAGAACAACAAAAATAAACGGCAAGCCCTGTAGTTCGTTCCATGAAACCTGCAGAGTCATCTACCCTTCTTTCTCCCCCAAATGGCACACTTTGGACTGCATAATTCTCCTTTTAAGACTAGTACTGATCTGATCCTCCTGCTGCTGCCTCCTATTTTGTTAAGAAAACAGCCTTACTTATTGTTAATAATCAAACTGAAACTTCCTCAATCCAGTCAATCTTTCCATTCTTCTTGATGGACTGTGAATTCGGAAGAAACAGAAACCCCTTTTCAATCATATCTCAGTCTCAATTATATACAACAATATAGTATTTTCATCCCATCTGTATCATCACTCACCATCTTCTCTCCCCACCATTAACATCCACATCCCAGCCCCTTCTTCCTGTCGGAGAGATGTTAAACAGCGACATCGACCTACTCCTACTGCTCCTGCTCCTGCTCCGTGTTATCCTGGAATCTGAACTCGAACTTGAAGATGATCTTGGCCCAACAAAACATCCAAACAAATTACGAAAAACCCTCTCAATCAACCCACCTCTTTCTCTCTCTCCTCTACTCCCTCTTGAACCCCAAGAAACCCTTCTAGGCACACCACCACCGTTATTAAACCCACCATCCATCTCTGTATAAACAACCGGAAGTTCTCTTTCGCCACCTCTTCTTCCCCCGGAAAACCTCCCCACCGCAAACCCACCTCCTGGCAACCTCCATATCGTCAATCCAACGGTCTCCTCCTCATTTGTACCCAAGACTGGTCCGTTATCAGCCTCCTCCGCTACGTTTTGATTGTCAGAAGGCAATTCATGCCTGCAAACTGGACAAGAATTACGAAGTGATAACCACGGAAGTATGCAATCGGAATGATAAATATGTTTACAAGGCATTTCTCTGGCTTCAGATCCTAATTCAAACGCTTCTTTACACACAGCACAATGCGATTCCATTTCTACATGACTCACATCGATGAATATCCTCGGCATCGATTCAATTGCAGCCTTTGAAGCCGGTGGATGCTCATAACTGCCAATTCCATTCATATCAATCTGTGATAACTGCTCAATCAACCTTTCAAATCCAGATCCTAACAAAAACTCCGACATACTCCGCGGCAAAGGTCTCAAGCCGGCGCCTTCACCGTCATCATAATACAATTCGTAACCGTTGCCATTATTTTCAATATCTCCTTCACTCACCGGCCGGTCCGCTCCACGGAGGACAATAACAGGATTGAAAGGAGACCGGTCACCGCCGGTCCTACGACTTCTACGGAGAACCGGACCTGTCCCGTTACTCGGATCTCGGTTCGAGCGGTGGTTGTTACTACCAATCATGTACATCGCGGCTGCCGGAAACCTCCTCCGCGGGCGGTGTTGTACGTCCGTGGTGTGGATTCCACGCGGCGGAGTTTCGATCTCTTCCACGAATCCGCTGTCGCAGTCGGGGCAGATGATTGAATCTTGATTCAAAACCCTAACGAAACGGCTGCATCTGTAACACCAATACGATGTTGACGAAACTATCGAAGACATAGAGGCAGATCTAAAACAAGTTTACAGACTAATCAAACAAGTTCACATAACATAAGGATTTGTCCCTGAGTTAGAAAAGATTTAAACTTTTCTCGGAAAATTGAATGTTTCCGGGAAAAAGTTTAGAAGTTTCAGGGAGAGAGAAGGGGGTTGGCCGTTTGGGAGAAAAGAAAATGGAGGAAAGGAGAGATATAGGGATCGTGTGAAAGGAGAAGAAATTATTCAGGGAAAACGCGTCGTTTTTTCTCTTCGCGTGTAGTTAACGCAGTAATTCTTTGACATGTGGTGGATTCTCATTGGGTGATTCAAAATGACGTTGAGTAAGTCTTGTAAGTTCAAACGAAACACGCCGTAAGTTATATGAGGCTTGGGGTTTTTTTGCTTCCAGTCAAGGCGCGTGGTATAGAGTTAAAGTTTGAATTGGGAAGGTAATAATCTACTGTAGTTGTGCCTTGGGCAAAATCATGCACCTGATAACGTGGCAAGATTCCATTTCGTAAGTGGTCACGTCATGATGCTTCCAAAGCAATTTATTCCAGTGCAATCAAACCTGTGGAATAATCACACCCTAATCTAGGGGATCTTGTCCACTGATCAGGGCTCTAACTACAAATTAACATCTATACTTTAATGAAAATATTCATTTTGCATAATGATTAATTTGGATAATTTGACGATGATAAAATTATATATTTTTGCTAAATGAAAAGATTTGCGTACGTAATCGCACATTAAATAATCCAAATCTGGTAACATGTTCTTTTTTTAAAAATATTTCTTATTTTAATTGTAATTATTGTGGATTTATTTAAGGTAAATTGTTTTCAATTTAAATTAATCTATCGAAGGTTCAACACACTTACTGTTTAAGGCAAATTTTTGTTTTTGTATTATAGCACTTCGATTTAAGTCATGCACACACGAACGCTCTGTGGGTGTCCACATACAAGTATGACTTTGTAAAAAAATGGGGATCAAGTCGAGAACTAGAGTTAAGTTTACCAGGACACGCGCCTCCATGATGCTCCGAGGACGGTGAAACGTGGCACTCGTTAGAAGACCTGAGGCAGGATTTGAAACAGGTGGACCATGTCGTTGTCTGCCACGTCACCTTCTACTCACCTCGCATGGTTCAATGTCTTTTCTTTTATGAAGGCTGTGTTTGGCTGGCTTTGCAATGCCTACTCATTGATGTAGATTGACTGTAGGATAGGAATGGATTAGGAATCAAGACTTTGTTTGATTTTATTTATATAGAAAGTTATTTTTGGGCTAATTAATATTAAACTATTTTTAAAGATATTGATATAAACCAACACCATTCAGCATAAACTTAGAAAAAAATTATATTAGAGAAAATTTCTCATTTAAATATGTAGATTAAGGGGTTGATTTTTTAATCTGAAATTTGAATGAGTCTAAATTTGATTGAAATCTTAATAGGTATAAATATAAATATCTGAATAAAATTATTATTTTTTATTTTCAAAGATTTGATAATAAGTATTAACTTGATTGTTTTTTATACCTAAAAACATATGAAATAATTTAATATATATACCCTTATTTAGTGTTATATATATTGTAAAATATATATGTTATATAAACATTTGTAAATAATCAATACAATAAAACCAAAACTAAAATACTACAGTGTCAAAGAAAAATTAATTTGTTAATTAATGTGTTTCACATAGAATATAAAATTTTTTTAGTTATTATGTAATTAAAAAATAATAATGAGTATTCAAAAAATTATTTTGACAATAGAATATTAAAAACAAAAATTAATTTGATTGCCATTGGTATGTGTTACGGTTGTTGAAGGGTTTAAAGATAAGAAAAAGATCGTTTAAAAATTTAATAAAATAGGAATTAAATAAAAATTTCAAAAGTATTTTAGAACTAAAAAATAGGCAATCCATTCATATCTTTTTTTTATTAAGATAAAACTAACAAACATAGTTTTTTTTTATTAAGATGTTTTTATCTAATAAAAAGTATTCAATTTAAAAAATAATCAACGTAAAAATATTTGAAGTTCGAGATTAAGTAAAATTCAAAGTTTTAAAAAAATAATCCGCCCCTCGATCTCATATCTCATAGGAGACGAAGCTAGCTAATAAAACTATTGTTTCAAAGACTTGACTTGTGGCTAATATATACGAGTGCATGCAACTTGTAGTTAATATTTTAATAATTGGTTTGAAACATTGAAATGGTGACCGACCATTTTATCTTATTTAACACCATTGTTTAATAAAATAAAAAGTCTCAGATGAGGCTGGTTGGAGCGATCGCATACGATACGCGAGCTGGTGGGTACATTATTGGTGCAAGTGTCCTTAACCTTATTATTCCAATTGAATAAGTATAAGATGATTAAATAATTGTTGCTATATATATTGCCCGCATGTATATGGGTTTTAGATATATTCAACTCTTTTGTTTTGATTATATAGAATTGTAAACTTAGGAAACAAGTTTCCTACTTTTCGGATGGTTCCAAATTAAGGTGATATGTTCACACTGTATGTTTATATCGGCATAGCAAATTTAAGTTTCTTTCAGTCAATATACGAAATTGAAACATATTAATTATTCCAATTGTAACTATTTAAAGTTTTAAGAAAGAAAGTTCTATTTTATATAATATTCAATTGAGACGTCAATGTGATATCAAGCAAAATTTTTATATTAGAACAAGCCGGATAGGTAACAAGCTATCTTAATGGTTTAATTAATATTAATTACAAATGGATGATCGAACGAACTAGGAAATTAAAAAATTTGGAGAATCTGCAGATATATATTAATAAATATATAGTCGTTGCATGGAAAGAGGTAGCCATAGGATCAAGACGCACCATACATGGCTGAAAGTTTTACAGGCAAGGTCTATTAAAGTTAACTTATTTCTTATTTCTTCCAACCTTTGACTTGGAATTTGCTAGTGCCCACTCGTTTATAAAGACTTTTTTTCCTTTCCCTTTTCCTTTCCTTTCTTTTCTTTTCTTTCCTTTTCCTTTATTTTATTTTCTTTTCTCCCAAGCTTTATCATTGTCTAGAGCACGTGGAGGTCGCAAGCATGCAAACATGCACAGAAAAATTTCCACTCAACTGCTTTATTATTTTTTTGATATATATACTACAAATAGATGAGATAATAGATACTAAATTAATAGATGATATAAATAGATGCATGTAATGCGTTTCACTTTAGAGTCTTTTCAATCAACTTTATATAAATATTCCATTCTCGTAATTAAACATTTGTGATCCTTTATTGGACTTGACCATGATAATGCTTCAACTTGATATCCCATTTACGAAGATTATTATTACCTTTAAAGCAAAGTAGAGATGCCATTTACCAAGAATTGTGTATTATCATTACCTTCTTTTTTATTTTCCTTTTTTAAAGCTTTCATGCATGCATGGGATGCTTTTTCTTTCTAATCTATCATCTATCTGTTTTTTGGGATCTTTTAAAACCACTCTTTCTCTCCATCCAATCTGAATTAAAGGCCTTGCTCGTATTATCTTATTTTGGTTTTAGCATTCATATATATACAATATCAATTTCAATAAATATTCATTTTTATATGTTTGTGAGAAGAGGTTATCTATATACATGTATATAGATAATTATATGTCTCAAAATTGGTATACCCTATTTTATCATTTTATTTATAGCTAATATAATAGTGATGACAGAAGTATGCTATAAATATTCAGATTGAAACTTGGTGGTCCAAATATCCGTCTCACTCGTTACATAATTACTTGCAGATTAGTTTATATGACAATATGATTCCGGATAACTATTGTTTTAATCTCTTATTTATTAACGTAGGAGAGGAGGTCAATTTTAGGTTAGCGATAGGCCAATTTTAATTATAACTAGACTTTTAAGTATAATTTTTTCTGATGATTACTTGCGACTCCTGTTGGCTTCTTTTTGCCAGGAAATTAAATTGTCAAATCTGCCTCACCAAACCCCTAAAAAAAAAAGAAAAAGGAAAAAGAAAAGCACAGAAACGGCGCCATAATTCTTATCTGCCCACCAAACTGATTAAGAAATTGACAATAAAATTGGTAGCTTAAGCTTATTGACTGCATTATATATATTAGACGAAGCCCTCTGATCCTGGATGGTCTATTTTATACTTAAGAAAGACAACAATTAAATCGTTGCTTAATAATTTGTCGAGATATGATTTTGTTTTGTGTTTTGTGTTTTGGGTCCCAGGCATTCCCTATAGTGTTCAGCAATCATAATCAATGCCACCTCAACATTCCACATGATGATATGTCAACACCATACATGCCATGTGGTTTATTATTTCATTTCATGTTATCATTCGAGGATATACGAATGGAAGAGATTACCCAACTATCATCAATAATTCATCATTTATTTATATTCAAATAATTTGAATGTTTTATTAATTTGTAGCCACTCTTCGATCGTACGTTAGCTTTTTTTTCCCCCCAAAATCACATGGAAATTATGGATTAAAATTTGACAGGTTTTTAAGAACAATAACATCGACTGACTTTTAGAGTTTGGTTTATTCGAAGAGAAATTAAATGATTTGCACATGAGAGAGTGTTAAAGATTCTTTCTTTAAATTACAATTTTGGGTTGGTCATTGGCGTTAATTAGCTTTTCTAAAACATAATTAATTTTCAGGTTTAAATCGCGTTTAGTAATTACATGTAGTACTTTCTTGTAAAGTCAACCCAAAATTATCAGGTTTATATCGCGTTTGCTCATCGGTGTTATGGTATCCTATTTTTTTGTTTTTAATAATTTGATTGTTAGAAATATGTATACTATCTTCTAAGTTCTAAAGTTGCTAATTATTTAAAAAAAAAAAAGAAAAGAAAATCCTGGCTATTCCTGGCTTGGTGTCGATGAATGCCCCCTGGAAAGGGAAAAATATATCCAAGAGCATGCCTTAATTATGCCAACAATTTGAATCCAACGGATTCATGACAAAAAAATGGACCCTCTTTTGTCGCGCATATATAAAATAACAGTTGAATTATATATCCAAAATCAAGAAAATTATTCATGATTGGCTACAGCCTGATGATGATTGATTAATAATTCTTATTTAGTTTATTATTATGAGAGTACACAAGAAATTTTTGTCATGTGTATAGATTAACTACCTGACTAGCCTGTCTCTAAAATTATGTACTTAGAAACCAACATTTAAATAGAAACTCTTCTCTGTTTAACTGAAGCATGATATTATGCTCATCTATATATGGATCGTCCTAACAAACAAAATCAAAATATTATGTTGATATCATATTAAATAATTATAAATATGAATTATCAGTTGTCATATATGTTGAAAAGAAGTTTCCAGCAGTAGTTTGTTACACTGGATAACTAACAAAACTGTTTTCATTAATTGTTAAGCTTTACACGTTAGTCTTTATATACAAGCTTTGCCTAATTGTATAGACTATTGACACACAGTAGCTCACGTGCCTAGTTAGTAAAACATGAGTTCCTTATATTAGCTTAGCTTGCAAGGTACTCATTTCTAAAATATCGGTTCTCAGTTTTTCTTTTGTTCCAACACCTCCCTTCAAGTTTGACTGTATCCTTCTTGATCAGCAAACTTGTTTGAAGACAAAATTCCCAACTTGTCTCTGAAGAGTTCAAACTTGATACCAGCTAGAGGCTTAGTCATTATGTCTGCAATTTGTTGCTCAGTAGAAATATGTTTAACACTGATTTGCTTTGACAAAACCTTTTCTCTAATGAAATGAACATCAACTTCTATATGCTTGGTGCGAGCATGGAAGACAGGATTGGCAGACAATGATTTTGCTCCTTTGTTGTCACACCACAAGACTGGTATTTCAGCTAACTTGAAATTCAGTTCTTTCAGCAAGCTTTGCAGCCAAATGATTTCTGTAGCAGCCTGTGATAGTGCCCTGTATTCTGACTCAGTTGAGGATCTTCCAACTGTTTTCTGCTTTTTAGATAACCAGAATATTAAATTGCATCCAAAATACACACAACATCCAGAAGTTGATCTTCTGTCATCAACTGAGCTTGCCCAATCTGCATCACTGAAACCAGTCAAAACTAGTGATGTCATAGGCTTAAACAATAATCCATGATTCAAGGTTCCTTTAACATATCTTAGCAACCGTTTACAGGCTTGCCACTGCAGTTTTGTTGGAGCTTGTAAAAATTGACTTAGCTTGTTAACTGCATAAGCAATATCTGAACGAGACATGGCAAGATATTGTAAGGATCCAATAATGCTTCTATAAACTGTAGGTTGTTCAAATACCTCACTGTCTTCAGCTGATAACTTTTGATTAGCTGTCATTGGTGTTGGACTTGCATTAGCTTCCAGCATATGGTATTTCTTTAACAAGTCAGTAGCATATTTTCTTTGTGTTAACAGTAAGGCACCTTGGCATTGCTGAACTTCAAAGCCAAGAAAGTAGCTAACTGTTCCCAGTGTCTTCAGTGCAAAATTTTTGTTTAAATCACTGATGACTTTCTTCAACACTTGATTGTTGTTCCCAGTAATTAGAATATCATCCACATAAACTAGTAGCAATATTAGAGTAGTTTTATGTTTGTAAATGAACAAACTAGTGTCAGTAATTAGAATATCATCCACATAAACTAGTAGCAATATTAGAGTAGTTTTATGTTTGTAAATGAACAAACTAGTGTCAGAAGAAGACATACCAAATCCCCACTGAAGCAAAGCTCCCTTTAATTTATCAGACCAGGCCCTTGGAGCTTGCTTCAATCCATATAATGATTTGTGCAATTTACAAACAAATTGAGGATTCTCAGGATCAATAAAACCAGCAGGCTGATACATGTATACATCTTCTTGTAAGTCTCCATTTAAGAATGCATTATTGACATCAATTTGTTGTATGTCCCAACCAAATGTTATTGCCAGTGAGAGCACAACTCTTATAGTAGATGGTTTTATGACAGGACTGAAGGTTTCAAAATAATCAATCCCTGCTGACTGTTGAAACCCTTTGGCCACAAGTCTGGCCTTGTGCTTCTGGATACTCCTATTTGCATTATACTTAATGCGAAAAATCCACTTGCAATCAACTATATGCATGCTAGAATTGTAAGGGACTAAGGACCAGGTTTTATTTGACATGAGTGCCTCATATTCAGACTGCATGGCTGCTTTCCAATGAGGATTGGATAGAGCCTGTGCTACTGTGTCAGGTGTTATAGTGTCAAGTGAGGCAACAATATAAGTTTTTGGTTTGAAGATGCCATCCTTGGCTCGAGTTACCATTGGATGTGTGTTAATGAGTGGAGCAGGAGGATTAATTGATGGTAATGCTGATGAATTGATAGAGTTTGGTGATGGGCTGTAATGCTGAGAAGATTGAATTATAGATGTGGAGGCTGGAGTAGCTGAGTTATCTGGTAAGTTTTGACTTATATTTGTAGGAGTTGATGATCTGAAAGGTAATGATGTTGGTAAGGATAAAGAGAAGGAGGTTGGTAATGTGTTTGAACCAGAAGATATATTTGAAACAACATGAGAAGGAAAAAACCAGGATGAAAGTTGAGAGACAACTGGTGGCTGGTAATTGACATGATTGGAGTTGATAAAATTCTTGTCTGAGAAAGGAAACTGATCTTCATGAAAGATAACACTTTTTGAAATATAAACACGACCTGAGGAATGTAGACACAAATAACCTTTGTGACAACTACTGTATCCAAGAAACACACAAACAGAGGTGTGAAATGAAAATTTGTGTGATGAATAAGGTCTGAGATTTGGATAGCAAGCACACCCAAACACCTTTAATTCCTTATAGTTTGGTGTCTTGCCAAAAAGTTTTTGAAATGGTGATGCATGATTTAAAACTGAAGTAGGTAATCTGTTCAACAGATACACTGCTGTATGGAAAGAATGCCACCAGTACTTTAAGGGCATTGTTGCTTGAGCCATTAAGGATAGTCCAATTTCAACGACTGATCGATGCTTTCTTTCAACAGTTCCATTCTGTTGATGAATGTAGGGACATGAATGTTTAAATACAATACCAAGTTTATCAAACAATTGTTGAAAAGGTTTGAACTCTCCTCCACAGTCAGTTTGCAAGCATTTAAGTTTTCTGTCAAACTGTCTTTCTACTAAGCTAATGAACTGAGGGAAATAAGTTGTAACTTCAGACTTAGATTGCATAGGATAGATCTAGCTATATCTACTATAACCATCAACAAGCAGTAGATAATAGGTATAACCATCAATTGACTTCACTGGTGAGGGACCCCAAACATCAGCAAAAACAATTTCAAGAGGCACTTTGACATTAGAGTGAGATGATGGATAAATGGAGTGACATTGTTTTCCATATCTACAAGCTTCACACTGCAGCTTGTTTATTTTATTTGCACTCAAATTGAACTGTTTAACAACATGAGCTAATGTTATTTCATTCGGATGGCCTAACCTTTTATGCCAAGTAGCTATAGTGGTTTTAGCATCAGAATCTGCAGTTGTACAGGAAAGCATTGAAATATGATGTGAAATATGACTTCTAACTGAATTCTGAGGTGAGTTGATAGAGGATATGGAATTGATCAGGCAGGGAGTTGATGATGTGAAAAGCTTGTATAAACCCTCCTCAAGCTTGCCTTGCAGCAGAATTGCTCCTGAAATCTTGTCCTTAACAAGACATAAATGAGGGTGAAATTCCACAAATACATTGTTGTCAGAAGCTAGTTTGGAAATACTTAACAAATTCTTTGTTATTTGAGGAACATGAAGAACTCTTTTTAGCACCAACATTCTAGAATTCTGTAAGCTAGTTAAGAAAGATGTACCGAGATGTAGAATTGATAGAGAATTACCATTCCCTACTTGTACATTTTTAGTGCCAGTGTAGTTTTCCTTGACATCCAGATTTTGCAGATCCTTAGTAATATGATCAGTTGCTCCAATATCCAGGTACCAGTTTGTATCAGCAACTGAATTGGGTGAAGCTATATAGGCTTAAGAGCTGTTTGATCCTCCTTGCTGTGAATTATTACTTTGTTGCTGTCCTGAAGCACCATGAGATCCTTGAAAGCTTATATCAAACCGACAATAGCATTTTAGAGCAACATGACCAAGTTTCCCACACAGTTGGCAAATTGGCATGTTGTTGTTTGAGCCACTCCTTCCTCCATTAGAGTTAAATCTTCCTCCTTGACCTTGTCCTCTACCTCTGCCTTTTCCTCTAAAACTTTGATTGAAAGAAGGTCTGGTGAATTGATTAAATTGCTGTGCTTGGCCAAAATTATTAAACTGGTTTGTCCTTCTTGCAACATTTACATTGTGATCAAGATTAACTGATTGTACAGTATGATGTTGAGCTAACTGAAGTTTATAGCTTTGTAATTGGAACTGAGCTTCTTCCAAGGACACAAAACCAACTCTAGAGTTTATATTGACTACAATAGCATCATATTCAGGAACCAAACCATCAAGAATGTGCAATAAGAGATCAGATTCTGTTATTTCAGTACCAATAGCATATAGAGTGTCTGAGATTTCTTTCATTTTAAGGAAATAATCACTGATTATTAAAGATCCTTTTCGAGTGGTTTGTAATTGATGTTTTAGGTGCATAGATCTGGCTCTTGATTCTGTTTGAAAAAGTTTCTCTAATGTTTGCCACACACTCATAGAAGATTGACATCTAACTACATAGCCAAACATTCCTTCAGTGATTGATGCTAAAAGCCAACTCAGTATGAACTTATCAGTTCGTTTCCATGCTACATAATCAGGATTTGTTTGCTTAACATTTTCAGTTTCATTGCTAGAATTAACAATTGATAAAGACAGGTAAGGAGAAGGACAGATCTTATCACTAGTTATGAATCCTTCAAGATCGTAGGCTCCCAGAGCTGGAATGATCTGTGATCTCCAGAAGCCATAATTGCTTCTGTTGAGCTTGATTGAGAGTGGAGGTAAACTTGGAGGTAATTGAATCGCTAGGCTAGGAGCAGAAAAATTAGGTAAATTTGACGAACCAGAGTATCCATCTCTGCTGAGATTCAGTGAGCTTATGGCTGGATTGTTCATGCTTGTATCTTCAGTTTGTGATTTGAGTTCTCTAGAGAATTATCTGGAGAATTTCCTATTTGTGATGAAGTTTTTCTGGATCACAAACTGTATAGCATATGCGTACCCCTGCAATTTGTACCTCTCAATTTATTCTCCATTTCCATTCTTTGTCGCCTTTCGTTTCTCATATTTTTGTAATCGCCCGCGTAATGCTTTCTTCATTCCTTCAATTATCCAGTCAGAAGACACTAAACCCCATGGATAGTCATTAAACATATCCAACGTATTCACAAAATTCAGCAACTGACGTGAAACGTATAATTACGTCGATCCTGGCCCATGAAAAGCTGCTCCAACACATAGTACACCACTAGCTTCACTACATCCTCATTCGAAGTAACATGCACATCTATTTTCTGAAGCAATGGATAAAATTCCCTGAGCTCCATGTCTTGACCCCCAAAGTATGTATCCAACAATGAGCACGGATTTTTAACATTGGAAATTTCTGGCAATTTAGCAAAGAACTTCCAACCAATTACGAGTCCAAACTCATATGCAGAGAAATGGATAAGCCACCCTTGAAAGAAAATTATTGAATGTTATAATGTATAAATGATAAAAGTATTACAAAAGTATTAGAAAATTTGCATATTGTTACTAAATGACATATACTGCACCTTGAATGAGGAACCAAATCTCATTATCATAGCTAACTGTCTCCACCTCCTGTAGCAAAAAGTTATGAATTAGCTGCGATGGAAATGTCAACTCCCGAATCTCTAAGTCTTGGCCAAAACAGGTATTCCCAAACATTTCCTACTGTTGCTCGGTCAAAGTGGAACGAATCCACTGAATACAGTCCCCACTCGCCAAATTCATGATCATATTGTGGTAATGCTTGCCTGTCTTCAAGTTAAATGTAAGCCCCTGCCCATTTGCCTCGTTCAAGATTTTATATAACAACAAAAAAATATTTACATTAAGAAAAACTCTTCAAAACATTAAAAAAATGGAAACCTGCCTAAATGCTTAATAGAACTTGACAATCCGAAACTCAATGTCAATACGTCAGCTATAGGTTTCCCTAAAAAATCGATAAGCGATACACGCGTTCGATATCAACACTCAACAAAACTCGATGCATGACATAATGAAATCCAACACACGTTGTCACGATGCTTGTTGTCGGTGTCTCCAAAAATCCAAAGCAGGATATACGCGTTCGATAAGTTGTGTGTCTGTCGGATTCACGCATCTCTAACAAGAAGCACTTTCGTATGTCATGTTTTTTGTGAAATCGACACACACCCTCTGTCGGACGTGTCTATCGTGCTTCGAATCTTTCTCAAAACCGACGCATGACACAATGCCATCGTATGTCGATTCCATAGGATTACGTATGTTGACTGTCGAACTACCTCTAACTGACACTAGACACAATCGACCCATTTGATGTTATGTGTCGAGTGAAGGTCCAGAGGCCCAGTTCGACACTCGTTATTGTCTTCCTTCGTCATCGAACACACTGCTCACTACCATTTTCGCACATCATAAGCTCCCAAAACAGAATTTTAATATTCAATCTACCTTTAATAACCATCCAACACACCCAAAACACATGTATTCATAATCAAACATCCAACAAAATTTCTAATTTCCTAAATTTCAAATTTTTCTACATTTAATATCTTTTCCATCTTTTTCCTAAACCTAACATAATTTTCATGCATTATCATCATAACAAAACAACAAAATAACAGTATAAACGACACTAACCGATTTGATTTCACTCTTGAAATTGTGGGTCTTCGATTCCCTCTTTGTCGTCACCTCCTTCGCTTCGCTGCCTTTTCACTATAGCAAAATGCCAATGTCTGATTGTGTTTTGGATATGGAAGCGGTTACGCAAGCGCTTCAAATTTGAAGGGCAAATGGAAGTGGTTACGGAAGCAAATGCTGAGGGGTTTTGGATTCATTGATGAGGAGTCGGATGTCGGTTTCAGTTACGGATTAGAGGGAATAAAGCATATGAACGTCATTTGAATTAATTAAATTGATATAGGTATTTAAGTAATTTCATAGCCAAAAAGGTCATTGCATACAAATTTTTCAGGAAAGGGTTATATTTGCAATATGGTCCTTAATTTGTGTCATTATTTGAATTTTTTCATGATTTTTACCTAGGCAATTGTTAAGTATGACTTAGAATGGCCCACAACTTTGTCTTTCATATAAACGAGGGTACTCTATTTTATAGTTAGATTTCACACTACAAGATATTTTATTGTACTTAGTCATATTTTTTCTCCTCTTATTTTAACAGTCAAATTTCTATTTGATATTTAATAATTTTTAAAAAAATTTGCACAATTTTTAAGAAAATTTGTATAATTTAATACTAGTACATTGATATTGATCTTGTTAAATATTGCTCTTTGAAAATTGGTTCATAAAAGTTTTTTTTTTCCTATGATGTGGATTAGATTAATTTTAATTGGTTTTAAAATGTAAATTGGGATGGTGATTATTGTGACAATTTCAGAAAAGGCTTTTTCTTTTTATCTATGATGTGGATTAGTTTAATCTTAATTGGTTTTAAAGTGTAAATTGGGATGGTAATTATTGTGGGTAAGAAAGTTATGTGACTTGGGGATTGATGATAGCATTTGCCACTGGGGTGGGCACGCAGCTTGCTGTGGGAAAGTCCTACTTTGTTAATTTTTGTGTTATGGTAAGACGTACGTAGTGAACTTTCTTATACATATATTTATGTGATGGTGAATATGCTTCTGGATTTTAATGCTTCTATTCTCTTTTCAATATATTGAGTCTAATTTGATGCTAAAAGAGTGCAATGAGTGAACAGAGTTTTGAAGCTAGTACAATAAGTTGAAGTCTTTAATTTCTGGAACATGTGATTACTTAGGAATGTGTAAATGATAAATAGTCTAAATAATGCACTTTTTTTTTTTTTGGTTCCTATGTCTGGGTTAAGCTTGAATAAGTATTGAACAGGCAGCCAAAATTTTCAGCTACTTGTTCACTGCTATATTTGTTATTGAACTTCTTACAAGTATTTCCAAAACTCTGTAAATTAAGATATGAAGAAAGTCTTTTTTTGGTGAAGGAGTGCGGAAAGATTGGGTTGGCATTTGCCTTGCAGATTGTGGAGTAAGTTGATATGATGCAATGTGTTTGTATAAAGGTCAGAAAAAAGATTAAATCAAGGGGAGGAGGAGGAACAAACTGGAGAGTAAACCAATTGGTTATTTTATTGTGCTTGTGGTGTGAAGCCACGTGCAGTTGGTACTGGAGGTTTCTTTTACGTCCTCTTCTCTTGGAGCTAGGAATTTCTCTTCGGGTATATAATTTATACATCGAGGATTCAGAGTATTATAATTTATGCTTTGGTCTTTTGGAGGTTTCAAATTCGGTCCTTTTAACTTCCATTTGTTTTAACTTTGACTAAAATTTAGATTTTCTACTTTGCTTTTCTCTAAGAGGTCTGAATAGTTGCTGTTGATTAGTTCTATGTTGTTGTAGACACAGATATTAGTGGAAGTGATAGTTACTTTTGCATTGTCTTTGTTCTGAATATGTATGAAAATATTAAATTATTACATAAAGGGATGCTACAACCTAAAAGCTAATAATATCACACCATCAGGACACGATTGTGGGCTCAACACATTCTTTGCCGTTATGACCATGGTTTTTGGTTTCATATTTGCCATCGCTGCACTCTGCAGCCTGCTATAAGTTTAATTGCATTTCCTATATTGTACCCAACATAATTTATTTGCTTTTTATTTTACCTATGGATATAAATTTTCATGGACGTCTTTTATTTGAATTTTAAAAATATATGTACATTTTTGTCTCAAGCATACAAACACACACAAATTCCCATCAACTGCTTTATTTGACATATACTGCAAATTTAATGGGATAATAGATACAACAAAGGATACATGTTCACTTCAGAGTCTTTTCAATCAACTTTACATAAATATTACCATTCTCGTAATTAAACATGTCTGATCCTTTATGGGCTTGACCATTTTAATGCTTCAACTTGATGTGCCATTTACGAAGATTATTGTGACCTTTAAAGGAAATTAGAGATGCCATTTACCAGAATTGTATATTATCATAACCTTCTTTTCCATTTTCCTTTTTCAAAGCTTTCATGCATGCATGGGGTGCAGTTTTAAAAGCCCCCTTTCTCCACCAAGCTGAATTAGAGGGCTTTGTATATTCTCATTTTGGTTTTAGCATTCATATATAATATCAATTTCAATAAATATTCATTTTTATACATGTTTGTGAGAAAAGGGTATCAATACACATAGACAGATGCGGACCTCAGAAGGGATTGGGGGTCCGGGCCCCCTTTGAAATTTTAAAAATATTCTTTTGCTCCCTTACTTCTAATCATTTACAGTTATACCTTTCTTCAAAAAATAAAACTAATTTTTTTATTGTCTTTCTCTCTCTCTATTTTATTTTTAAATCAATAGCCTATCAAACTTATATTTTTATAACTATATTATATATAATATTTGAATAATGTCTTTCTCTTTATAATTTATATCTATCAAATAGCGTGAAATTAGTAAATTTTATATTTAACAAAAATTATGTTTGAGTCTTCTTATTATTTTTATACATTTATAGCCTTTTTGGGTGAAGTGTGATGGTTATTGTAAATTAATAATTTTTCAAAAAAACATGGAGAGATATTTTTGTTGGTTCTAGAAGTGCATGTGCATTGCACATGAGTGATTTGTCATCATGTGATAAAAACATTAAATATGGATATTTTCCTAATCTCATTTATTTTATATATATATTTAGTATTAGGAGAATTTTAATTAAAATAGGATAAGTTTTGATATGGTATCCTAGTTAAATAGGAATAAGTTTGGATTTGGTATCCTGGTTGATATAGGAAGTTTATATTTGTATTAATTATCCCTTATTAGATTATAGTTTACTTAGAAGAAGTATATTATTACTTCCTATAATGTTTGATTGTTATTCAAACTTTTCTTATGAGTTTTATTAAGATTCTACAGGATTTTGACAAGGATTACAATTGATATCAAACTATATAAAGCTATCTTCACAGCTTTTGGGGAAAGAGAATTCAAGGCATTCAAGGCATTTAACGCAAATTGAGAGAGAGTAATCAAGAGTCAGTTTGAGTGCGTTCTTTATGTGTTTCTTATGTCTTGTATAAAGCTTTAGGCTTTGGTTAATTGTTATAGGTTGTGTAAGCTTAAGGGAGTTGAGTAATCACATGTATCTATACCAGTTACGGGTCTGTAGCAGTTACGAGTGTTGTGTTATTCTTAACAGCCTATTGTTAAGATAATCGTGGTAGAAAAAGAGCAGCATTAGAAGAGTGTGTGAAAGACTATGGTTGTGATCGGGGTTGATCAAGTTTACATAGATTAGGTTAGTGAGTGAGCGGGTGTCTACCACTATAAAGAGTCCTAATTCGAGTGTAAACACATACAATATAGTGGATTGCAACTCTTGTTGTCCGTGGATGTAGGTTAGTTATAACCGAACCACGTAAAAATCCTATTCCGATTTACATTACAGTTTTCTGTTATATTATTCGTAACTTCTATACACTACAAAACCCAATAATTGGTATCAGAGCAAGTACACTGACATACTAGTGTAGATCAGATTTTTTTTTGCAGGTATGGAAGGATTTCGGGTAGGAGGATCGGTCACTCAACCACCGTTACTTGAAGATGCAAACTATACTTATTGGAAAGTCAAGATGAGGGCTTTCATCAAATCAATTGATGAAAGAGTGTGGCCAAGCATTGTTCATAGCTGGACACCCCCAACAAAAGCCAATGACGCTGGGCAGCAGATTGAGAAACCACAGAATGAGTGGAGTGAAGCTGAATATCGATTAGCTGGATGGAATTCTTAAGGTATCAACGCAATTTTTAATGCTATCAACCTTCAACAATGCAGGTTAATTTCAAAGTGTATCATCGCAAAAGAAGCTTGGGATATCCTTGAGGTAAAGAATGAAGGCACCTAAAGGGTTAAAGAATCTAAGTTGCTTACTTTGACTTCTAAATTTGAAAACTTAGTTATGCATGAAGAAGAAACCATTAGTGAATTTCATACTAGACTTTGTAAAATTTCTAACTCTGCTTATATGTTTGGTGAGGAATATACTGAGGCTAAAATTGTTGGCAAGATACTTAGATCTTTACCAGAAAAATTTCAGCCTAAGGTCACAGCTATCGAAGAAAGCAACAATATGAAATCGTTGCGAGTTGATGAATTGATTGGGTCTCTTCAAGCATATGAGATGGGTTTAAAGTCAAGAAGGAGAGAAAAGAGTATTGTCTTTATTTCTTCTTTAGAAAAAGAAGAAAAAGATGACAGCAATCTTGACGATTCCCTTGATGAACTTGCTCATTTGACAAGGAATTTTGTCAAATATATGAAGAAAAATCTCAAGAAGAAAAATTCTGAGAACTTTGATGCTAAAAATTTTTGTAAAGAACCTGCAAAGAAAAAACAAGAGAAGCTTGAGAGAAAAGGTATTCAATGTTACGAATGCAAGGGATTTGGGCACATTCAAATTGAGTGTCCTAATTATAAGAAGAAAAAGAGTTTGTGTGTAACATGGAGTTATGATGACTCAAAAACAGATGAAGACAACTCCAACAATTTTTTTGGCATTCAATGAGGCTATTTCAGATAAACAGCAAACTGTTGTGTCTAACGTAACAGAACAGAACAGATCAGACATTGATAAGTCAAATGCTGAGAAGGATGCTGAATATTGTGGAGAACTTCAGGAGGCGTATAATGCACTTTATGAGATGCGGGAGAAGCAGAAAGTACATATCAAAACTCTTCAGAATGAACAAGAAGTGCTCAAGAGCGAAATAGCATCTGCAGATGAAAAATCATAAAACTGGAAGCTATTGTGATAGACAAGACACAATGTATCCAGAAAATTAGTGCAAAATTGGATGAGACAAGCAAGTGCATTAATCAACTCAAGATAGGCTCAGCAAAGCTTGATCAAATTCTGAGTTTGGGCCGTGATAACTCCACCAAACATGGGCTCGGGTATGATGAAAAGAATGGTGCTTCAACATCAAAGACAGTGTTTGTTAAAGCTTCAAATTTCGGTAACACTTCTTACTCAAGCTTTAAAGCTATGACTGATTTCGCTTCCCCAATGAGTTCTGTCATTTCAAATCCAGAAAAGGTAATAAAATTTGTTCCTACTTGCTATTTTTGTGGTGTTAAAGGTCACATTAGACCTTGGTGCTATAAATTACAAAATTTTTTGAAGAAAAAGGCAAGTCAGTTTAGACAGTTATATAAGATACGATAGGTTTGGGTTAAGAAACATGAAACTCACTGCAAAGTTGTTGCACTTAATGTTTCTTCAAATAATGATTGTGCTTGTTCTAAACATGTGACAGAAAATAAAAAGTGTTTGAAAATTTTCAGTCAGACAAGTGATGACAAAACGTGTTGTTTAGAAACTTAGTGAATCAAAGATTATCTGTACTGAGTATGTTTCATCTGAGAATCATCTAGTTGACCTGTTCATATAAAGCACTAAGATGTACTGAGATTTGAAAAACTGAGAAAGAACATTGGCACTTGGCAGTTACTTGAATTATAACAGTGTTCTGTTATGTTGTTTATATTTGTAGCATCAATAGTCTATTTATAATTAAAGCATGCTTGAGCTGTTTTATAGGTATAATTTTGGTGGTAATTTCATGTCAAATACAGAGAGGGCTACCAGTATATGATATGTGAAAGCCATCCACTGAGAGTAACTTCAATGTATCTTGGAAATATGTTGAGGTTACCCACTCAAATGAAAAATGGCTACCTCTATACATGCGTGAAAGCTACTGTATTCATTCTAAAAATTCACATTGAGATTAACTTTTATGTGTGTAAGAAGCATGTTCAAGTTGATCACTCAATTGAATTAAGTGATAAAATAATATTTATGTTTGATGTTTGTCCACAGCTCGGATACATGCTTGATTATAAAAGATTATATAATGTCCAGATATTTCTGTTAAGTAAATTTCAATTGTTTTCAGTTATGGTTTTTATAACTTACGATCAGTGCTATATGTTTGACTCAATTTTATCCTCTTAAGTGTATTTTGACGTGTCAAAAGTTCCAGGTCAGCGAAGTTGATTTGAGGGGGAGTTTGTTTAGTTGCAAGAGTACTTGATTTAATTAGTTTCTTGGTTTTTAAATTTTTTTTCACATTTATGCACAATTTAAATAGTTGAACATGAGTGATTTGTCATCATGTGATAAAAATATTAAATATGGATATTTTTCTAATTTAATTTATTTTATATATATGTTTTGTATTAGGAGAATTTTAATTAAAATAGGATAAGTTTTGATATGGTATCCTAGTTAAATAGGAATAAGTTTGGATTTGGTATCCTAGTTGAAATAGGAAGTTTATATTTGTATTAATTATTCCTTATTAGATTATAGTTTACTTAGGAGAAGTATACTATTACTTCCTATAATATTTGATTGTTATCCAAACTTTCCTTATGAGTTTTATTAAGATTCTACAGGATTTTGACAAGGATTATAATTGATATCAAACTATATAAAGCTATCTTCATAGCTTTTGGGGAAAGAGAATTTAAGGCATTCAAGGCATTTAACGCAAATTGAGAGAGAGCAATCAAGAGCCAGTTTGAGTACGTTCTTTATGTGTTTCTTATGTCTTATATAAAGCTTTAGGCTTTGGTTTTATAGGTCGTGTGAGTTTAAGGGAGTTGAGTAATCACATGTGTCTATACTAGTTACGGGTGTTATGTGATTCTTAATAGCGTGTTGTTAAAATAATCGTGACAGAAAAAGAGCAGCATTAGAAGAGTGTGTGAAGGACCAAGGTTGTGATCGGGGTTGATCAAGTTTACATATATTAGGTTAGTGAGTGAGTGGGTGTCTACCACTGTAAAGAGTCCTAAGTCGAATGTAAACACATATAACATAGTGGATTGCAACTCTTGTTGCCTGTGGATGTAGGTTAGTTATAACCGAACCACGTAAAAATCATGTTCTGATTTACATTACAGTTTTCTGTTATATTATTCGTAACTTCCATACACTGCGAAACCCAACAATTTTAAAAGAAAATTTGTTTTTAAGTTGACATCATCATTTCTAAACAAAAATATTAACAGTTCAATAGGAGGTTATCTTGAAATTAATAGAAAAGGTTTACTTGTGAATTTCAAACATAGAAACCGAAATTTGGATTATAATGCTAATCTATGAATATAAATAAAAATATTTTTTTATGCATGACAATGAGGTAATTCTGCTATATTTTTTAAATATAAATATTCATCAATTACAATAATTGTTATGTATTTATAGAATAAATTATTAAGTATTATTATTTTACACTTTGATTATTATATTATTATTATTTAATTTAGAAATATAAGATTCATTATGTCTACTATTTATATGTTTTTCTTTTAATAACTTATCATGTACGATTGAGGTTTAAAAAAATATTAATTTTAAAATAATAAAAGTGCCCCCGCTAAGATAAAATCATGAGTCCGCCGCTGCACATAGATATAATTAATTGGATAATATTAGCTACTACCCGCCCTTTTCATATTTTTATAATTACCCTCTAACATTTGTGTATCTTATCACCTAGTATCATACCAATAATTTCTGTCAATTGTTTTACTACAATAATGCTAGCTAAATACAATTCAAACTCTATAACCTACATGATAATTTAAGTGAATTTACTAGAGAGATGTAACTTCCCTAGTTCTTTTTTGTTTTTTCTTCCTCCAGTAATTTTTTTGTTATGGAGGCTATCACATCGAATTGTAAATTTTAGGTTGTATTTGAGTTGTAAGTCTAACACCATTGTTTTCACATAAGGAGTGGGGCAAAATTAGAATTTTAACCTAAACAAATTAGAGTGATGTTACATTTGCAAAATCTGTATATAAAGTTTATCTATAAATTAATGGGATAATATTAGCTACTACCCGCCCTTTTCATATTTTTATAATTACCCTCTAACATTTGTGTACTCTTATCACCTAGTTTCATACCAATAATTTTTGTCAATTGTTTCTACTACAATAATGCTAGCTAAATATAACTCAAACTCTATAACCTATGTGATAGTTTAAGTGAATTTACTAGAGAGATGTAACTTCCTTAGTTCTTTTTTGTTTTTTCTTTCTTCAGTAAATTTTTGTCATGGAGGCTATCACATCGGATTGTAAATTTTGGGTTGTATTCGAGTTGTAAGTCTAACACCACTGTTTTCATATAAGGAGAGGGACAAAATTAGAATTTTAACCTAAACAAATTAAAGTGATGTTACATTTGCAAAATCTGTATATAAAGTTTATCTATAAAGTTGATGCTGACATTATTAATTTAATGTCACTTGACTCATCAGCATTTATTACATTGACAACTTATATCAATTTTTTCATTCACTTGATACTAATACCGCATCAAAAAAGTGAATGTCAAATCACCTTTGTATACGAATTTTATATATAGACTGTGTAAATGTAGCATTATTGAACAAGTTATAAACAATTGTCAATCAAAATTTATGAACAAATTTAAACAAAATAAAAATGTAAATGAAGAACATGAACACAGCCACAGCCACCAAGCAATCCACCGAATCCATTGCCGGCCACAAACCATCCAAAACAAACAGATTTTGAAATTATGCAGTCATACAATTAAAAAGCAAATAAATAAACAGTAAAACCGATCCAAATCTAGAATTCACATTCAACATCGTTTTTCTTTCTAAATCTTTAATACCAATATCAAACTGCATCCATATCAACATACGATGCATTATACTACAATTAATAGAGACTATTGACTAACGATTTGATGTGTTTGTGTGAGAAATTGCAGTCGGGTTTTCAAACAGGGAGGGAAGAGGGTCGTTGGAAGGGCCGTGGGTAGAATAAGGGTATTATAGTCAATTCGGGGCTGGAGGTCAGGGACTGAAAAGTTTTTCTGCTGGGGCCTACGAGAAGCCCGCTGAAATGGGGTAGTCTTGTAAATTTCCCAACTTCTTTCCCCTTCCCCTTGGGATTACTTTAACCGAACGGAGACTAAAATTATCGTAAGGGGGTGAGCAAATCTAGGCCGAAGCCCTGATCGCATCCACATCCACCTCTCTTCTCTCTGTTTCGCCATTGGCTGGCTGTGAGAAATCAACATTCAACTCCTTTCGGCAATAATCGCATCGCATCCTCCTCTCCGGTACTTCACGTTTTCCTCCCTCACGTAAACGATGCATACTCCCTATTCTTGTCTTCTCTTTTGTAGAACACAGTTTAAATTGATAAAAATAATTTTTTTAAATGTTTTTTTCATTCATTGCATCAAATAATTACAAAAATACTATTTTGGCTAATTTTGGACTGGTTTTAGGCATCTGCTTATTGGGATAGATGCTGCATGGCTGTTGTTTGTTTTTCCAGTGTGCTTTGAAAGACTTGTACTCTGTATTCGACAATGAGTTCTGCAAGATAATTTAGTTTTATAAATTAGGGGATGAGCTTGTTATGGTAGAAGATTATATGATATGGGTTTGGAGTTTTCCCTCTCCTTTCGCTGTATGCTGGGGTTTTTATTTAAACCAGCTAAGATTATTTAAGTCCTAGACTGCTAAGTGAACTTGTATTTGAGTGATTGTACATATATTTTTAAATATCTCTTTTCGTGATTGGAAGCTTTTAGCGCTTCAGAATGCATGATTTGATTGTCAATGCAATAAGCCTTTTTCTCTAACTTCATTTTAGCTTTGATTAAAGGTTTCTGTCTGTTTAACTGTGTCTGTTTGTCCCCCGTGAATCAGTTATTCAAGGCATTTAGCACTTAAAGAAAAAATCAGCTGGTCATATGATATATCTTTTTCTATAAAAGTACAAGTACATTTAATCTTCACTTTGTATATTTAAATTTTATCCCATCTGTCTAATAGGATATATTGTGCAGGGTTTTTGATCTTGGTGCATTTGTGTGAAAAGTTGTCTTAGGTAGATATTTAAGCTTTACATAATTACATTTCTAATTGATCTTGATAAAATTTGGCCGCTGAGTACTTTTGTTTATGCCATTTTGTTTTCTGGTTAGCTGTTTTCCTTTATGTCATTTTAGCTTTCTTTGATTTATTTTCTTTTAATCTACAGGAGTAAATTCTTAGTGAGCATGAGCAGAGTGGTAGAGGGGCCTGTCATTGGAATCGATCTGGGGACCACGTACTCCCGTGTCGCCATATGGGAGAATGATAGGGTGGAGATCATATGTAATGATCAAGGGAACAGGATGACACCATCTTGTGTAGCCTTCAACGATACGGGACGTTTTATTGGCGATGCTGCCATGGAGCAGGTCACAATGAATCCGTTGAATACTGTCTATGGTAAGTTCTATCTACTTCTAGTGTGTAGCGTTGAAAGAATAATTAATTGGGTTTAGTTTTATTGAAAGAAATACAAACCTTTGTCTTATCTCTGCATAAATTTTTCTTTTCTTTATTTTCTGCAAGGAAACCTGAAAGCATGATTTTTTTTATGTTTTCTGGGAGCAGATATAACACGAACCTTTTTTGTGGTTTCAGTTCTTAGTTTTACTTTGTTTATAAAGTTGTCCATCTCTGTTTATGTGCATGAACTATGAAGATGTGTGTGTTAATGGAGTATCTCTGTATCATTATTGCAGACGCAAAGAGGTTAATTGGTAGGAGATTCACTGATGCCTCAGTCCAGAGTGATATCAAGTTCTGGCCATTCAAGGTCATTGCTGGCGCTGGTGACAAGCCAATGGTTGTGGTTAACTACAAGGGTGCAAAGAAGAAGCTGCCTGCTGAGGAAATTTCTTCTGTGTTGCTCACCAAGATGCGTCAGGTTGCTGAGGATTACCATGGTTCAACCGTGAAGAATGCAGTTGTCACTGTTCCAGCTTACTTCGATGACTGTCAGCGTCAGGCCACCCTAGATGCTGGTGCAATTGCGGGCCTTAATGTCATAAAAATCATCAATGAGACCACTGCTGCAGCTATTGCTTATTCTTTTGACAAGGCTTCCTGTGTTGATGGAAGAAATGTGTTGATTTTTGATCTGGGTGGTGGTACTTTTGGTGTATCTTTGGTTACGTTTTCACGGATGGATATCTTTAAGGTGATGGCCACTGCTGGAGACACTCATCTTGGTGGTCAGGATTTTGTTAACAGAATGTTGAGTCACTTTGTTTGGGAGTTAAAGAGGAAGAAAAGGAAAGATATCAGTGGTAATCCCAGAGCTATTCAGAGATTGAGAAGTGCTTGTGAAAAGGCAATGAGGACTCTTTCTTTTGCAGATCAGACTGCAATTCAGATTGATTCATTGTATGAGGGTACTGATTTCTATTCCAACATTAGTCGTGCAAGATTTGAGGAGCTTAATGAGGATCTTTTCGTGAAGTGTATTGATATGGTTGAGAAATGCTTGAGTGGTGCAATGATTGACAAGAGTAGTGTCCATGATGTCGTCCTTGTTGGTGGTTCTGCTAGGATTCCCAAAGTGCAGCAGCTATTGCAAGTCTTCTTCAATGGGAAGAAGCTTTGCAAGACCATTGAGCCAGATAAGGTTGTCGCCTCTGGTGCTGCTATATATGCTAATATGTTTAGGGTTAACAGGAAGATGCCAACTGTGCATTTTAAGGAAGTTGCTCCTTTTTCCCTAGGTGTGCGAGATAATGATGGTTTAATGAAAATTGTGATATCTAGGAACACCAGGATTCCCGCCCTGGAGCCGATAGTCGTCAGTACTACGGATGACAACCAAACAACTATTACGATCAAGATTTTTGAGGGTGAAAGAAGACGGGCTGTTGATAACAACTTTTTGGGTCATTTTCATCTCTCTGGCATTCCTCCAGCTCCCAAGGGTGTTCCGAAGATCCATGTATGGTTTTGTATTGATACTAACGGTATCTTCGCTGTCGAAGCTGATGTTATGATAACTGGCCAGGGCAACATTTCCCCGATCAACGATGTGTTAACAGTCACCAATGAGAAGCGGGGTTTGTCAAAGGATGAAATTGAGAGGATGATTAAGGATGCTGAGAAGTATGAGGCTGAAGATGAGGAATGCAAGAAGAATGTTATAGCGAAGACTGCCTTGGAAAATTTTATCTACAGTATCAGGAACTTCGTCAGGAGTCAGAAGATGGGTTCCAAATTCACCCCATCTGATGAGAAGAAGTTGGGTGATGTGTTGGAACAGGTCATGGAGTGGCTCACTGGCCATGAGGTCGTTGAGAGGGAGATTTACAAGAACAAGATGGAGGAACTTGAGAAGATGTGGCATCCAATTATTGAAAATATGAATGAAGGCAGCAGAGTTGACATGGGACGCATCATTGATGAGGATTCTCGGTCTTTTTTGAGAAAATGTGGCGTCCAATTAGTTGAAAATTTGAAAGAAGGCACCACAGTTGACGTGCGAGGAGGCATCAGTGACGAGGCTTCTCGATCGTTTGGCTTGAGTGGTACTGGTATTAAAATTGACGAAGCCGAATAATTGTATGGAGGAGTGGCTTTATTTTTGGTGCTAGGTTTATTTATGCCTACTTCTGTCTTTTGTATATAATTTGAACCTAATGGTAGGTCATGGTTGCTTGTTTTCGCTGTTCTGTTTTAAACAGCGAATTAGTATACAGTAGAACTTCGAAAAATTAATATTGTTGAAACTATAAAAAATTATTATTAATTTATCAATAAATAAATAATTATTGATTTAAGAAAATTTTTATATTTTAATTATTTGTAATGTATTTTTTTATCTAGATTCATATATGTATTATAAATAAAAAATAATATATTAATGTAATTAAAAGCTAATGGATTAACGAAAGTCATTTTGCTTTATGCTATTGGAATGTAATTGATGTCGAGCAGAAAATGATGTAGCTATGGAATCGACTATTAATAAAGAGATTATTAAATGAATAATAAATATATCAATTGATGATAATCATGTTTCAAATGATAGTTGAACTCGCACAAATATATTTTGAAAGAGGTCATTCAAGCAATATTTAAATAATAACCTGTTAACGCAAAAAATCTAACAAAAACTTAAGGACGAGGTAAGTAACTTTAAATAATTATTTGATATAATATGAAAAAAAATATAATAAAACCAGAAGGATGAGATTAAGTTTAGTTTGATAGAAAGAAAAAACATAAAACTTTAGATGCATATTTTGAAAAAGAGCAAATTTGAGAAACTATAAGTTGTTAAAAAAATTACCTTAATATTTACTTGGCTATATATTTGATCCATTATTAATTTATACTTTCGGTAGGTCCTAAAGGATTTGAAAAAAAAAATTATTATCTTATGCATTTAGTGAATTTATTAATTTAATATACATGTTCGAGTCGGGACTAGAAGATTTTTATTATTTAATCGAGATTATTAATTTATCGAATATTTACTTATCAAGATTTTTCTGTACATAAGTGACTGTTTGATCATTATTTTATATTTATGCAAAAGAGTTATATTTCAATGCTCAAATTGTTGGCTATCCGGAAATATACGCTCACCTTCAGCTAATATTTTATTCTAAATGCATTACAAGAAAAAGGAAAAAAAAAAAAGAAGAAAAAAATGTGGGACGATTGCTAGTCTAACAAAGTTTTGATGGCATTTTAATTCTTGATGATCTAGTAATTGAACAAAAGCGAGAAGCACTAAACAAATATTTCATAGATACGTACAAGTACTAAATTTGAAGATTTATTTGAGAAAACCATTTTCTTTTATTTACATATCCGCAGCCAAATTTAAATTTCTTTTAATCAATTTATGGAAGTGTAACGTATTAATTATTTAATCGTTATTATTAAAAATTTTCAAAAAGAAAATTCTATTTATATAATAATTAATTGCGACGTCAGTGTCATATCAAGCAAGACTTTCATATTAAATAAACAAGATTCGCATCTTACGGGATTAATTAATATTAAATATAAATGGATGAACAAGCTGGGAAATTAAGATTGGTGTAGGAAAAAATTGGTCGAAGAAGTTGTAAAACTAAACAATAATGCTAGAATTATAACATCTATATAATATAAATTCTACAATATGACGTGATACTCTCAAGTGACAAAATTCTATTAGATACATAATTTTTCTATTCTATTTTTGTTTTTTCCTCCTTCAATAAATTTTGGCTATGTAGATAGTATCGTCATGATGTAGAATATATATTATACGAATGTTAAAAATCTAGTATTACTTAAAACTAAAATGTTGGACGCTTAGTGTAAAAAATATTAATATAAACAACGTAAATAATATAAAATAATGCAAGTAGCTTGATGTATGTGATGCTTACTAAATGAAGCAAGCTTGTGAGATGAAAAAAGGAATAGTAATAAAGAGATGGTTGTAGTGAATCCGAGAGACAGAGAGAATGCGAAACAATAAGGAGGGAGAGATGCGCGAATGAGATAGTAAGAAAACAAATGAATTTATTCACTTCAAGATGTGCCAATTACAAGTGCTCGAGGGGGTACTTTGTATACGAATTGCATAGCTGAGTTTCTCGACTTTTACATAAGCAATTTGGCTCGTCATGGTGAGCCAAATTGGAATTAATTTATGTCAAACAAAACTGCTTTCAGTTGTAATTTTACCAATTTATGAAAAGTAACATCTTAGTCTCAACTTTTAACTTTTCAATAGTCACATATTAATCCCTAATTTTTGTCGGTCTTCAAATTAAATAACATGTTACTTTTTAAGCAACCCCCTTTTTATGAGACGTTACAAACATGGCTCCTCCTTTCAAAAAGTTTTCATACCATAGCCTTCAACCTCAAAAAGGATAGAACTACCCTTCATCTTCTTTTTTACTCTCTCTAACTAACCTTACTAACTCACTAACTCTCCCAAATTGTAAGGAAGCAAATACATTTGTTTTTGGAACTTGCTAACGGTAATTATACATTTCTAAATTTGCAAGGAAACAAAATTAAAGCATTGGCACAAAGTATCATAGACTGGAAAAGTAGTACGTCTCTAAAATCTTACTATCTTTTCTTGAATCATGTTTACATCATATTTTGTTAAAATATGCATAACTGATGATTAAATGTTATAGAATACATAAAAGAGTGAGAAATGTTTAAATTAATGCTATGAAAATCGCATTTTCTGAATTGAAAATCATAAACCTAAGCTGGATATGCAAAAACTTGACTATTCGACATAAATTCAATGGTTCGACAAAAACATGATGGCTAATGATTAAGCAAACAATCTATCAACCTTGATGATTTATGGACAGAGATAAAATCATTAAAGATTTAAGGGAGAAGATTAAAGATTTACCTTGGATCTCAAAGGAATACTAATATGTAACTTGTTTTATTATTTTTCTATGGTTATTTTATCTCTCGTCACTATCTATATGTGAGGGTTAGTGTTCTTTTGAAATTGAATTTATGGTACTATGGATATTTATTTAGAATTCTTTGTACATGTTTTTTTTAAGTCACTTCATTTTTTGGATGTCATATTCCTCTAAAGATTCTTTCCTTAAGTAGTATTGAGAAACCAAGATCTTTCCCTATCAATTCCACCTAAGAATCAAGCAATAATCAAAGCATAATAGAGAAATCAATGAAAGCAAGCAAACAATCAAACAAGAATAACACAAGAGACAATGCCAAGATTTAAGCGGTTCGGTTCAAGAAGAACCTATATCCACTGGGAAGGCTGCAGAAAAATTTTATTATGAAGAAAAAACGGATTACAAAGTGTTACAATACTCTCTCTCACTAAGAACAACATTTTTTCTTAAGCTTTTACATTTCCCTAGAGACCTTACAAGAGAATATTCAAAAATCCTCTTTGAAATAGAAAAGAAAGCCTTTAAATAGTGACCGGTTCGTCACCACTAACCATTATTACGCCACAGTGCAATACACCATATGCGGGAGTGTAATGCTATTGTGAGGCATCTTTTTTCCACAGCGTTGCATAATAGCACAACCCGCTTTACGCAGGAACGCAAAATCTCTACCAGACTTGCGTAAGAGCGTAATCCACTTTACGCAGGAGCATAACCGTACCAGATCTAGGATTGAATTTCTGCAGATTTGAGAGCCAATTCTAAAAAATATCGACCTTGGATCTCAAATCCTCTATCTTTACAACACACTGCAGTCTTTCTTTAACAAAACTCATCAAGGAACATCATCCTAGACCTTTGACAGATCCAGACAATGCAAGAACTTATTCAATAATACTACCTTTATAGCCATATTAGCTGGATTATCTTTCGTAGGAATCTTCTCTACTTTCACGGGCCCTTTTGCTATAATATCACGAACAAAATGCATCCTCACATCAATATGCTTAGTATGTTCATGATACATTTGGTTCTTCGTCAAATGAATAGCACTTTGACTATCATAAAACACAGTCATTGTGACACTCCAGGCTCAATTACCAACCCTATTAACCACAAAGTTTCCTTTAGAGCTTCAGTGGCAGCTATATATTCAGACTCCGTAGTTGATAAAACAATAATTGACTGCAATTAAGCTTTCCAACTAACACATCCTCCACCAAATGTGAACATATAGCTCGTTTGAGACCTCTTCTTATCAAGATCCTTTACATAATCCATATCAACAAAGCCCTTCAAAACTGTCCCTTCTTGTTCTGTTTTGTTAAACATCAATCCCCTATTGATTGACCCTTTTAAGTATCTTAGCAACCACTTTATTGCTTCCCAATGAATCTTACCCAAATTTGTTATAGACTTGCTGACAACTGATACAGCCTATACAATATCTGGACAAGTGCACACTATCAAGTACATGACACTCCCTATTACATTTGTATATGGAATCCTATCCATTTGAAGTTTTTTCTCATCTGTCTTCGGACATAGCTCTAATAAGAGTCTAAAATGCATTACTAATAGTACATTAACAACCTTTGCATCACTTATGTTAAACCGATAGAAGACTTTTTCAAGATAATTTTTCTGAGACAAGAAGAGTGTACCATTGTCTATGTTTCTGTGAATGTCCATCCCTAATATCCTCATAGTCTTCCTTAAGTCTTTCATATCAAACTCAGTCTACAACAACTCCTTCAAGTCTTGAACTTTTGAGATTGTTTTATTGGTTATGAGCATATCATCAACATACAAAAGCAAGTAGACTATATCCAGACATATAGTTCCCCTATAGTAAACATAACTACCATAAGAACTCATTTAGAAACCTTTACCCATGATAAATGTATCAAACCACAGATACCATTGTCTAAGACTTTGCTTCAAACTAAACAATGATTTTTTCAACAAGCAAATACAATGTTTTTTACTTGTAAATTCAAATCCCTCATATTGGCTCAAATAGATCTTTTCTTCTAACTCATTATGTAAGAGCACAATTTTGACATCCATTTGCTCTAGCTCAAGGTCAAAATATGTTACAAGTGATAGAACTATAATCGATGTGTTTTTTACCACTGGAGAGAAAATCTCATTATAATCAATTCCCTCACGCTGTGTAAACTCCTTAGCCATTGGCCTAGCCTTGTATCTAGTCTTTTCACCTGATAACCCTTTCTTTCGTTTGAATATCCATTTATAACCAACAAGTTTTATTTTTCAGGCTTCTCTAAAATCTCATATGTCTTATTCTTATTAAAAGAATTAATCTCATCTAACATTGCCTCTTTCTATTAGACGAACTCATCACAACTTACGGCCTCTAGGTATGTAAGTGGCCTATTCCCACCAATAACATCAGTTGTATTTAAACCATAAGCCACAAAGTCAGAGTACCCATACCTTGCTGGAAGTTTGATCTGCCTTCTTTCTCTGTTCCTCACCACTCTATAATCTTGCTGTGGTGGTTGTTGTTGCTCAGCCTCAAGTGCATCCTCGGTTACTTGCTAATGAACAAAACTTACAAGCTCAACCTCAAAACCAACAGTCTACAACTCTGAACCAGTTGCCTCAGATTTGTCTATCCTAAAAGCTCTACCATGCTGCACAATCAATCCAAGAATTTCATCTTCATTAAAGACAACATCTCTGCTAATGATAGGTTTTGATACTACTTGAGCCTTATACCACAATCTATAGCCTTTTGTACCTTTGGGATAGCCTACAAAGATACATTTCAATACTCTAGGCTCTAAGTTTTCATCATTCATATGTGTATATGTTATATAATCAAACACTCTCAAGTTGTCATTGTTAGCTAGTATACCACACCACATTTCCTTAGGTGTTTACAGTCGATGGTTATAGAACTCATAGCTTTTGCCCAGAACTCTTTTCCTAGTCCTACATTAGAAAGCATGCACCTAACATTCTCCAGTAAAGTTCTATTCATTCTCTTAGTTAAGCCATTTTATTTGGGAGCATGCCTAATTGTTTTATGCCTCAAAATCCTGTGATCTTTACAATAAAACTCAAACTCATGACTACAAAACTCAAGCCCATTATCTGTCATAAGCTTTTTCACCATTTTACCAGTCTGAGTTTCTATAAGATTTTTTCACAGTCTAAACTTCTCAAAAGCTTCATTCTTATGTTTTACCAAGTAAATCCATACATTCTTAGAATAATCATCAATCAAGGACAAGAAATACCTATTACCACCATCTGAAGGCTAGCTAGTTGGACCCCATAGATCTGAATGCACATAATCAAAAGTACCCTTTGTAGTATGAACAACTATTGAGAAATGTAGTCGACATTAATTCTCAAAGACATAATGCTTGCAAAACTCAAGTTTATCCACTTGATCATCACACGACAATCCTTAACTATTTAGCACCTTCAAACCTCTCTCACTGATATGACCAAGCCTTTGATGCCAAAACTTGGTTTTATCCCTATCAGAAGCTTTTCTAACTACTAGTTCACCAATTAAAGTTGTCTTTTGTAACACATACAAGCTATTACTAATCTTGGCTTTCATGATGAATAGTGCTCCCTTTGTCACATGTAACATCTCAAATGACACCTTGTATTCACAACTCGTTTTATCCAATGTGCCCAACGAAATCAAGATCCTTTTTAACCTGGGAACATGCCTAACTTCTTTTAAGATTTTGACAGACCCATCAAACATCCTAAATCCAATAGCACATCACAAAATATATTATTCCGTATTAGAACTTTTTCCCTATCTACAGATTGACAAAAAGAAAAAAAAATCTTTTTTAGGATATATGTGGAATGTGCAGCCTGAATCGAGAATCCATTCACCATTAGATCTTATGTCTGACATTGTTAAAACTTGTATACCTTCATAGTCAGATATCGATGCCACAACTGATCACCATCCTTAACTGCCTTTTCCTTTTTATTCTTTCAATTAAGACAGTCACACCTAAAGTGACCCTCTTTCTTATAATGATAGTATCTCTACACTTGCTTGAATTTATAATTCGATCTTGACTTACCCTTACTATTTTGATCTCTCTTCTCTGATCGACCTCTCCTTGTCAAACCCTCTCTACTATTTCCAGTTTTTCTCTTAGTCTTGATCTCAAGTTTCCTAGATCTAAGAGCCCTAAGAACATCATCCAGATCAAAACTATCTCTATCATATTTAATAGCAAATTTAACTTCCCTGAAATTTTCTGGTAGAGAATTCAAGAGTATAATAACTTAATTTTCATCACTAATTTTCTCATCAACATTAGCAAGATCAACCATAATATTTTTAAAATCATCAAGATTATCTTCTAGTGCCTTAAACGGATCCATCTTGAACCCAAACAGTTGCTCTTTAAGATAAATCTTACTGGACAATGATTTTGTCATATATAAAGATTCAAGTTTTAGCCAAACCTTTGATACTGTATCCTTTCCGTTAATTTGACGTAGAACACTATTAGACAGGTTGAGTATAAAAGTGCTATAAGTTGTCTTCATGATCTATTCTTTCTCCTACTTCGACAAATCTTCTCTTAGGGAAGTTTTACCTCTAAGAGCTTTTGCGCACTTCTGTTGCACAAAAATTGCCCTCATCTTCTTATTTCCAAGATTGAAATCACCATTGCCATCAAACTTCTCTATTTTAAGCTTTGTTTCAACCATTGCTTCTCACTTAGGAAATTTCACAAACAGGTTATATATGGAAACAAGCCAAACCTAAGCCTCTAATAACAAATTGTTGAGAAACCAAGATCTTTGCCAACCAATTCCACCAAGAATCAAGCAATAACCAAAGCAAAATAGAAAGATCAACCGAATCAAGCAAGCAAACAATCAAGCAAGAAAAACACAAGAGACAATACCAAGATTTAAATAGTTCGATTCAAGAAGAACCTACATCAATTGGAAAGGCTATAGAAGAATTTTATTATGAAGCAAAAACGGATTACAGGATATTACAATACTCTTTCTCACTAAGAATAACATTCTTTCTTAGTCTATTATGTTTCCCTAGAAACCCTACAAGAAAATATTTAAAAGTCCTCTTTGAAACAGAAATGAAAACCCTTAAATAGTGACCAATTCATCACCAGTAACCACCATTGCGTCTAGAAGCGCAATCTGTCATGAGGCATCTTTTTTCCATGACGTTGTGCAGAAGCATAACATCTCTAGCAGACTTGCGCAGGAGCGTAATCCACCTTACGTAAGAGCACAACCTTACCATATCGAATACCAAATTTTTGCAAATTTGATAGCCAATTCTAACAAATAGTAATATAATCTTTTGTGCTTTTTAAGTTCTGGTCATGGATGATATACTCGTTGTGGTTATGAACAATATAAGCAATGTTGAAATATTGATGTCTGAAGCATTGTTCTTACCAAGGATAGTCTTTCTTATTTTTATCCTGAAGATATCATCAATAATTTGGTAGTTGTACAATTGTTTTTTCTAATAAATTAGTTGATATCTGATAGCATTTTCTTTGAGATTTATTATTGTTTTAGTATATTGTTATTAATTTTTTCAAATTTTTTTTACAACTTCAAAAGGCACACTAGACAGGGATTGAAAAATTACGAAAAAGAACTCAAGAAATTAAAATTGGCTCAGAGGGGACAAAAGAGGAAAGATCACAAAAGATTTTTGAAAAAATCAAAACTAACTTAGAGTTGTGTACATGAAAAATAGAAGGTTGAAGGTGGTTGAAGGAGTGCATGTGAAGAACATGGATATGTTTGTTAAAGAATCTGAGCAAAATAATGAGCTCTTTTTCAGGCGAATATTGTTGAAGATCAGAAACATGAGAAGGATCTAGCTCTGCAAGATAATAAGATTCTTTTCGAGCGAATATTGAGGGGGTATTATTGCAGAGCATGGGGAGGATGCAGGTGTTAGTCAGAATGATCAATACACTATTTCTGAGAATGAAATGATTTTTATTACAAAGGGAGGTCTTGGTCAGAAGAAGATGAGGAGGATTATTCCTAAGGTTGAAAACGTGGTGAGGGCATCAGACATAAAATTGAGGATGTTAAAAGCTTTGAAAGGGCTGAATAGATATTTTATGATTGATCCCTTTTTATTTATATGAAAAGATGTTAAACGGGTTATATAATTAAAATAGTAATATGAAAATATTGCTAATATAAATGTAAAATTATATTTTATACTTATCGTGCTACTTTAGTGATTGTTTCGTATTATATTCATACTATATATATGTGCGTGTGTTTCTGTGTCTATTGTCTTGTATTATACGTATGCTATATGTTTCTATTTATGTTATGTTCCATCCTTTTTTTGTTTATGTATTTATTCATATTTTTGCTCTAACAAAGGACTTATTGCTCATTGCAACTAGCAGGACATTAAAGGCGAGTATTTTGAACGTGAAAACATAAATGTCATGGATATAAAGAAAAGTAGAAAAGTTAGTATTATGAATAAAACTTCACCACGATGCAACAATTCCAACGCTAACAAGACACTGTGGCTTCGAATATTCGAGTTACCTTCGCCAAAACACATGTAGGAGGTGAGCGTGATAACGAGTTCTTTTTCAGGCTAATATTGTTGAAGATCAGGAACATGAGAAGGGTCTAGCTCTGCAAGATAATGAGATTCTTTTCGAGCGAATATTGAGGGGGTATTATTGCAGAGCATGGGGAGGATGCAGGTGTTAGTAAGAATGATCAATACACTAATTTTGAGCATGAAATGATTTTTATTCCAATGGGAGGTCTTGGTCAAAAGAAGATGGGGGGGATTATTCCTCAGGTTGAAAACGTGGTGAGGGCATAAGACATAAAATTGAGGATGTTAAAAGCTTTTAAAGTGCTGAAGAGATATTTTATGTTCGGTCCCTTTTTATTTATAAGAAAAGATGTTAAACGGGTTATATAATTAAAATAGAATGTGATAATATTGCTAATATAAATGTAAAATTATATTTTATACTTATCGTGCTACTATAGTGATTGTTTCGTATTATATTTATACTATATATATTTGTGTGTGTTTGTGTGTCTATTGTGTTGTATTATATTTTTGCTATATGTTTCTATTTTATGTTATGTTCTATCCCTTTTTTGTTTATGTATTTATTTATTTTCTTGCTCTAACAAAGGACTTATTGCTCATTGCAACTGGCAGGACATTAAAGGCAAGTATTTTGAACTTGAAAACATAAATGTCATGGATATAAAGAAAAGTGGAAAAGCTAGTATTAGGAATAAAACTTCACCACGATGCAAAAATTCCAACGCTAAATGAGAAACTGTGGCTTCAGATATTCGAGTTGCCTTCGTAAGAACACAGGAGAGAGGTCAGCAAGATAACGAGTTCTTTTTGAGGCTAATATTGTTGAAGATCAGGAACATGAGAAGGGTCTAGCTCTGCAAGATAATGAGATTCTTTTCGAGCGAATATTAAAAGGGTATGATTCCAGAGGATGGGGAGGATGTAGGTCTAAGTCAGAATGATCAATACACTATTCTTGAGAATGAAAGTATTTTTATTCCAAACGGAGGTCTTCGTCAGAAGAAGATAAGGTGGATTATTCCTAAGGTTAAAAACGCGGTGAGGGCATGAGACATAAAATTGAGGATATTAAAAGCTTTGAAAGGGCTAAAGAGATATTTTATATTCGGTCCCATTTTATTTATATGAAAAGATGTTAAACGGGTTATATAATTAAAATAGTAATGTGAAAATATTGCTAATATAAATGTAAAATTATATTTTATACTTATCGTGCTACTATAGTGATTGTTTCGTATTATATTTATACTATAAATATTTGTGTGTGTTTCTGTGTCTATTGTCTTGTATTATATTTATGCTATATGTTTCTATTTTATGTTATGTTCTATCCCTTTTTTGTTTATGTATTTATTTATTTTTTTGCTCTAACAAAGGACTTATTGCTCATTGCAACTGGCAGGACATTAAAGGCGAGTATTTTGAACTTGAAAAAATAAATGTCATGTATATAAAAGAAAGTAGAAAAGCTAATATTAGGAATAAAACTTCACCATGATGCAAAAATTCCAACGCTAAACGAGAAACCGTGGCTTCAAGTATTCAAGTTGCCTTCGCAAGAACATAGGTAAGAGGTGAGTGAGATAATGAGTTCTTTTTCGAGCGAATATTGTTGAAGATAAGGAACATGAGAAGAATCTGGCTCTGCAAGATAATGAGATTCTTTTCGAGCGAATATTGAAGGGGTATGATTCCAGAGGATGGGGAGGATGTAGGTTTAAGTCGGAATGATCAATACACTATTCTTGAGAATGAAGGGATTTTTATTACAAACAAAGGTCTTCGTTAGAAGAAGATGAGGTGGATTATTCCTAAGGTTAAAAACGTGGTGAGGGCATGAGGCATAAAATTGAGAATGTTAAAAGCTTTGAATAATATTTAGAATGTTAAAAGCTTTGAATAACGTGGTGAGGGCATAAGGCAGAGATATTTTATGTTCGGTCCCTTTTTATTTATATGAAAAGATGTTAAACGGGTTATATAATCAAAATAATAATGTAAAAATATTGCTAATATAAATGTAAAATTATATTTTATACTTCTCGTGCTACTATAGTGATTGTATCGTATTATATTTATACTATATATATGTGTGTGTGTTTCTGTGTCTATTGTCTTGTATTATATTTATGCTATATGTTTCTATTTTATGTTATGTTCCATCCCTTTTTTGTTTATGTATTTATTTATATTTTTGTTCTAACAAATGACTTATTGCTCATTGTAACTGGCAGGACATTAAAGGTGAGTATTTTGAACGTGAAAACATAAATGTCATGGATATAAAGAAAAGTGGAAAAGCTAGTATTAGGAATAAAACTTCAGCACGATGCAACAATTTCAACGTTAAACGAGAAACTGTGGCTTCAGATATTCGAGTTGCCTTCGCAAGAACACAAGAAAGAGGTGAGCGAGACAATGAGTTCTTTTTCAGGTGAATATTGTTGAAGATCAGGAACATGAGAAGGATCTAGCTCTGTAAGATAATGAGATTTTTTCCGAGCGAATATTGAGGGGATATTATTCTAGAGGATGAGGAGGATGTAGGCCTTAGTCAGAATGATCAATACATTATTCTTGAGCATTAAAGGATTTTTATTCCAAAGGGTGGTCTTGGTCAGAAGAAGATTAGGTGGATTATTCCTAAGGTTGTAAACGTGGTGAGGGCATGAGGCATAAAATTGAGGATGTTAAAAGCTTTGAAAAGCCTGAAGAGATATTGTATGTTTGGTCCCTTTTTGTTTATATGAAAAGATGTTAAACGGGTTATATAATTAAAATAGTAATGTGAAAATATTGCTAATATAAATGTAAAATTATATTTTATACTTGTCGTGCTAGTTTAGTGATTATTTCGTATTTTATATATATATATGCATGTATGTATGTATGTACATATATGTACTGAATTGTTTTATTATTATACTATACGTTTTTATTTTATGTTATATTCCATCCCTTTTTGTTTATGTATTTGTTTTTACTTTAACAAAGCATTTATTACTCATTCCAGCTGGCAAGAAATTAAATGCGACTATTATGAGCATGTAAATCTTGCTGTAACGAAGAAGTGAGAAAAGTTACTCACACATTCAAAGCACATGAAGAATATGCAAAGTTAGAGGGTTGCAGAAATGGAAATGCACGTTCACTTGTGAAGGTAGATAGAAATATGAGTTATTTATTTAGAATTCTTTTAATTGGTTTTTTTAAGTCACTTCATTTTCAAGATGTTATCTTCCTTTATAGGTTCTTTTCTTAGATAGTAATACAATGTTTGTGTTCTTTTAAGTTCTGGCCAACGATGATATACTTGCTATGGTAATGAACAATATGAAAAATGTTGAAGCATTGATGTTTGAAGCATCGTTCTTTTAAAGATAATCTTTCTTATTTCTCTCCTGAAAATATCATCAATAATTTGTTAGGTTGTATAATAATAGTATTTTCTTTGAAATTTACTATTTTTTAATATATTGTTAATGATTTTAAAATTTTTTGCAGCTTCAAAACGTAGGTCAAACAGATATTGAAAAATTAGGAAAAAGGATTTAAGAAATTAAAATTGGCTTGGAGCGAATACAAAGCAAATATCAGCAATTTTTTTTAGCAAATCGAAACTGGCTCAAAGCTGAATACATGAAAAAAGAGAAGGTTTAAGATGGTTGAAAGAGTGGAAGTAGAAAACATTGATGTGTTTGTTGAAGAGTCTCAGCAAGATAATGAGTTTTTTTTTTTTTTTTGTGTTCGGGCAAATATTGTTGAAGATCAAGAACATGGGGAGGATGTCGTCCACAAGATAATAAGGTCTCTTTTAGGCGAATCTTTAGGGTATATTATTTGAGAAAATAGGGAGGATATAGTTATAATAAAAGGATTTATTTCTTCAAACATTTCAGATATACTGGTGATATAGGATATCATGTTTAAACCTATTCTATCTCTTCTAGGTTCTTTACAGCCCATCTTTGTCTCAGTAAAGTCTTTTAGTGACTGTTTCGGTCCTCTTCCCCATTACTTAAAAAAAGTAAGCCACTGGTTCAAGTACAAGATACTATCATTACTGCCTCGATAATTAGACATCTAACCTGTAACCACAATGATCCAATTGCAAGAGCGGAGCTCTACCAATTAAGCTGTATCCCCCCGAGGCAAGTGGAGCATGCCTGGACAATTAGACATCCAACTGATAATCACAACAATCTAATTGCAAAAGCCGAGCTCTACCAACTAAGCAATGCTTCTATTCTTTTCCTTGGTGCAATTGGGCCATCCTGGATTTGAACTTGAGACCTCACCCATGAAGTAAATCATTGCACCTACAGTCCAACCAATTGGGAGAGAATCAACAGATTCTTTTTTAGAATTGAACACATGTATAGAAATGTGTGTCTAATGGTAAATTTTGTACTCTAGGTCAGCATATAGACAAGAAAATAGAATTGCAAGTGGTCAGCCCAATTCTCTATTTATCTTCAGCTGTCTTTTACTCATCATATTTCAATAATTCACATGCTGAGTCCATGTGCTTCTCGAAGAAAGCGTCAAGACAATTTCATTTTTCCTTCAGAGTTGATATTGCATACATGCTGAGGTTATAGCACATGGCACTAACATTATGTTGCCAGCTCCTTGCACTAATATTATGCTGCCAGCTCCTTACATCTACCTTCTCCAGGAATTTTGTTTTTGGTGGATTTATGGAGCATAACCTGTTGTTTTTTTTTTCTCTCTCTCTCTAGCATACCTATTTATATGTCTAAGAAGGAAGTACTCATAAAATATGATTTTATTGAAAGCTATTTTAACTCTCAATTATGTTCTATCAATGGAGTTGCAGAGCACAGAAATGGCATCTACTACAAGCGACTCCTTTGAATCCAGAGTTAAAATCTCTACACATATCTCAGTTTTTGATATAAGTTAATGATTTTTTTTTAATTCTCCCATTATTTGTAATCATCAAAATTATCAATTTTCCCTTATAATTCATAATAACGTCTCAAAATTTGGATGTTACTTTAATCTATTATTTTTGTTTAGAAAATTCTCCATTTTTTTATTTAATCATTTTGCTTTCCGTTTTTCTTTCTATTCTTTCCATTTTGTAGAAACACAGGATAAAAAAATTATTATTTGTGCTATTTCGACTCTCCATTCAACAAGGAGTGGTCAATCTTGTATGTAAGCATTTTTCTTATATTCATCAATTTTAATTTATCATATGACATTCATTCAAATCACTTAGAATTGCATTCATTCAAATCAAATTGAAGTGATTCGTTGTCTTCATTTTGTAGAAACATAAAAAGAATGATTTATCTGCGCTCTCTTAGCTCTTTATTTAACAAGGAGTGGTCAATAGGTATGCTCTGCATTTAAAGCATTTTTCTTACATTCATCGCTGTCATTTTATCTTATTATACATTCATTCAAATGACATTACTGTCTACATTTTTCAAATATCTTTTTTTGAAATTTTTTACAGCGTAACAAGGCAGATAACTTAGAAATAGAGAAGTTGACGAAGAGATTTAAAAAAATCTGAACTGGCTTGGAGCCAAAGAGCTAGCTTAGACGTTATCTAACAATGTGGTTGTTCAAGACTCACCTCACGACATGGTCGGCTCAAGAATATATGAGGTTAAGGTAAAAATAGCGAAACGAACTTTTATTAGGGATGTGAAATGAGTCATATAATTAAAATAGTGATGTGAAATTATTATTAATTGAGATATAAAATTATATTTTATACTTATTGTACTACTTTAGTGATTGTTTTGTATTATATTTATATTATATATTGTGTTGTATTATATTTATAGTATATGTTTTGTATTTGCTTAGTTTATTAATAATTATGTCACTTTAATTATATGACCTATTGACATTCCTAGCCTTTGTATTCAATATGAAAAATTAATGATTAAAATTTCTTTTATCTAAATTTATATATTCCATCTTCTTCAAGGTTTGTAATGAACCCTAATGTTAATATCGTGGGATTGGCACTATCTCCACTTTCTCTACTAAAAAAAAATCACACCATGAGTATTTAGTCATACAAATGATGTAAGGTTTTACCAAAATGCAATCTAAGAAGATCGGTAACAACGTTTTCGTCAAACTCATGTCTCTCCTATAGGTTTAAACTTTAATCGATTTACTACATCTTTTTAAAAATTTTAAATATTCTTTAAATCATGTGGCGAAGTGAACATCGAACTTGAGTTACGTATACTTGTGTTTTATTCTGTATGATTGTATAATCTCACATTATTTCATGCATGTTAGCTTATATATAAATAAATAAGGTAATAAAGTAACATCCTTATTATTATTTTTAGTTTAGAACTGTAAGGAATAATAATTTGTCATCCATTATTTCTTATTCAACATTGCAAAAAAAAAAAAGACTATACATTACCAGAATGCACCCTAATAAAACCGGTAACAAAGTTTTCGTCAAACTCGTGTCTCTCATATAGGTTTAATCGATTTACTACATCTTTTTAAAATTTTTAAATATTCATAAAATCATGTGGCGAAGTGAACATCGAACTTGAGTTATGTATACTTGTGTTTTGTTATATATAATTGTATAGTTTCACATTATTTCATGCATGTTAGCTTATATATAAGTAAATAAGGTAATGAAGTAACGTCCTTATTATTATTTTTAGTTTGGAACTGTAAGTAATAATAATTTGTCATCTATTATTTCTTATTCAACATTGCAAAAAAAAAAGACTATACATTACCAGAATGCACCCTAATAAAACCGGTAACAAAGTTTTCGTCAAACTCGTGTCTCTCATATAGGTTTAATCGATTTACTACATCTTTTTAAAAAATTTTAAATATTCATAAAATCATGTGGCGAAGTGAACATCGAACTTGAGTTATGTATACTTCTGTTTTGTTATATATAATTGTATAGTTTCACATTATTTCATGCATGTTAGCTTATATATAAGTAAATAAGGTAATGAAGCAACGTCCTTATTATTATTTTTAGTTTGGAGCTGTAAGTAATAATAATTTGTCATCCAGTATTTCTTATCCAACATTGCCAAAAAAAAATTGACTAGTACATATTTTAATAATAATAAATCTTTTCTTTTCAAATAAAAATACATCAATGTTGAATAATGGTAGATTTTTAGGTTTTTCTAGTACACTAGTCATCCCAGTTTAGTGGCAAAAAAAAAAACTTTTTCTTTATTTTTTTCTTTAATCATTTTTCTTTCGATTCTTTCCATTTTGTAGAAACACAGAAAAAAAAAGAAGATTTATTTGTGCTCTCTTGAATCTCCATTCAATAAGGAGTGGTTGATCTGGTAGGTGCATAAGCATTTTTCTTACATTTCATCAATTTCAATTTGTCATATTACATTCATTCAAATCACATTGAAGGGATTCACTATCTCCATTTTGTAGAAACGTAGAAAGAATTATTTATTTGTGCTCTCTTAGCTCTCTATTTAAAAAATGGTGGTTAATAGGTATATATGTTTTGCATGATTTATTTGTGCTCTCTTAGCTCTCTATTTAACAAATGGTGGTCAATAGGTATATATGTTTTGCATTTAAGCATTTTTATATGTTTGTCAATTTCATTTTATCTTATTACGTTCATTCAAATAACATTATTGTCTACATTTTAAAAAAAAAGATTTCAAATTTTTTGCAGCATAATAAAGGCAGATAACTTAGAAATAGAGAAGCTAAAGGAGAGATTTCAAGAAATCCAAATTGGCTTGGAGTTAAAGAGTTAGCTTGGACGTTATGTGGCAATGCGGTTGTTCAGGGCTCACCTGAGTACATGACCAGCTTAAGAATATATGGGGCCTAAGAAAAATATCGAAATGGACCTTTATTAGGGATGTTAAACGAGTCATATAACTAAAATAGTGATGTGAAATTATTATTAATTTAAATGTAAAATTATATTTTATACTTATCGTGCTACTTTAACGATAGTGTCGTATTATATTTATACTATATATTACATTGTATTATTTTATACGATATGTTTTTATTTTATGTTATGTTTAATTTATTAAAATTATGTCATTTCAATTATATGACTCATCTAACATCTCTAGCCTTTATATTCAATATAAAAAAATAATTGTTAAAATTTATTATGTCTAAATTAATTTATTCCTCCCATCTTCTTCATTTGTAATGAATCATAATGTTAACGTTGTGGGACTGGCACTGCCTCCATTGTCTTTACCACATAAAAAAAAAAAGCCATGAGTATTGAGTCAAGCAAATGATGTAATGTTCTATCAGAAAGCACTCTGAGAAAATCGGTTACAAAGTGTTAGTCGAACTCATGACTCTTCTATAAGTTAAATCGATTTGCTTCCTTCTTTTTAAATTTTAAAAATTCATTAAACCATGTGGTGTCGATGTTCACAAAAGTGGAAGGCAAGTTGAGTTAACTACGTATACTTGTGTTTTGTTCTATATGATTGTATAGTCTCACATTACTTCATAGGGGTGTGCGTAGATAGGGTATGGTATGGCCATACCATCTCCCCACTCGTCATAGATCAGGTTTTACATTTTTACACCATACCATATCCTTCTTAAATGAAATACCATACCAAATGTCTACATAGTCGGGTAAGAGAGGGTATGGTATGGTATTTTTTGGTGTTGACCAAGTTTGACCAGAATTTTGACCAAGTTTTACCATGTCTCTCTTTATGATTTTGAAGCTTATTTATAATTTTTTTTTTTGAAGATTTTAATGCATTGCGCTTTTATTTTGACATTGTTTAATGTTATAATTCATAATTTTTGTACCTAAATCTTATCAATGCAATTAATTTTAACTTACTTTCTATGATAATAAATGATAATGTATCCAATAATAAACCAACCATATAAATCCAAATAGCTAATGATAGTATGCAATTGCATATCCATAACAGCACAAAACATCAAGCAACTACATATCCGTAACAGCACAAAAAATCAAGCAACTACATATTCATAACAACACAAAAACATCAAGCAACTATATATGCTATACTTAGGTATATAAAAGTCATACATACATATTATACCTAGATCAATTATATAATGACATGTGACATTTTTTTAAATTTTATAAAACAAGTATATGGTATGATATAGTATGGTATTTGCGGGTCTGTTTAAAAATACTCGCCACTATACCATATCATGGAGGGTATCTTGAATTGTTACCTTACCACACCCTAAACTTCTCTCAATACCCTACCCTACCTCCATCATACCATAGTAGGTATGTCAAATACGCGCATGTGGATGGGTGCCATGCAGACCCCTATTATTTCATGCATGTTAGCTAATATGTAAAGGTAATGAAGTAATGTTCTTATTTTTTTTAAAGTAATATAATTTGTCTTCCATTATTTATTGTTCAATGTAGCATATTTTAATAATAATAAATCTTTTCTTTTCAGATAAAAATACACTCAATGTTGAATAATTGTAGCTTTTTAGGTTTTTCTAGTACACTAGTCAAGTCAGTAACAAATAAAAAACTCCCTTTTCTTTATTTTTTTCTTTAATAATTTTGCCTTCCGTTTTTTCTTTCGATTCTTTCCATTTCGTAGAAACACAAGAAAAAAAAAATTTATGTTTGCTCTCTTGACTCTTCATTCAACAAGGAGTGTTCAATCTTGAAGGTGTATAAACATTTTTCTTACATTCATCCATTTCAATGTATCCTACTACGTTCATTTGAATGATTCATTTTCTTCACCTTGTACAAACACAAAAAGAATGACAACTCTCTATTTAATAAGGAGTGGTAAAAAATGTATGCTCTGCATTTAGCATTTTTTTTTACGTTCATCAATTTCATTTTATCTTACTACGTTTATTCAAACGATATTACTGTCTAGATTTTTCTCTATTTTGTACGTTCATTGATTGATATCTTTAAGTTTAAGATTGAAGAGTTTGGCAACAGTAAGAAGAGATAGTATGTTCCTTTCCTTTTTATTTATTTATTCTTTAACAAAGCATTTCTTTCTCATTGTGGAAAGTAATTAAAAACGAGTATTTTGAACATGAGAACATAGATGCAGTGGATATAGACAAGGAGTGAGAATTTCTGGACAAGGATTAAAACAATGTTATAGGAATGCAAGAATTCCAAGGCCGAATGAGAAGATGTGGCATGAGATTTGCGAGTTGGCACCAAAATAGCTCAAAGACGAGGTGAAAGTACTGGAAGTACGTGCAAACGCAGAGGACCTACCACGGCCAAAAATCTTGGTGTATTTTTCGCATCTCGTCCTGTACACAAGTTTCTGATGGTTGGGTACTTGAAGTTTAAATTAAAAAAAATAAAATTGAAAGTTATAGAAGGATTTATTTCTTCAAACATTTCAGATATATTGGTGATAAAGCATATCAGGTTCAAAATTTGTTCTCTAGGTCAGCATATAGACAAGAAACTAAAATTGAAAGTGGCGAGCCCAATTCTCTATACATCTTCGTCGGCTGTCTTTTATTCATCATAATTCAATAATATTTCTGTAACGACCCATCCCCCGCCCGATCTCTCCCGGGCGCACACGGACCCCCTACCGAGCCACCGGGTCACAGGTACATGGCCGCACACTCTAAAGTATTGTCCGCTCTGGGCCCACTGGCCCGCACGGTTTTATCCACTGGGTGTGGGATGGGTCGTTACATAAAAAGGCGCCTTTTTATGTAACGACCCATCCCCCGCCCGATCTCTCCCGGGCGCACACGGGCCCCCTGCCAAGCCACTGGGCCACAGGTACATGGTCTCACACTCCAAGGTATTGTCTGCTCTGGGCCCACTGGCCCGCACGGTTTTGTCCATTGGGTATCTACACCCAGTGACGCCTCCCCCACTCGAACCCAAGACCCCAAAGGCTATTCCAGTTCGAAGTGAGTACCATTCGGGCAAGTTGCTCTATGAACATGGTTAAGATTCTGTAGGCCTCTGCTATATCAAATAAAAGTATTTGTTTTGGAAAGATGTAGTTGTTTGTGGAAGCACCGTCAAACTTAGGCGTGGCAGCCTCATATGAACATAGTTGGAGAAATAAATTGGCTTAGCCTCAGTTAGGGGTGGCAATTTTCGACACGACACGCGAACACGACTTGACACGACACGGATTTAAGCGGGTTTAGGTTTTAGGTTATTCGTGTTCGTGTCGAAGATTTCAACCTGTTTAATAATCGTGTCGTGTTCGGGTTTACAGTCTTCGACACGCGAACACGATTATGACACGACACGATTATGACACGAACACGTTTACGACACGCGTAACACGAATAACACGAATACATATTTAACACGATTAACACGAATATTGACACGATTATTAAAAAAATATTAAATTTAATATTTTAATTTTGGACATTTTAGTCCTTATATTAATTCAAATTTTAAACTAAGTATATAATTTTAAAACGTAATAAATTTAAAAGCTCAGGGTAATTTTGCCATTTAATCAAAATTGAAACCTAATTGATTAATTCACTCAAAATTGGAAATGGAAAAGGGAAAATTGGAACCCTAATGGCTTTGAAACTCTGAAAACACGTGAAGAACTCTCCTCACTGCCGCCGGCCATCTGCGATTGCTATGCCCCGCTAATCATCACGGCTTCAACTGCTCAGCACCATCGCTCCACCACCTAGTCCTCCCCTTCCGGTGACTACATCGTCCAGTCTTCCAGTCCTCGTCACGATCTTAGGCCATAGCCAAGGGAAGCTGTCTGCAGCGTTTCTCCATCTTCGATCCTCACTGTCGCCAGCCGTCGCAGCTTCATCACCCTCCAACGTCCAGTCCTCTCCCTGTCCTCAAGCTGTGACCGCAGCCCTACAATCTTTCCGTCCATCTCGTCACAATACGTCCTCTGTAAGAGTTAATTTCCTCTGTTTTTTTGAGTTACCACACTGCATTAACATAGAAAATACTTCTGAAATCTCATAATAACACAACCGCTGTTGGGATTCCAGTACATCCCTCTGATAAAAGAAACTCAAAGTGAACATCATCTGCTCTCAAATCCTTCATAACAGTCTCATCGAACCATGTTTTATACATACTCTATTTACTGCATGTTTATAAAAGAAAAATCTGTACATATGAACTTGAGATGTAAAAATTTACTACTGATATCATGTCACACGACTATGAAATACATACTATATTTCAGCACAATTTTGAACTGTTTTGTTCGTTGAAGTTAGTTAATGCTTGGTGGATATTATTTTCCAACTACTTTGAATCTTTAATCAGAGTCTATCTGCTCTTCTATTTGTACATCTATTGTATTTGGGTTATAGCCTTACGGTGCATTGGGTTTAAAGTAGATGGATTTGTTGCACATCTTCTATTGTATTAGCTTGCCCTGATGACCTGGTGTTTAGGCTGAGATTGGATTAATTATCTGTCTTTGTTTGATGGGTGCTTAAACGTTGTTGGATGGATGCTTCCATGGCTATCAACAAGCATTCTGCCACCAAAAAGCTGGACGGTTATGCTGTTGGTGATCAAATTTTGAGGGTTCATCAAAACCATCGAAACTTTAAAGTCTTTGCATGAGAGTATACAAAGGTCCTGCATTGTTTCAATGAAAATGTAATCTTTTGAAGTTTTTAGAAAAACGAAGACCTACATTGCTGTTAAGGAAAAAAAACTGCTACATTGATGAAAATGTAAGAAATCAAAATAAACTTCTGAAATGAAGATAAAGATAAAGGATTTTTTAATGATATATTATATTTTAAATTATTAGTTTATTATTGTAAGGTAAGACAAATAAAGATAAAAGGATCTTTTTGAAAGAAAATCAGGGACTCCAACTTAGTTTATTATTATAAGGTAAGACAAATTAGTTTAATGACTCGTGAGCTCATAAAGTAGTTTAGAAAAGTAAAACCAAATATTCATTTCTCAGTTCTTGTCTTCTAATGGGATGGATAACAAACGGAAAGCTCTAGTTAAGTTGCTCCCTCCACACGTGAGAATATATAGCTTCTAAGTTCTAGAAATATAATATATATTATTGTTTTATGGTGTTTGGAGTTGGAGCTAGAGATGCCAATATGGCAACTTGACTGCCATCCGTACCAATGATTTATGTCGTTTTTCTCTTCTTTTACCAAACCATTAGTAACGTGATCAATAATTTGGATCTTGTATTATTTCCTGGTCGGTGTCCTGGTGTGTGGTTATTTTTATGCGTTATGTGGTCTCAATTATTACCAGCTTTTTATTTGAGTAAAATTTAATTTTTTGTAAAGATAGTATTAACGGTTTTCATCGTGTCTCAAATCTTATTTGTTTATTTTTCATTAAATTATCTTGTGAATTCAATTTGTGCCAATATGTTCTATTTTTTTACAAGTTAACTTCTAAATAGATTCTTTTAACTTCAATTCATCTTTAGTTTTCATCATTTATGGAGTTTAACGACTACATAGATTTAATTGATAAAATTAGGATGTGTCATGTTTTGTTTGTTGTGGATAAAATTAGGATAAAATTAGAAAGTAGTAGTTAGTCTAATGTTCCAATGGTAAAAGATTTTTAACCTGCATAAAATTTGTTTTTCTTTGTGGTTGAAATGAGTTAATGATACTGATTGTTTTCTTTCTTCACTTTATTTTATGCAGGTTTTTTCCTTAAAAATGGATTTTTTAGGAACAAATTCAGCAACTCAAATGGAAACTCATTCGCTAAGTGAGGATGACATATTCAATATGGCTAGTGAGTCTGAAGGCACTACACGACAAGACATGATTCAAAGTGGGACACGAAAAAGAAAGTTAACCTCAGAAGTGTGGAAGTTTTTTGATATACTACCAAGGGAAGGGTATCCAGATAAGAAGCAAAGATCCAAATGCAAATTATGTGGAGCGATTTATATTTCTGAGTCAAGGAATGGAACGGGTAATTTGAAGCGACATTTGGAGTCTTGCCCGAGAAGAAATTCTTGTGATATAGGTCAGTATATGATAAACCAAATTGATGGTAACTTGGGAATACGTAGTCCTAAATTTGATCCTATTGTCTTTCGTGAAATATTGTCTGCTGCACTTGTTATGCATGATTTGCCATTTCAATTTGTTGAGTATACTGGCATTAGGAGGCTTTTCACATATTTGAATGATGAGGTGACTCCCATTTCTAGAAATACTGCAAAGGCTGATATATTAAAGATATATAATAGGGAAAGGGCAAGAACAAAAGCCATGTTAGATGAAGCACCTGGTAGAATTAGTTTAACCTCTGATTTGTGGACTTCCATAACTACAGATGGGTATTTGTGTCTGACTGCTCATTTTCTTGATAAAAATTGGGTTCTACAAAAAAGGGTGTTAAACTTTTGTGCTTTGCTGCCTCTACATTCTGGTGTTAATTTGTCTGATAAAATATGCAAGTTGCTAAGTGAATGGGGCATTGAAAAAAAGATATTTTCAATCACTTTGGATAATGCTTCATCTAATGATACTTGTGTTGAGATTCTAAGATCTCAATTAAATATTAAGAAAGCACTATTATCCAAAGGAGATTTCTTGCATATTCGTTGTTGTGCTCATATCCTTAATTTGATTGTTCAAGAAGGATTGAAAGAAATAGATGGAGCAATCTATAAAATTCGTGAGAGCATTAAGTATGTCAAAGGGTCACAAGGAAGAAAAAAGATTTTTCTTGAATGTGTGAAACAAGTGTCTCTAGAATGTAAAATGGGTTTGAGGCAAGATGTTCCTACAAGATGGAATTCTACTTTTCTCATGCTTGAAAGTGCCATGTATTATAGTCAAGCATTTTGTCACATGCAATTGACTGATTCTAACTACATTCATTGCCCTTCTCCGAGTGAGTGGTTTAAAGTGGAGAAAATTAGCAACTTTTTGAATGTATTTTATGAGACTACATGTATATTTTCTGGCTCAAAGTACCCAACTTCAAACTTGTACTTTCCTAAAGTGTTTGTGGCTCATTTGACTTTGAAGCAACACTTTGAAAGTGAATATGACTACTTGAAGGATATGGCTGCTCGCATGTTGTCTAAGTTTGAGAAGTATTGGTCAAATTATTGCATTATTTTGGCTATAGCAGTTGTCTTGGATCCAAGATATAAAATGCAATTTGTGGAGTTTACATATAAAAAACTTTATGGGGATGATTTTGAGATTAAGTTGTCTAAAGTTAGAGAGAAGATGTTTTCTTTGTTCAATGAGTACAAAAAAACTTCAACTTCTAGTGTACCTTCTTCATCCAGAGATCCAGATGATATGATTAGTCAAGACATGACTGCTCAGAAAGCTGTAGAAGCTATTCTATTAGAGGTAAAAACCACTAAACTTTTCATCTAAATCTATATATTTGTGTAATATTTGTGTTATTTACTTGTTCAGTTTATTAATGATTCTTATTTCTTAGGATATGTATAGGAATTTGATCAAGCTGACAGTTTTAGACAAATAATTTCAAATCAAAAGTCACAATTGGAGTTATATTTGGATAAACCAAGGACAGAATTGTCAGCCAATATGGATAATCTTCTTTTTTGGAAAGGAAATGAGTTTCGTTATCCTGAAGTTGCTTGTATGGCTCGTGATATTTTAAGCATTCCAGTTTCTACGGTTGCATCCGAGTCAGCTTTTAGTGTTGGTGGACGAGTTCTTGATCAATTTAGAAGTGCACTTACGCCGGATACAGTAGAGGCTTTGATTTGCACTAGAGATTGGTTGTTTGGACAACAAGGTAACTCTTTCAACAATTTATTTTTGTTTTATTCCTCTATAATTTGTTTTATTATGTTTATAAATACTTCTTTATTCATTTTATAAATGATTGGATTTCATAGAAACTGAAAGTCTAAAGATAGAGGAGTTGACTGAAGATGTAATGAACTTGAGTATCAACCAACAAGCTGGAGAATCGGCTGGTAGTTCTTCCAGGACATGAACGTCTTAATTGTGTAAGTGCATAATTCATTTACATGTGAAATCTGATTTGGTAATTGAAGTGTATTGTAGTTTTCATTGTTATGGTTTATGAGATTATGAACAAATTGTAAATTTTCTTTATTAATTTATAATATTTCTTATATAATTCTATAATCTGATTTTTTTTCATAAGTATGATTTTTCTTTTTGTAGGTTGCTTAAGAGTTGAAGAGAAGATGGATAAGAGTTGAAGAACTTTTTTGTGTTTGTTTGTGATGTACTTAATTGTGATTTGTGATAGATAACTATAATTTTATAGTTTGTTTGTTTGTGATGAACTTGTTCAAAGTTATCCATAATTTGGGTATGTGATGCATGTTTATTTGAGATTTGATGGACTTTATTTTTATTAATTTTGTTGTATTTGAATTGTTGAAGTTGTTTTCTTATGACAATTGTATTGCATTTGAAGTTTGTATGATTTCTTGGTATTTAATCTTGTTTAATTTAAACTTTTTTGTTATATCTTTTTCATTTAAAAATATGTTTTAATATATATTCGTGTCATAATCGTGTTGTAAATGTATAACGTGTCATAATCGTGTTGTAAATGTATAACGTGTCGTAATCGTGTTAACAGGTCATAACCGTGTCAATTGGGTCGTGTCAATATAATCGTGTCTTAATCGTGTTAGACGGATCGTGTTCGTGTCTAACACGAGTACGACCCGTTTATTATTCGTGTTAGCGTGTCGTGTCGTGTTACCCGTTTATTAATCGTGTCGTGTTCGTGTTGAGTCACAATGACACGAATAATAAACGGGTCGTGTTCGTGTCGTGTCAATCTTTATCGTGTCACAGTTCGACACGACACGAACACGACCCGCGAACACTAATTGCCACCCTTAGCCTCAGTAGCTCAAAGAGAGATTATTTAGTTATGACTTAGTTATGACGGTAGATACTTATCTTAGAAATTTGTTGCTTACCTACCTGTTTTACGATGTAGCTGTTTGTTCTATGTTAGTATTTTGAGTTGTTATGATATGAACAGAAATATTCGATATAAGGCTAAATAGTTTTATCAAGCATTGTGGATTAGAAAATTTATGTATAGCCTAATTTTGAGTTATGATAATTATAATATGAGGAATTTCATGGTATATGCTATTTTAGAATGCAAGGTATACTGAGGAGGAATTTAGAAACTTATTATTTGCTTGGATGATTTTTATGATAATTGAGTTATGCGTGATATGTAGTATACAATGATATAAGATGATTGAAGCATTTACATTGAAGTATTGAGTTTTGAGAGTAGTAAATTGAGATATGAGCAGGCATTGAATGATAATGACATAATGCCTAGAGCGTATCTTTACATAGTAGTGTGACGGGATAAAAAAAAAATAATAGTGAAGATGAAGTAGTTAGTATAGATTCTATTATTGATGGGATAGTGATGAAGATTTCAGGGGTTGTGAAAGTACTTTTGTGAAGCCTAGAAGTTACACTTTTGATGTATTGTCAGAAATGTGTCATTGGAGCTTTAGTCCAACTTATGTGATATATATGGACAAGTATCTTACAAGAGAAATAAGTGTAGTATAGAAGGATTTAAGTGGCTCAATAAGAAATATAAGGTTGGTTTCGTTTAGTTATGAAAGTAGAACTATATCAATGTCATGACCTAACTAAGATTTTGAATCATGTGAGATAGTTTTGAAAAGAAGTGAATTGTATGGTTATAAGTTATGACGTTTTCATGTTATTTATATGGCCAAAAGAGCTATAAGGTAGTAAATTAGATTTTGAAGTGATATTTCAATATATGCACATATTTATTTTTGACAATGTGCTGAGGGAACTATATGTATTTCTATACGTTATGATATGCAAGTGGACTCTTTATCTTGTATAGATTTTGACATGATTATTTGATTCAGCTTATGGTTATGAATAGGTGTACAATATGTTCTGCAATAATAGTTATAAATTTTTATATATTATTGGCAAGAAGTTAAGTTATTATTGTTGGATTTGTGATGATCAAAGCATTTAAAGAGTTTGAGGCTAATGACATTATGTTAGAAGTTTTGGTGATTGAGTTGAGATGAGGACAAGAGTCCATGATGATGGAAATACATATGGGACATATTGTTGTTGATGATGTTATTATAATAATTATTATTATTTTAAATGATTTGTAAGTTGGTTAAGTTTGAAAGGCAAAGGATATCTTGTCAAGATTTTTATTGACGTTTTTTTTCATAGATGCATACATGGTCTTTTAGATACAAGTTTCAGACTCATGTACTATTCTTACAAGTGCTTTAACAAATTTGTGCAGTAGAAGTATAAAGAGTGTCTTTAGTAATGACATATCTTGGTTATTGCTTTCCTTCGGAGCGCCGGAATCCTAAGGATAGCGATAATTAAGATGTGCCGTACCAATTTGGCAACTCATTAATTGGTTTTAAGAAGTGAAAATATGTACAGGAGAAGTTAAGAAAGAAGTTGTTACACTTATAAGTCAAAAGAATTAGGAATTGGTATTCCTAATCTATAGGCAGATGTTGATTCACGTGTAAGGTAATATTCTTGCAGCAATCAGGGACTAATCCTTCTTTTATGAGAAATGAAGGTTTGTAGTTTATTGAAATGATTCTTGGTAGTGAATGAAGTAAAAGAAGAGTCATGTTACATGATTCTCAAGCGTATGATTATAAAGGTATTGTTATATAGTACTACATGAATATGTTCAAGCATTTGAACACTTTAGACCTATTACAAATTTCGAGGACGAAATTTTTTTTGAGAAGGTAGTATTGAAACAGCCCATTTATTTGGACCCATTTACAAAGAAAGAAAAAACTCAAGCCCATTTAGTTTTATTTAGCAACCCAACCCAAAATTTTTTTTTTTTCAACCCAGCCCATCCTCTCATATTGTACCATTTATATTAGATGAAAAAAAAAAGAGAAAGAAAAATATAGAGAGGGAGAAGAGAAGAAGACAGACATGAGAGAGGTTCTGGGCTGTTGGAGAAACAAAAAAAAAAATCAGGTAATTTTTATAATTCCAAGATTATTTAAGTTATTTTTGTATATTGTATGCAAGAGAATTGAAATTTAATGAGATATTTGGATGCTTTAAAATTTTAGAGAGAGAATTTAGAGAGAGAATGAAGAACAATGATGAAATTGAAAGTATTATTGAAGGTATTTCACACTCTTCTTGATTTTTATGGAATTTGTTTTAAGAAATTTTAAGTTTTGATGATAATTATGAAAATTTAGGGTTCTGTGAACAGTATCAATTCCGAAAATTTGTGTAATTTATTGGCTTTAAATATGATTCTGAAATTTATATATGTTAAAATAGTCTTAAAGATTTGTTTAAAGTTGGATTCACTCAGAAATGTTGAGTATGCAATTTTATATAAATTTTCGAAATTTACTGTTCACTACTGGAAATTCAATGTTTCTGCAGAAAATCAGTTTTGGGTAAGTTATTTGAGGTATCTAGAAGTCTTCAAAAATTATGAAATTTGGAGTATGAGTTCGTATATATGTCTAATTTAATTCTGGAGAGTTTTGTGATTTTACGAATTTAGTACAAATTATCATTTATTTTGGAATAGGGAGAGGTCAGATTTGGAAGGGAATTTACAGAATTTGTGTATCTGAAAAGATGAAGATTTTGAGGTACTTAACGAACTTGAAATACTATGAAAATTTATATGTCATTAGATATGTATGTGTAGAAGGTATTTATAAAATTTTAGACCATTCTGACAAGTAGATTATTTATTAAAAATCAGAGAACAAGAACTGTTCTGTTTAAAAAGTTTGGAAATGGAGTTAATTAGGATTGATTGGATTTAGATATGAAGTTGGATATTGAAAATTTTAAACATTCAAGTTGATTATGAATTGAATATGATGTGATGAACTCTTTTATGATGTTAGGATAATGAAGGATAAATTCTTTGTTGAAGGATGTGACCAACTATGTGGAACGTTGATTTTGGAATCAAATCCAAGCTAATCGAGTTGTGCAACAAAATTAGTGAGTGGATTATGTTTTGAGAATTTTATATTATATTAAAGTGCACTAAATTTATGGTTTTTCGTATGATTTAAGTTATTAGTTTAATAAATTGAGTTATATTAAAAGTTTTTAGAATAGATAATGGTGATTTTGGTTAACAAAATGATAAGTGATTTTATATTCAAAATAATAGGAAATTAAAAAGAAAAAGTTTTTGGAAAGTAGAAATTAATTCTGCAGGGGTGACAATGCCAAATTCTAAAACTACCCAAGCAGGGGCTGAATTACAAATTTATAAAGTTGTTCCAAAATTTGTAGGGACCTGAATGCAGAATTATGAAAAATTTAGAATAGTCAAAAAGATTTTAGTTGAAGTATGATGTATGAGATTTTGAGATAAAAATATAAATTATAGCTTATAGTGAGATGGAAAGTATTTTACTTTATGGATATTTTAGAAAGATTTAGAAGAGTAGAAGATTTATATTCTGGATAATTAGAAATATGTTTTAGTATTTACTTAGTTATGTTATTTAGTATTTTACAGAATTATCGAGAATTTAGAAGAATTCAAGGTAGTTTTTATAGTATTTTTTTAGGGTAGATAGACCCATTTATTATACTTACTTTTAATTATTAAGATATTTCAAAGCTAGTTTTCAAATTGGTTGTAGACATGAATTTTAATTTTAAAAATTAGATTTGAATAAAGATATAACATTTAGAAAAGAAAAATCAGATTTTGTATTTGAAGTGCGTTTTAGTTTTCAGAAAGTTATATTTTGTAAATTTAGAGAAAGTGTAAAAGCATTAATATTTAAAGTTTTCATAGTCATTTGACTCAAGAATTTTCTTAAAGTATTTAGAAATGTCGTTTTAAATGTTTGACTTGGATTAATCCAAATAATACAAATATTTTTAGTTTCAGCTTGCATAAATCTTCAGATTTTGATAAATTGTTTGAAAAGAGAAATTTTAGCATATAAAGCAGTTTTTAAATGAAATTGGTTTTTAATGAAAATAAGAAAGTGTAGTCATATTATACTAAGCTAGTACCCAAATACCCAGACAATTAGCCAGATCACTTAGACAGTGATACAAATAGAGGCCTTTGGGGCCCGTTCAGACACACATAGAGGCTTTGGGCCGTGTGATCTGGGCGCTTTAGCCCTTTGGGGGCAGCTCTACGCATGCGTATGACTAGATAGCAAGCCTGCGCGATGTTTGATCTCGCCAGGTACAGATAGCTCTGCCTGCGTGATGTAGATCTCACCAGGTATGAGAAAATTCAGATAGTTCTGCCTATGCGAGGTTAGATCTCACCAGGTAGGATGAGACAGTTTCAGGGGTACTTGTTTAGTATAATGAAAAGAGTTTTAAATATGTTTATATGAATTAGTTTGAAAAAGAAGCATGATTCTCAAAAGTTTCTTTTGAAAGAAGATTTTTAAGGAAATTATGATTTGCATAGTAAATAATTGAAGCGATGATTTTAGCATGATCATCAAAAGCATCATATTATACGATTGAAGATGATTATTTTATTGTTTTAACCACAAGTAGTATTTTGACGAATTAAGTCATTCAATGGTTATTTATTTTAAAGTTTTATGACATTTTAAATGATATGAAAGTTATAGATTATAAAGACTATTTCTTTTATTTAAAGCAAATATTTATTTTAGAACAATATGATTTCTTTTGGATTTATTTACAAATACATTTTTATCCCCACTCACTGAGTTTTATACTCACATCTTTGTTTTTATTTTTCTTTCATTTTAAAATCTCCCCCCCAGGATAAAGCAAAATGTGATCTAGTTAGGAAGTGTGGAGGCCCAGCCGCGTGATGGTGCAAGGATAGGTCAAGGTTGTAATAGTTAAATTGTTTTATTTAAATTTCATTTGTGAATGTAATGGAAATTATTTCAAGTTTGTCCATGAGAAAGAAATGAATTAAGAAACAGTTGTAGTCTACCGTTTTAGGCATGATTCGCCCTATCGGGGTCGGTCGGGTCAGATCTACTCGTTCTCATTTAAGTTTCACTTCCCCTTCCCTTCTTCACCCTTCATCTGTGTTGTTTATTGTGATCATGTGCCATCAGGTTCGAGGAAGAGGCAGATCGTGTTGGTGAGAGGTGAGCGGCGTTGGATGGTGGCACAATCTGGTGGAGAGAAAGAAGGAGATTGGCGGTGGAGTGATGAAATGGAAAGACGAAGGTGGAAGAGATGGAGGCGGTGGATATTGTGAGGGAGGTGGTTATGGCGGCAGGAGAGGAGAGACAGATTGTGAGACGAGAGAGGAGATTAGAAACGGGTAGAGAAGAAAAAAAAAAAAAGAAATAAAATTACATCTATTTTAAGATAGGGGTAATAGAGTTATTTTATAACTCAAATGTTAAAAAAGTTGACATAATTAATCAACCGAATTTAGATGATGTAAATATAAAATTAAAGGATAACTACTATAGATACCAAACTTCGTTTTTTATCAAATTACGCCAAATCATAGATGTAATATATGATACTATCCCTTTAAAAAATATTATTTGAGTATTTATTATTGCAAGATGTCATTATCATTCATTGCAAGTTTCAATGGTACAAATTATTGGTCTATGTGCAAAGTAAACATAGATAATTAATACGGTTAGTTTTACAATATTAAAAACAAAGATATGCAGATCATATACATATATGAGAAGAGATATTTTAATATAAAGTTTTAACATAATTTATGGACATAATTTTTTAGTCTTTGATCTCACAAAATTCAATGGTTAAGATTGAAAGTAGAAGAGTTATATTTAATGTTAACAATTTATCAATCATCTTAATTATTAGATTTTATAAATTAAAATTGGTAATAATTTGTAACAGAGAATTACACGTATCAACTTCTATACCTATTTGTTTTAAATTAAAATATTTAAATTTTATATTTTCAAACTTCTGTTAGCTATAAACATAGACTTAGTAAGCAGATTATAACTGCACTTGATTTTAGAAATCTTCAACAATGATTTGTTAATTATCTTACTATATATATATAAGGCTTTGATCAATGAGAAAGAGGTCTATAATTCTTCAAACTTAATACCTGTTAATTTCTGTGTAGTTTTGTATAAAAAAAAAAATGTGTTGGAAATCCCTTATATATAAGTATTAAATAATGGATGTGAAGTTTGACTAACCCTTTGGAATATAATACGTTGGAATTGAAAACCTTTAATTACATATACCTATATTAAGTCAATATACCTATATTAAGTTATATTAAGTCAACACTTGGACGAAATTGGTGCAGGAGTATTGTTTTAGACTCCTAAATTAATTAAACGACGAACATTACACCTGGAAACGACAACGAGTTGAAAAGACTGTTGAGTCCTTGTTTAAAATCTTAACTCTACTGCAGCGTGAGTTTTCAACTCTGCTGCTGCATAATTCTTCACCTTACATGTATCTTGAAAAATATATCTTTTAGCCTATAACAAACTAATCTTAATATTATTCCTTTAACTTTATAAACACATTTCACATTTTCGTATTTTTCCTCATACATTTATGACCACTTTTCTCATTTACCTATTTAACTCGATATAAATGCCGCGCTAAATGACTCTTCTACCCTAAAACAGACATTGTTCTCAGCATTGCACTTCATTCATTAATTTGAAGTAGCCAGTGCTCCGCTGCTTTTTTATTTTATTTTATGCGATAATCACCTAAAAGTTTTTTTTTTTAAAATTTTTAGATTGGCTTATAATTTGAAATAAAAATACTATTTTACAAAAAAAAAAAAGCAATTAAGGGAATCATATATAATTGTACCATAAAGACAATGAAAATGATATCAACTGATTAACAAATTAAAATCAACTCTGAATTCTCTACAAGGAGAGGATATGAGATAGAAATGATAGAGATGTGCAATGGAAAAATCGCAGAAATTTTCAATTATTTAAAAGAGAGGATAAAGACAAAGAAATTAAGAACAAATAGGTGCTAGAAATTCATAGGGTGCTTTGGGTAATGTGAGTGCCATGTTAGGTTAAGTGTTTTCAATCCAAAACAGAAAAGAGCCAGACAATAAGGTAGAATTATGTGGCAACGTCGTGCACCATTATTTCTTTATCACTTCAGACAAAATGACTTTAAAAGCATATTTCTCCTTGGAGCTGTGCCATTGGCCATCTTGGTCATGCAACAGACTAGCTTTATCATGAATACAACAAATGTCTATACATCTTTGATAGAGTATCATAAACGAAAAGACCACTTGACGATTATCAACTTAACTATCTAGGATAGAATATCATGCATAAAAACAAGGGAAAAGGGCAATCGAAATAAACAAATAGACCACTAGGCTACGGGTGCCTAACTGCTGTTATCGACGAACCCAAACCATGCACCACGCACTCGTGATCTCACCACCATAACCACTAATAATAATAATAATAAGAACCACCAAATAATAATAATTATTTGGAAAGAATGGTATTACTTATTTATTGACTATGTTGTATCGCCAAAACACTTGCATAAAATTAATACTAGCTTCCATTAAGAAGCCCATACTATATATATACTCATTAGACTACATATCATTAGATAGAATAAGTTTCTTGTTTGGCTAATTTCCTTTAATTTTCTATCATGTAATCAACCAATAATCAAGAAAATTATATGATGCATTCCTTCAGAATCGGACTGAAAAAAAATTCAATGTAACCAAGGAAATACTATAATGCACCCTTTCAGTATTCATGAAAGATTGAGTGTATTTCAAATCTAGAAGGGGTTATAACCATTTTCAACCAATTATGTTGTTAATAAATTATTTCTGAAGTGGACTTGGAACGAGTTTAGGTGGACTCTGATAACGTTACTCTAGCACGGTTATTCTGGCAAGTCAAATTGTGCCGACAAAAGGCTGGCATGATTACCCCATTTCTAAGAAAGAGAAACCCTTTGATTATCTATCTATCCGCGCTTTTTTATTTTATAAACCCACAAGTCACGTTAAATATTTCAAAAGAGAGAATACTCCATTTTTCTTAATTAGATAAACCCACAATCATGTCACTGAAAAGCAAGAGAGAAAGTAACCTTTTATAAGAGAGAGAGCAAGCCAAGAGAAATTATTAGAAAGTTTTTTTTTTTTTTTTTAAAAAAAGCAACAGAAAAAGAAGAGAAACGAAAGAGAGATAAGAATTTCAATATAGCCATGATAATCTAATAGAAACCAATACTCAAATAAAACATAATTTTTCATAAATAAAATCAATTTTTGTTTTTTATAAATATAGAATATAAAACCAAATTATTGAGCATGATTACGTTAGCAACAAATAATTTGTAAAACAATTCATCTTTTTGATTTTCTAAAAAACTCTTATGTTTGTCGATCATTTTATAGTAATAGATGCATTTTAACCAATGGAGATTTGAGAGATTGATTAAAGTTAAAAGATTAGAGTAATTTATATGACAAACTAAAAAGTGATCACTTAAAAACAAAAAATACATATAAGTACACTTTAGCCTCGGACTAATTAAAGTGTTAGTGGGACTCAAATAATGATAAATGTTTATTAAAAACTAAACATTTATCATTATTTGCTAATCTATTTGAAATATATATAAAATATGTCATCGTCTTTACGAGTTTGATACTTTATTAATAAAAGTATCTCTTATATATATTATAACTTCACAAATACTTAATTACTTAACTAATTTGAAAATAATTGAGCTTGAATGTTAATATTTGCCATTTGCCACGTGTTTAGATTTAAAAGGACTGGGCGTTTTAGAAAAAATATATATCAACTATCTAACATGTTTATACAATAAAGTTGTTTTATATATAAAGTCTTCCGTTAATAAATATTGAATACCCAGATCAACTATTATCTAATATTATATTCAACAAATTCAAATATAATATCAAATCAAAAAATCCCCCAAGATGTACCAAATCAAAACTATTAACAGCCTAATATCTATTCGTGTCTATCCTTTCCGCACATTATTTCTTTCATCTATATCCAAAATATCCTTCTACCTTCAATAATTTAACAAATTTGTTAATTTACGAATGTCCCACCTCTCTGCTATAAATAAACTATATACGTGCTTGGTGAACTCATCATCTCACACACCAAAGCATGAAGGGTGTTTGGGCTTCAAGTTTTGTTTTCTTAGCTATTCTTTGTGTTGCTCATGGTGCTGGGCAAGATTGCACCGAAACTAGTTCAGGATTAGAATGCAATAATGAATTCGACACTGGAGGCCTCAGTAGAAAGGTTTTTCCTGAAGGGTTTCAGTTCGGAGTTGCAACTTCTGCTTATCAGGTTGAAGGGATGGCCTCCAAGGATGGAAGAGGGCCAAGCATTTGGGATGCATATGTCCAAGTTCCAGGTAAAAATCAAAATTATTCCACTTCTAATTTAATTAAAAATATTATTTTTTATTGCTATTGATCTTGTTCATAGTGTGTGCATGGTCACTCTTTTTTTTTTTTTTTTGGGTGGAAAGGACATATCGCCAACAATGATACTGCTGAGGTGACTGTTGATCAATATCACAGATACAAGGTACGCAATTTTACTGCTTGATCTTCATATATTTAATGTATTTAAGATGAAGATTAATTGTCATTTACTTTACCAATTTTATTTTTCTTTTTAGGTTTAATTATTGTATTATCAGATTACTTTATTCTGTTAAGCAACCAATAGCGAAAACATAATGGAAATGATAGCGGGATGTTTATTTATTATAAGTAAATACTTTTTGTGAATGATATTACAAGCTGAAGTTTCAATGTATATCAGTGAGCTAAATCGCCCTTTACTATCTACGTAATCTTACCTACCTAACAAAAAGAATAAAAAATATATCAATTGAAACTGCTTTTCGATTTTGCTTTTTCCCAAACAAGAACAAGAAAATGATTACAGAAGCCAATTATTACTTTAAATAATGTTACCCGTTTACTGGATTTTTTTTTTTTTTTTTTTTCATATTTCTAATATAAGAATATTCATACTCGGTGCAGGAAGATATAGATCTTATGGTCAAGCTCAATTTTGATGCCTACCGATTTTCGATTTCCTGGTCCAGGGTCTTTCCAAGTGAGTAGTAATAGTATGCTTTATCATCTAATTGTGAATTGGGTATGTATCTAGTACTATATAATGACTTTTAATTGAATTTATGCCAAATTTCCAAATTCTTGCAGGTGGAACTGGGGAAATAAATCAAAAAGGAGTTGATTACTACAATAGATTAATTGATTACATGGTTGAAAAAGGTGAATGGGTTGCCAAAATAGATTTAAATAATCGATACAACACAGATTTCTTAGAGAATTAATACTGAGTTTTGTTTTCTGTTTTTGTAGGGATAACTCCGTATGCAAATCTGTATCATTATGATCTTCCTTTAGCTCTCCAGGAAAAATATAATGGGATGTTGAGTTGTAATTTCGTGTAAGCAATTGTTTTACTAATCTGGTTTCTTTCAATGACTTTGTTGTTAAATGTTGTCGCAATAATTTTCATGTTGTCAATTTTGTTTTGATGATTTATCAGGAAGGATTACGCGGATTATGCGGACTTCTGCTTCAAAACATTTGGGGATAGAGTTAAAAACTGGTTTACATTTAATGAACCAAGAGTTATAGCTGCTCTTGGTTTTGATAATGGAATTAATCCCCCTTCAAGGTGCTCTAAAGATGTTGGAAATTGTACTGCTGGGGACTCAGGAACCGAGCCATACATTGCCGCACATAATATGATTCTAGCTCATGCAGCGGCAGCCGAAAGATACCGGGAAAAATACCAGGTAATGCTTTAGTATT